>OV121097.1:867334-1461357 GCA_921293015.1 Phorcus lineatus
AATAAAGTATATACACAATTTGAACACTCCCGCAGAAATAAAGCACAATACTGACTGTTCGCTCTGATGACTAAATCACAAACACTGTACGGCTAGACTAAGGAAAATGCTGGACAGAGAGTCGGTATGGAAAATTATATTCAATACTGTTCGCGCAAAGGTAGATGTTCTTAAATTTCTGGTTGAATGCGAGTAATTTATTCCTGTTACGCTTGAAGACTTCCCATTGCTTTTGTTTCTGACTGGAGACTGAAAGTGCATCCTATGTGTACCAGCTGATGTGATTGAAATTAATACACATTGATCATTGCATAAAAGTGGAGATTATTCATTGATAATAACGTGTAACAGGCTAAACATGAACTCAGATAGAATCTCCCCCTCCCCTCCCCCTTTCGAAATTTTCTTTAAAAATTCGACCATGAATTGGTGAAGCCCCCTATTTTCACTGCATAAACGTTCTCTAAAAGGCACGTCACCTTTACGAGATAACCAAACGGGCAGAAACTTTTGTTGTTTATTTTTGTACACATCCCTCCATTGACTGTATGAAAAATTAAACGTAACCCCCATAACTCAATAGACCTACTATAATTTATATTGGAAATTTCATTGTTAAAACTATATGTCTGAAATATCAAGCGTTTGTTCATAAGCTGTTTTGTCTAAACACGTGGTAGTTGCTATGCTATACTTTTAACACCAAACCCCCGTCTCACGTCAATGCAGGGTTCGTATTCAGGACCAACAATATACAGTGCAGTTAATTGTTACCAGTCTGCACCTGATTATTTATGTTCGTTCCATTCATAAATAATAATAAGGGTTTTCTCGCTACGTGTAAAAGGGCCAATGTCATTTGCTGTCAGTGAAATATGTAACATAGTTGTTATGAAAAATATGTTATAATCTGCTAATTCCATCCCCAGGTAATCCCTAAGAAATAATCCATAGGCTGTTGTCAAGTCACATTGTGTTGACAACTGAGTCTGTGGGTATTTAAGACACAGGTTTGTCTTAAGAAAGGAGTTCATTTCTCCGCCATGCTCCTGGAGAGAGTTGAGTCTTAGCCACGGGACTGAGGTGTTGAGTCTCAGTCAGGACTCGGCCATGGACTGGTGATAGCCACGACTTGCCATGTAAGAAAGGACGCGTTGGGCGTCGTGAGGGTTCCTATGGAAAACGGGCTTGAAGTGTCGACAGCCAGATTGGTAGAAAGTACCTAGGGGAAATAAAAGCCAAGAAAATATACGTCTCGTCTTCTTGTTGAATCGTTCGAAGTGTGCCTGCTGATTGTGCTACAAATATGTGTTGTGCTGCTAACCATACCCAACGTGCTACAATCACTCACTTTATCAATTTCATGTTCTTTTTGTTTTGCAAAATAATTTACAACTTTTGTTTGCCACGGTCCCGACATTTTACAATCTTTAAAAACTTGTATCATCTGACATAAGGCCAAAAGACTCAGAAACTTAGCAAAGGCGTGTCAGTGAAGACAATGAGCATTGTTTTTAAAATAAAATAGGCTGCAAGTCATATTATTAATGTAAGTTTGCCATCTTCATGTATTCTAGAAATAGCATCCATAATAACATTACAAGCCCCTGGAATATATTCAGCTGTGATACTAAAATTGTGATAACCTTCTAACCAAAAGAGATATCTTAAATATGGAATGGGAAAAGGAGATTTGGCTGTTCCTTTGTTGATCACAGATTTGGCTGTTGCACTGTCTGTTTTCACAACCACTGGCTTGTCACTCCATTGATGGGACCATCTAATTGCTGACAAAACAAGAGTCAACACTTCTTCAAATTATATGCTTCTCAACAACTGGTGGCATGTGTAATTCCCAATTCACATAAAATAAATCCCCATTGAAATAGTATCTAGAAAAGATTTTGCACCAGTGAACGTTTCCAAGAAAGACGTCAACCAATTAATATCAGCCTTGAAGTGTTCATCCAATAAGACTTTATCTGTTTGACCTGCCGGGGTTGATTTTTATATCAATCACCCGACGCAAAAATGTTCCCCCTCATTGAACCATGCCCAGTTGAGTTTTCCTATTAGAGACTCAAGATGCTTCTTGCTGGCTCCTTTTCTAGTCTGAAAGTCGGCCATCTGTAACTTAAAGTCGCTCAGTTTATTTTCAGTTATAGAGATACGGTACACAGCTGAGTATTCAATAATACTCCTAAATACACCAACTCTGTGATGGCCACTTTTTTTCAACTAATATTGAAACCTTAAAATCTTTCATCAATACATCCAAAGCCTGACTATATTTTGCTTTTGAGTCTTTGACAATCAAATTCGTAAATTACAACTCAAGGGAGGTTACTCCTCCAATACTACAAGCAATAACGCTTAAAGAAATAAAGCCGAAACTACTCAGTGTTAAAAGCTATTTTAACTAAAATAACACCTTAACCATAATGAAATCGAGTGTAAACAAGTTCTGGAGGAAATGTCCGAAGACACTGAAATTATGATTTTCAATCCTTTTCATTGGTAGTTGAAACAATGACATGTGAAAATTATGTCACCGTGTGTGATTTGTTCATGGCCATTTGGGATGTCAAACGTTCCAATCAACTTGCTTATATCATGACACAACTCTGCTTTGTCACCATAAATCAGAGGCGTCGGCACCAATGGACCAATATCAAAAGAATGCTATTGAGTTATCCTTGGTTTTAATAGTGTCTTGACGCAATATGTGTTTCCCTTCGTTGGTTTGTTAATTTATTTGATCTTTTCATACATGGCTCTTCTCTAGACAGTTCCTGGGATGATCGCAAGCTCAAGTGAACACTACTGGTCTCTATAAAAAGCATGATGCCCGTCGCAAACAGTTTGTTACTGAACGCAGGGTATACTCTTGTTACTAGATGTATTTATTGTCCAAAAGGCGTATCTGACCGATCACTGTAAAAGGCGAGGCCAGCAAAGGGAATTGACAAAATTATTGGGTCGATGCTACTGTGATTCAAGGGTAAAAGTTTACAGACAGACAGACATTTTATTCAGTAAAAGCCACTGGCCCATAAGACATTATAAGCAGGTAAATATTGCATAAACGTTATAGAAAAACATTAAAATTTCTTATTTTCCTAACTTGATATGAAAATTGGCATAAATTGTGAATTAAATCTTTATCTGTTGATAACAAAATATTAACAAAAGTGTATTGTGAAATTGGATGTTTAAGATATTTATCGAGAAACATTTTCTTTATATCCAAATAGGCTTTAAAGACAGAAAGAAACTCATTAATATCTCCAAAATCCTGAGAAATCAAAACAAAACAAAACCCAAATTTAAATAAAACACTTTATATGAGATGCCCATGTAATGCAATCAGATTCATCCAAGACTTTAACATTAAATTTTTTTAAAATGTGAAGTTATATGATGTGACTTTATGAGGATGTGGAACAAACATATCAATGTCAATTTCTCATATGACAGATGAAGAAAAAACTACATATTGAAGGTATGGTCATTTTGTTCATGAAGTGTTTGACCAATGACATGATGAAAAGATTGATAAAAGATGCTTATGAAGATTTGTAAACTACAAGCACAGTGCCCCCTATCATGGAGAAAATTGAGGCGCGCAGTGTAATTACGGTATTACATTTGAAGGGCTATACTGCATGTCAAATTCATGATGAAATGAAATCTGTTTATGAGACTGACAGCCCATCCTATGACGTGTCCCTCGCAGATGAGCCAAGAAGATGACGCCCCTCACTTACTTATAATATGGACGTCATCAAGAAGGTTGAGACGCTGGTTCAAGAAGATCGCCGTGTAACTCTACAAATGTTAATGCATGTAACAGGTCTGAGTTATGGCAGTGCATATGTCCATACTGTCAGCACGCTGGGTTCTTTGCTGACTTCATTTCAAAAAAAGAATGGAAGGGACACGTCACGGCAGACAATGGAGCTTCTGGAACAAGACAAAGAGGATTTTTTCAAATGTCTTGTTACCATGGATGAATGTTGGGTTTACCAATATGATCATGAGACAAAAAATATGAGCAAAGAGTGGACGAATGCTATGTCACAATCTCCCAAAAAGGCCAAGGTGCAAAAGTCTGCAGGAAAGGTCATGGTGCTGTGTTTTGGGATTGTCGTGTAGTCATCTTGTCAGATTATCTAGCTAAGGGCCAGACCATTACTGGAGCTTATTACTGCAACCTACTGAGCAAGTCACGAGATGCTATTAAACAGAAGCGCAGCGGTATGATCACCAAAGGTGTACGCCTGTTAGCTGACAATGTCCCAGCTCACACTTGTCAAGCAGCTGGTGTGGAGGCACGGCGATGTGGCTTTAAAATCTTACCGCATTCCCCCCTATTCACCCGATCTTGCACCAAGTGACTTCTTGTTACCTGAGATGAAAAATCCACTTCGTGGACGTTGTTTTGAGGACACCAATGACATCGTTCGAGAGGTGGAGGCTGGGTTTTTCATGAAATCAGAGGTCTTCTAGTCAGACGGTCATGACAAGGGGAAAACACTATCATGAAAAATCTTGTTTAAAACACTGTTTTACTGAAGTCAATTGCAATGCCATCTGGTCCAGGAGATTGTTTTTATTTATTTAAGATTACAACAAACCAGAAATGATTTAGTAAGCTTTCTAAAACGCTAAACCGGATGTGATTTAGTAAGCTTACTAAATCGATTCTATTTTGTAAGCTTACCAAATCGAACGAAATAGTAAGCTTACTAAATCTTGAAGCCGGATGTGATTTAGTACGTGTCAGGTTTATTTCATTATTTTTACAGCCGACTGGCAACCATGCGGTTGCATGCGATACTGTCCGTTCCCTCCACATGAGAGCTCACTCTAATAGCACTGTAGACCACTAAAGATTTAACTGCACAATACGATACCATGACATCTCCCCTCTGAAGAAAAGCAATAGCTGTGATGTATAGACCAACTATGAACTTTTGAATACAATATTAAAAAAGCAAAAAGAACTACATACTAATAAATATTCTCAAATTAAATATCTTCCTTTGTTTGGAACTTCACTATAAAGAGTCGAACTTCTGTCAACTTAATCAGTAAGCTCGAATTGAAACTTAAATGTCACTATTGTTCTACACCGAGAGCACTATAAGGTAATTGAGAGTCATTTCTACACCCAGTCCCCGAATCTTTTCGGAGCGCTGATAGATCGTCCAGACCTCGTCATTGCTGGAAGGCTGGATGCAGTTGTTGGAACAACGGTTGGATTTGGAACTGTTGATGTTGGAGGCAACACCTTATAGATTAATGGAATGAAATCCTGTGGATTTGAGTTCGGCAGTTGAGCATCGACTCGTCACTCATGGTGTGACGCCTGTTGTGTCGGCCAGTGAGGCGTCAGTAATGAGAGTAGATTTGGCATGTTTGTCCTTATTTGCCTTCCCATTAAAAGCTGAGAGGGGCTTGCTCCATTTGTCACACATTCAAGGCTCACACGCTCATTTTTGCTATGAATGATGTCAAGCATTTTTCCTATCATCACTATCCTGTTCCTGTAGAGCAGCAGGTTGTCAACAATGGAAAGGCTGTGCTGATTCTGGAACATCTCTTACATGATCAGGCCAGCCTTACCTGGTGAGCTGTATGGCCATCTGTACTTCGCTATCTGACAATGTGGCTTGCTTCAAGCTATCCATTAGTCGATCTGAGACTGGCCTACTCTCAACTGAGAATATGGCAAACTGTTTAACTTTATCAATTTCAAGTGCTTCCAATAACAGTCTGAGAGGGCTGTGTGAAAGTTAGTCAGCTACAATGAGATGTTTGCCTGCAACATACTCAGCAACAGCGCTGAATCTGCGCAACATAATAAGAAGATGCTGACATCTAATAGGTACTCTGTCAAGGTCATGGGTATTCATCAATGGTGCAAGTGGTTTGTGGTCTGTTTGAATCCTGAATTCCTTCAAGCTAATGACATAGCGTTAAATTTTACTGACCAAGCACTATTTCTCAATTTGTGTATACTTCGGCTTTGTACTCGTGAGAGTTCTAGATGCAAAATCAACTGGCTTCAATTCGTGTTCATGAACTTGAAAACAATGCTGCTCCTAAACCGAAGCTACTGGCATCTGCTGCAACGACTGTAGGAAATGAAGCGTCGTAAAATGTCAACACAGGAGTACTTGTTACTGCTTGTTTCACCTTGTCAAATACTGCTTGTTGGGGAGTCCATACACAGTCCTTCCTCAACAAGTCACTGAGAGGCTTGATTGTACTAGCTAGGTAGGCAAGAATTCACCATGCCTGTCACCCTCCTGAGTTCTTTCAGATCAGTTGGAGGTGTCAGTCCTGATATGGCCTCAACTTTACTCGGATCAGGACTGATACCATTTCCACTTATCTTATGCCCAAAGTACACCACTTCCTCCTTTGAGAATTTGCATTTCTGTTTGTTCAGCTTCAGCCCAGACTTTCTCGTTGTGTTCAAAGTCACGTCGAACCTTTAGTCATGCTCCTCGCTGTCACGACCATGAACTAAGATGTCATCCATGATCGCCTCACATCCCTCGTGACCTTTCAGCATCTGGGACATTAGTCTCTGAAATATCTCAGGTGCCGAAGTAATACCAAATGGCATACTTATAAAGCAAAATCTGCCAAAAGGTGTGAGATTTTTTTTAAGTTTCTGACAATCTCTATTCAATGGAACTTGGTAAAAACCTGATGCTGCATCCAGTGTTGTGAATGGAGTTGAGCGAGATAAGTTTGGTGCAATATATCCAATATATCCAATATCCAATGTTGGGAGAACAAATCTTTCTCTCTCAACAGCAAGCTACAACTTCTTAAGGTAAACACAAATTCGTATCTGTCCAGAACGTTTGACCACCAGCGCCATGGGAGTGCACCATTCGGTTGGTTCTGTAACTTCCTCAATTATGTTGATGGAGTATGGCTGTGCATCAGCTTTAATTTTAATCTCGACTGGCTCACAATCTAGCAATCCATGAGTTCAAAACAGGTCACTTGATATCTCACCAATATGTGGGACAAGTCCCATCTTACTGCAAACTTCTCTTCCAAGAAGGTTACTTTTACCCCTGATCACTACAATTCTTAATCTATAGAGATTTCCCCTGCATCTTGTCAAAGCAGTAAACTGTCCTAAACAAGAAATGTCACCATTGATTGTATTCAGTTTCACAGGAGTAGTATCAAGCTTGGGTACTATTTTCAGGTTTCTGTATGTTTCCTCGTTTATGGTAGTTGTATCTGCACCGGTGTAGATTTTCATCGCAACAGGTGTATCTTGAATTTTGAGGGTAACATACCATGGCTTTTCTGTGTCATTACAGTCTACAGATCCAAGAAAGCACTCATCTTCATAGTTTAAACACCCTTGATCAATTGGTCTACTGTTTACTAAATGTACGGATTTGCCTCGACAAGCATTAGCAATGGTTCAGTATGATATCATCCCACTTCTGACATCATGTCAGGAATAACAACTTCGTGTTTCCATCAGTCAGGTTTATTTCGTTAAATTGTACAACCGACTGGCAACCATGTGGTTGCATACCATCACTTCCGGTCCCTAAACAAGGGAATTCACTCCAATAGCAATGGAGACCACTAACGATTATACTGCACAATACAATACCATGACAAGACTTTATCCAAATATGAGGTTTACGGTAAAACTAGCAACTGCTTTCATGCTCAGAGAAAATAAAAACAACATTAAAATATCTGCTGTTTTTTAAAAAAAGTATTTCCTAGTTTTAATTCAGCAATATCATTAACAAGTAAAGAAGTGAGCACAGCTCACATACCCCCGCTTCAAACTATAGTCTGGCTTTCTTTGTAGGTCTAACCCTAAAAAAAGCTCACCTAGGGATAAGTGTATTAAGTTTGTTGAAGCTAGCATGTATAGTTCAGGAGATATGCTCAGGAAAAAGCACTTTGTCATTGTTTTAGCAATGTTTCCATGGAAACCGCAAAAAAACCCAACTAATCCTCAAAAGGCACATCATGGTCGATAAGTGTATGAAGTTTGGTGAAGCTAGCAAGTATAGCTTAGGAGAAATGCTCTGGACAAAGGACTTGGTCATAGATTAACTGTTTTAGTCATGTTTCCATGGAAACCAACAAAAAAAAACATTTGTTGGTTTTCCCCTCAAAGGGCACATCTAGGGATCATGGTTGATAAGTGTATGATGTTTGGTGAAGCTAGCATGTATAGTTTAGGAGATATGCTCCGGACAAAGATTTGTGACGGACTGACAGAATGAACGCTTAGGCTGTAAGGCGGGGTATAATTGATAATTACAAGCTGCAATCCCATGATTGACAGCACCAGAAATGAAGCGTTTCATGAAAGAAATGCAAGAGAGTGTTGATAGGACAGTAAAAGCAAAACTTGGGGAAATCGAAAGTAACAGGGAAGACTCTCTTTACTCGAAAGCAAGTGCTGCAGCAAAAAAGTACAACACAATGCCGATTTCACCCAGAGTAATCTGCAATCAACTCTTTTAACCAAAGAGCCAGACCTTATGTGCCTGAAATGTTTAAACAAGGTGAGCCTGGTGATTGCAGTTCATCACCAGCATCTCAACTTTCGCAGTTTTTCAAGCAATTGTTCGATTGTTGATGATGTTCCGCGCTATAAATTAGCAGAGTTTGATGGTCATGATGAATGGGATGCTTTTTTCTACCCAAATTGAACGTATGGCGAGGAGCTACAAGTGGAATGATTTTGAAAAACTGGAACGACTACACGACTGCATGAGGAGAGATGCGGTCAAATTCATTTGCTCTTTACCACTAGCTATTCTACAATGTTCTACAGGCCTACAGAGTGAGAGACACTAGGTATTCAGGATGATTATAATGCCCTGGTATAACACCTATCTGACGGTTTGGACGGTCTGAGCCACCATCAACTGTACGTAAACAGCTAGCAAATTTTCGACCTGGAAAGGAAACTGTGGAAGAATACGCACAAGAAGTACGAAGACTTACAACAAGGGCATACCCTGGTGTACCTCTACCAATGCTTGAGGAGATGGCAGCGGACTTTTTCCTTAATGGATTGAACGATTAAAAAATAGCATACAAGGCAATGAATCGGATGCTAAGGACGGTCTCAGCTGCACTTGATGAAGTGACACGACTACAACATAACTTTAAGGCTACTATTGGAAGAAAAAGGAAAAAAGTGTTACCCACACGTGTTTCATGGTCAGCTGATGACGAGGAGGATGACACAGAAGCCCAGGCCAAAGACAAGGAAGTCCTCGAGGAATATTGAAGATAGATTCGATTCAAAATGGTGGTACGAGTAAGACGTGCGTGAGAGAGCTCTGAGTTGAAGTATAATCTACAGCAAATTCATTGCAAGGAAAGCATACCAGTGAAGCTTTATCTTGTATTTGCATTTGCAACAGCATCCATTTCTTGTGCAAAGTTTGTGTTTTGTACACCGGATAACAAGCAAGATTGTTGAGATGCCGTCATGGCGGGAAGTACTACAAGAAGCTAAATTGAGAAGAGGAAACCATCCGGTTCACCTACAGACTCACAAGCTCCTAAGACACCAAAGCAGTTTGTGCAATCCACTCTGGATGAGCCATCCGTATTCATGTTCGGATCGACTTCTACACCCATGCCAAGAAGTGACATACAGGGAGAGACACAAACTGAACAGGAAAGTGGTCAAAAGGATAGTTCCTTTCCATCTTCGCTGTTCAACTATATCAATGAAGCGTCGATGGATGTGATGACCACCAAACTTGCGAATGTCCTGATGATGCCACAATTACAGGAAAAGTTTAGACAATCATGTGCAAGTGAAGCAAAAGATGTGATTCAGTGAAATTTTATTACCACTCAAGACACAGATCACGGAACTCAAACATCAACTGGAGGAGAAAACAGACGAACTTGAACAGTATAGTAGGAGGAACTCTATTCGTGTCACCGGAGTACCAGAAAGAGAGTGAAACCACAGAGGAAGCTGTGATGGACATTATTCAAGATGTTCATTCCAGTGTTACATCTGCAGACATAGATCGATGTCACAAAGTCGGGAGGAAAGAGCCAGGGAAAACCAGGAACATTGTGGTCAAATTTGTTACCTACTGGGACAAGAACAAAGTCATGAAGAACAAGTGGGCACTCAAGAACAAAAGGAACAGGGTGTATATCAACGAGGACCTAACGCAAGTGAGAAGTAAGATATTCAAGATGGCAAGGGACTTAAAGTCGCAGAAAAGAATTCTCTCCACATGGACATATGATGGACGTGTGTACAACTGTGAGCAAAGAGACGGGCTTGTGAAGGTAGTTAACAGTGCACGTGAACTAGAGCAATACGCAAGGCTTACATTGCTTTATTCAGTATATTCATATACGGAACAGTTAACTGTAATTGTTCTTTGGACAAGAAGTTGTAAGTATTTTTAGATACTGTACGATGACTACTGTAATTTTCAGGGGATATAGAAACAAACCCTGGGCCAGGTAAATACAACAAAAACTATCATAATAGTCCTTTGTCTGTATTTCATCTGAACGTGCGAAGCATTCGAAACAAGCTAAGTTATCTTAGCGAGTTTTGTTTGGAACATGATATTGTTTGTTTCACTGAAACTCGCCTCCATGAATCAATTAGTATCGCTTCGTTAAAATGGGAAGGGTTCCATGATCCAGAACAAAAGGATAGAAATGCATTTGGAGGTTTGGCGTTTAGTCGTGTGAAACATTTAGAGAATTTGCAAGATGAATCAATATGGATCAATGTTAGATTACCTCAGAAACAACTTTTATCATGTGTGAAATACCGCCCAGAAACGAATTCTGTTGGATTTTGGGATAGGTTAGATTTTAGTATTGAAAAAGCATTTGATATAACAAACAGTGTAGCAATATTGGGAGACATAAACGAAAATTTATTGAGTAAAAGGAAATTAAATATTACTGACATAATGGAGAGAAAAAAATTGAAAAATATTATTACTGAACCAACCAGAATTTCAAAGAACAGTAGCACACTTCTTGATGCAATTTTGGTCATTGATGATGTTCTTTTGTAAATAGTGGTGTGGTAGACTTTGGAAGGAATATTAGTGATCACGAAGGAACCTTTATTGACATAGCGGTAAACATGGACACAAGATTATCATATAACAGGGATATCTGGTGCTATGACAAAGGTGATTATGATAAACTCAACGCACTTATTCTAAGCACTGACGGGGTCAGTATGTTTTCTGATTGTGATACTGAAGAGGCTTGTCAGATATTCTATATAACATATATGAGTAATGTAAATTCATGCATACCGTCCAAAACGGTCACTATTAGACCTAGTGACAAACCATGGTTTAATTCAGCATTACGAAAAGAATTTAGAAAAAGAGACAGGTTACGTAAAAAAGCTAAAAGAAGCGGCACAGAAGCTGATATTCATGCTTTCAACAAGCAAAGAAATAAAGTGAATAACTTAAAGTACTTTGCAAAAGAAGCATTCTACTCCAATCTTGAGTTTCCAAATTTATCTGTGAATTATACTCTGACAACAAATCATCTTACTGGAAAGTTTTAGACATATCACGAGAAACAGCCACACTCATTCCAACTCTCAAGAGGATTAATAGTAGTTTAGAGAATCTAGCTTTCACAGATGTTGACAAAGCTGAAGTATTGAATGAATATTTTCAGTCTATATCACACCTCAATGACGATAGTAAAGTTTTACCGCCTTTTGGTAGTCGTACAGAGTCTAGCCTGGACTCACTTCAAGTCACGAAAACCGAAATATCAGATGTAATCAAGTGTTTACATATCAATGAGGCTTCTGGTCCTGACAAAATTAGTCATAGATTGTTGAAGAAAACTGTGGAAACTGTCAGTGAGGCTTTGTGTTTTCCCTTCAGAATGGAAGAAAGCCAATGTAATGCCTTTGTTTAAGAAAGGGGATCCTTCATATGCATCAAATTATAGACCAATTTCTTTAATCAGCTGCATTGGTAAGATATTTGAAAGAGTTGTTTTTAAACACTTACATAACTATTTCTTTTTTAACAAACTTTTGTACAAATATCAATCTGGTTTTCAGGAAGGTCATTCTTCTGTCCATCAATTAGTAAAAAGTTATCATAACATTTGTACATCATTAGATAGTAAAGAAAATCATTGTATTGTTTTCTGTGATGTATCAAAAGCCTTTGACAGGGTATTGCACAAAGGTCTTTTGTTTAAATTGGAACGCTATGGTATTAAAGGCAAAATGGTTAGAGTGGTTGGCGAGTTACATAAGTTGTAGAAGCCAACAGATGTTTGTAAATGGAGCTCTAGCCAAGCGCCAAAAACTGAATGCAGGTGTTCCTCAGGGGTCAGTGATTGGAACCCTTTCTTTTCATTGTTTATGTAAATGATGTAGCTAATGAACTTGATTGTATGACAAGACTGTTTGTCGATGACACCTCACTTGGTTTGAAATTCAAAGATAGTGATATTTTGGAAGCTGATATGAACAGAAATCTTCGGAAACTAAATACATGGGCAAATGATTGGCTCATTTTGTATACTCCGGAAAAAAACAGAGTCTGTTATATTCACACTTAAAAAGGAAGTTAAAGAAATTGAATTATCATTTGACAATAATTTGTTAAAGCAAGTTAAAAACCACTAACACCTTGGATTAACTTTCTCATTTGACGACAAATGGGCTAGTCATATCAACAATATACTGTAGGTCACTGCTAGAATGATTAGTTCTTTAAGAAAACTTAAGTATCTTTTGAATAGAAAGGCGTTAAGTAAGATTTATAAAGTATATATTAGGCCCCACTTTGAATATGTATGTGAAGTATGGGATGGTTGCACATTAGAACAGGCAGACAAACTAGAAAAGCAGCAGCTAGAAGTCGCAAGGATAGTTACGGGACTCCCACGATATGTTTCTAGAAGTATATTGTATTATGAAACTGGCTGGGAAACGTTGAAGGAGTGTAGATGTAAAAGAAAACTGTGTTTGCTTTTTAAAATATTCATTAACAAAGCACCTGATCTGTGTGAAGTATTGCCTGAAAAAGTGGGGATTAATAACATCTATAACCTAAGAATTAAGAAATTATCAAGAATTAAGGAATCTTATGAATAGTTCTTTCCTTCGGCAATTGGACATTGGAATAATCTGTCTCTTGAAGTAAGAAATTGTCCAACCATTTCTCAATTTAAACGTAAACTTCAAAAGACATCAGATGTAGCACCTGAATATTTTTCGGTTGGAAAAAGGTTTCTAAACATTTACACATAAAACTTAGACATGGTTGTAGTGAGTTAAATTATGATCTTTTTAAAGTAGGATTAGTCAACGACCCCAGCTGTTTATGTGGAAATCCATGCGAAAATGCCATTCATTATATTTTTGATTGTACATTTTTTCAAGTTCAGCGCAATAGATTATTGAATAAGGTATCAAATGTTATTCTAGGGAGAGTGCCCTTAGATGTTAGCTTAATCCTTAATGGCCATGCAGATCTATTGCTTTATGAAAACGAATACATATTCAAATATGTACAAGTGTATATTCAAGAAACAAAGACATTTAGGTGTGCCTTTTTACCAAAATTCCCTTATTCTCTTTTTATTTTCTGTATATTTTGTATTATATTGTTCAATCTGACTGTATACATAATGCAAATGTAAAATGTAACTATTATGGAGAGGGCTTGATAAGTTGGACAACTTGTGCCTAATCCTTTTCACTTCTGTGAATAAAATATGTTTAAACAAAAAGATAGAGGCACTTCCGGGTCTTCTGAAAAAGGACAACAAGAAAACAGACTCGAGTTTCAATTGCTACAACAGAGAGAATAGGCCTGAAAGGAGGGGAGGTCAAGGCAGTTTTGTGCAATGCTGAAGATGGACCTGAAATGGAAGCAGTGGGAGGAGTCACAGTGACACTCTCGATTGCAAATTTATCTTGGGACTGGTCCGTATACATTGCTCCAATCAGGGACCCAATACTCGTGGGGATGGATTTTCTTGAGGAGACTAACACAGTGATTCTTGCTAGACAAGCTGACATTGTCATAAACGGGACAGTTTTCCCTGGTAATTGCAGAGACGGATGCCCTCCTGCAACTGCATCCCTTGTGAACAAGGTTGTTATTCCAGCAAGGTCAGAGAAGGTTGTAATTGCAAGAGTCATGGGTGGTAACGTCAAGAGGGAGACACCACTGTTCAAACCTGCATCACTTACGAGTGGGTATTTTCTGGTGCCGCATTGGTTAAAATGTCAACATTCCTGTGAAAATTTTAAACCCAAACACATGTTGGCAAGCTTGTGGAGTTTGAACTGGCAGAGACCACCACAGACAAACATGTGGAGCCAGGTGATGGAACATGCATCAAAATAAGAGCTTGTGAACTGGAACAACAGAATGATAACGAGACCCCACAGCATCTAATTGACACCTATAGGATTTCAGGCGGAGGAAGAACAGCATCTAAAAAAAACTTATAGATAGTGGAATCGTAGTCCCATCAGCATCGAATGGGCAAGCCCTTTTTGTTCTAGTAAGGAAAAAAGATGGAGGACTGCGCTGGTGCATTGATTATCGGAAGCTCAACGATGTTGTTGACAGCAGTGTCTATACGAAATATTGAAGAGTGTCTGAATGCCCTACAAGGAGTGACCTTGTTCTCAGCTCTGGATTTACAAATTGGGTATCACCAAATTCCAATGGCTGAGTGGGATCGATCTAAAACAGCTTTCAAAACTAGGTATGGTCTATTTGAATTCACCCGAATGCCCTTTGGGTTATGTGGGGCACCTGGAACCTTCCAAAGGGCCATGGAGCTCGTAGTAAGTGGACTTCAATGGAGACAGGTATCTACCTTGATGATGTCGTCGTCGTTTCGAGGAATTCTTTCAAAATCACATTTCTAGATTCCATGAAGTTTTCAAGCAGTTCACAAAATACAACCTTAAGCTGAAACCTAGCAAGTGTCAACTTTTCCAGAAGAAGGTCCTCTTCCTGGGTCATATAGTCTCTTCAGATGGCATTAGACCAACCCAAAACTTACACAGGTAATCTCTGAATGGATGACCCCAAAAACAGGAAGAGAGGTGCAAGTATTTCTTGGACTAACACATTATTACAGGAGGTTTATTCCACACTACACTGAGAAGGCAAAGCCACTTTATCAACTCAGGCTGAAAGGAGTTCAATTCAAATGGTCAACTAAAGAGGAAAATGCATTCAAAGAACATCAAACTTGCTTGCTATCAGTTCCTGTGTTGGCGTTTCATTTTGAGCAGGGCGAATTCATATTGGATACAGATGCGTCACATTATGGCACAGTCTTACAACAAGAACATGATGACACTGAGAGAGTATTGGCTTATTGAAGCAAGAAACTTTCAAAAGAACAGGAAAGGTACTGTGTAATAAGGAAGGAACTCCTAGCCATTGTGTACTTCACAACTACTACAAGTACTATCTACTTGGTTGGAAGTTCACCATCAGGACTGACCACAATAGTTTGACATGGTTGTTCAGGTTCAAATCACCACAAGGACAGCTGGCTCGGTGGCTAGAGGAACTTAGGCAATACTCATTCATTGTTCAACACAGGGAAGGAGCACACCATGGCAACGCTGAAGCCATGTCAATAAATCCAAGCATGTTGTCTTGCGAATGTTACTCAGCTGGGACATTGAAGTCTCTGCCATGTGGAGGGTGTAAGCATTGTGACAAAGTCTCTGCTGCATGGGAGCAATTCGACGGTGAGGTTTACTATGTAGTGCCGTTAGCAACGAGGCGAGTAACAAAGGATGCATTTGACGACACAAGGATGTTGCTTAATTCATGGATTGGTGGATAATCTACAAAAGAACTAGAGATATCCAAACGAAACGACCCCGACTTGGGCAAAGTTCATTTATGGATGGACATTGACGTCCTTCTCCTGGAGAGCCCAGCTCTCAAGCATTACTGGTTGTGCAGGTTTCAGATCACGAGGAAAAAAGGTGTAATCTATTACCGATGGTAGGAAATAGACCAGGTCTGCAAATGGTTGTTTTTTGGTACTAAGGAGGGTGAGGGAGGAAATACTGGCATGACCAGGACGAAGGAGCGTGTACGCCAATCCTTCTTTTGGCATGGCATGTCGGCGGATGTGGAGAGATTTGTGGCTTAATGTCACACTTGCCAAGTAAAAAAAGGAAACAGAGAAATCAGAGCTCCCTTTCAAGACTACCAAAGTGGGTCTCCTCTTGAACGTGTCCAGTCTTTCCAGTGTCAGCTAAGTGAAACAAGTACATTTTAGTCATCATGGACCAGTTTACAAAATGGGTCGAAGCTTTTGCCATTCCAAACCAAGAGGCGGAAAGTGTCTGTAAAACCTTTGTTGAGGACTTCATTACAAGGTATGGTGTCCACATTTATCAAGGGAACCAATTTGACAGCAATCTATTCTAACGAATATGTGTTCTGCTGAACGTGGCTAAAACCAGAACAACTCCATACCATCCGTCCTCTAATGAACTACATGAAAGATTCAACTGGACTCTCTTGCAGAATTTTGTGATGTTACTGTGATCAAAGCCAAAGTGACTTGGATGTGCAATTGCCATTCCTAACCTCAGCGTACAGGAGCACACCACATACCTCAACAGGATTCACACCAGACAAGCTGATGTTTGGAAGAGAAGTGTATGGACCTAAAGAACTGACTCATCGAGAAAACCCAGGAAAGGATACTTATAAGCCCTCGTCGTACCTTCAGAGGCTGCAGGATACCATTGACAAAGACAGTGACATTGTCCGGAAACGGCTAAAAGAGAACCAAAAGAAGCAAAAGCAAACACATTATTTAAAGCATGGACAGACAATGTAGTGGGGGATCTTGTTCTAGTAAAAGATTCAACAAAAACAAAAGGCAAATCGCAGAAGCTTCAGCCACTTTGGAAAGGCCCCTATATTGTGACAACAGTGTTAGGACCAGTTCTATATAGGGTAAGGGATCAGAGAAACAAGAAAATTATGCATTTCAACAGGTTGAAATTGTACAAGACGGACAACTTTGCCTAATGGGTGTCAAGAATCCGGGCGGAGCTAAACAGCACTTGAGAAGTCAATAAGCTCAGTTACATTGCCACTGGCGCCACAGAAGAAGAAACCACAACAATCACTGGCACCACAGCGGCACAGTGCAGCTAGCTCCTGTCAACAGGATGTACAGAGTCATCAACCTGAATCACAAGAGCCACCACGTCACAGTGCAGCAGACAACAAGGTAGAGGCCAAAATTGAAGATAGTTCTAACTCACTGGTGCCACAGAGGCACAGTGCAACTGATGTCTCAGATCGTGCTCTCGAGGACAAGTTTGTTGGCTTACTGGTACCAAAGGTGGCCGGTGAGACAAACCAACATGAAGGGGCAGCGACAGATGAGGGTGTAGACAACATGGACCTATCCCAGTTGGCAACATCCCCAGCAGCCATCTTCACCAGGACTGGACGACCGATCAGGAAACCTAACAAGTTGAATTTGTAGTTGGATTTTGTTATTTGAAAGAAAAGACATTGTCCATTCTAGATAAAAAGGGGGCAGTGTAATATTATCGAGTAACACTGCCTTGCCATCGCGCTGCTAATGTAACTGTGGTGCATGTGAGAGCAGACGAATAAAAGATGGCAACATAACAAAACGTGTTTGTCGTCTCTCGTCTACATAGTAGCGTTCCCACGTCAAGGACGAAGGAACCCATATGCAAACAAACGCTAAGATTTTTGTAACATAGCTACCTACTGAATTTATCTGTTTTCAGCTTCGTCAGTGTTCTCAATGTTTATTCTTGGTTCATGCTATTACTTCATCACATTATTCAAACAATCTAAACTTTATAAGCGTTGACAGAGCACCCCAAGTGTACAGTAGGCCTAGAGCCCGAAGACGTTTTTTGTCTGTAACAGTTTCACGATTTCAATATTTAAACAAGACAAAACCACGACAGTCCTCTGGATTGATATAGAAGTTGAGACAAACATGTATTGCATACATGTATACAATGACCTACACATCTCAACTTCATGAACAGCACGATTTATCAGGGTAACCTTTTGGTTTACATGGTGTTATCCATTTTTGAAGGGTAAGGGAATGTAACTCCAATGACATAATTTGTATAACGCTAAAAGAAAACAATTAAAACTACCTTATTCTTATGAGTCATCTATTTTTGGCAAGGAGTGGTCACAAAGGCAGTTGGCTATATGGAATTTGCTGACAACACATTTCAATTTCCTGATGGATTCAGGTGGTTGCGAAATGCATCTTGCTTATGAAGATCCAAATTGTCCGGTTTTCGACCAGTCTGGAAGTAATCAATAACTGTAACAACAAAAAGGTTGTATGCTGGACATCATAACCCGTAAACGATGAAAAATGATGTTGTTGAGCAAGATTAAGTGTGGAAATTAGAAAAATGTGTTTATAGTCATAAAATATCTTTTCTCGTAATTAAAGTTAGTGAAACGAGTTTACTGTGTTGTAAAATGACTTTAAAGTATTCAGGCACCCAAAAAATTATTTCTGTCAACATTTTTGGTTTATAACTCAAACGCATTATCGCTCAAACCTAGCAAAATTCAAGCAGCATTTGCACAAACTCATACTAGAGAGTATAAAAGGGGCCTACTTTGCATGATATGGCACTAATGTACGAAATCATGCCGCGATTGACAGCTGAAGAACGAGAAAGAGCTCTGGGGATGTTGCAGATGAGGTCGACCAACAACGATGTCGCCAATGCCTTCATATATCACCGTATGACCATCATTCGACTTCGCCAACGTTATCTTCAGACCGGGGTCACCGCTGATAGACCAAGAAGTGGACGTCCCCGAGTCACAACCCCAGCTGAGGATCGCTATCTACGTCAGCTACATCTGATTTCTGCCGGCGACCTGGTCAGCCAGGACTGCTCTTGGACGAAGACTAAGTGCTACTACGGTGAGAAGAGGGCTTCGTCTTCAAGGTTTACGGCCATACAGACCAATGCGAGGTGTGCAGTTGACGCGGCAGCACTGGCTAAACAGGGTAGTTTTGGGACGTACCGGCAGACGGTGGCAGAACCAGAACTGGCGGCGAGTGATGTTCACGGATGAGAGTCGTTTTATTATCGACACTACTGATAGGAGAAGGAGACGGTACCATCGTCAAGGTGAAAGAGAGGCTCCATGTTGTGTTCAAGACGTTATACCATTCGGCGGTTTAATGGGATGGGCCGGAATAAAGGACGACGTTCGAACTGACCTTGTCATCATATGGCAATATGACGGCACAAGTGTACATTGACCAGGTTGTCCGTCCTGTGGTTATTCCATTCTTACAGCGTCACCAAAACACACTTTACCAACGGGTCAATGCACCACCTCATGTCGCAAGACTCACAAGAGATTTCCTGCATGCCAACAACGTCAACGTTTTGCCATTGCCTTCGAAATCCCCAGACATTAGCCCCTTTGAACATGTGTGGGACTATCTTGCGCCAGCAACAGCCGCGAAATCGTCAGCAACTGATTAAAGCTTAAAGAGAAAAATGGCGTTTAATTCAAGCTGCCTTCGTCAGACGATTGACCCATTCTGTGAGGAGACGGATCTGGCATGTTTGGATGCGAATGGCGGCCATACTAGATAATAAAAAAGATTAAAAAACAATAAAATCATGAATTTTATACTATGTTGTTGTTTATGAGTGATGATCGAAAACTGGAAAATATTGTTGACCTTATGCTTTGTTGTTTAAGCCGAAATATCAGTCGATATTATCAAATATTTTTGTCGCAATTTGATCCGATACTGTTTGGCTACACAATGCAGCAACAATTCCCATCGTAACTGTAATAGTTATTGCATAATTGATAAACAAAGAGGGGTAACGTTTCTTTTGGCGTTTAGTGTATTAAATCCATTATCATTTGCAGAAGAAGTCAAAGCTCTTCGATTAACTGCTCCACGAAGGCAGCTGAGATTAACTTTGGCCTCTACAACTGATAACGCCCTGAAAACAGCGTAAGAGTTATGAAAGAAAAAATGGATGGAAGTTGTATCAACTGTAGAATGACATCATAGTCACCGTCATGAGGCGTTGATCGAGGAACTGATAGCAGTCTCAAGATATTTAGTAACTGATATTGATCATATATCAAAATCTTATCCTCCTCTAGCTGGTAAGTTCACAGAGTTCAAATCGATAATAGATGTATATTTAGAATTTGTTTTAAAGAACTACTTACCTCATTAGGCTTGAGGACATTACAAACTGACAATAAGGTTTGCCATCTTTCCGTAAAATTTAGCGTTTTCCTATTCTTCTCAGGAACCACTTACTCTTTAAAGCTGAGATCTGATGAAGTTGTTTTTAATGACAACAGGGACCACGTCCTGAAAGCCTTATTTCGATTGTATCTTCAGAAGCAAATGACTTAGAAAGATGAAATCTGGCGTAAAGATTCCTTAGCTTATCGGGATTATGAAGTATAGGTGACTCTAAAGCGCCTTATAAGGGCCACACAGACCCAGGTCGGAAGTATTTTCATCCTCTAGAAGTACAAACATAAAAGATGGCATCCAATGTTTTACTCTTTGGTCAATGTCAATAATCATTCATAGATTTGGTGACTCTGGCGCTAAAACCCTTTTACACTTTCGTTAGGTGCCTAAGGAAGCTTAGTCTTGTGTAGAGATACCTAGACATTGTAGTTTCACAAATTTCTGGGAACGAATAGCACAATAATGAATTAGAATATTACGCATTAGCAAAATGTGTAAACCACACCGAAAATAGAAAAATCACAAAATGAGTTCTTGGTTATGTAACATTTCCCCATTTTGCCGAATTTTGATGATTTTTATCATTATCAAGTTTACAAGCAAGTGAAGTGCAATATCAGCAACCGTTTGGTTGGATTTTTCATCTTGGAGTTTTCAAATTATAATTATATTCAGTCTGAAGGATTCTATAGTCATGCCTTGTAATATCGTACTAATGATAGCTTTTTTCCCATATAATAAATAATTTTGTTTCAAAATAATAAAAAATGAATAAATCCCACAATCATAACAACATCTCATGACACAAATTTGCACCTAGCACTTAACTCAGCTGAAATACACCCTTGTCGGAAGAAGCGTGACATATCTGATCATAAAAGAGGTTGCCTGTTTCCAACTTTTAATGTTGTTAACAAATTGTCAAAATAACTTTGTGTGTATTTTCTGTTTCCTTTGGTTTTATTTTGAGTCGTTTCTGATTATTTGTTTTTGAGCTGAGAGTGTAATTCATGGGGAAGATTTTGTCTGAAACCGAACAGTACAGTCAATGTTTACCTTTTAATTTCAATGCTTCAAATACATTTGCATTTACATACATTTGCGAATGCACACCCAAATAATATCTAGCATGCATGCATAAAAATACAGTACACAAACATAGACAGGTATAGAGAAGCACAACAATATTTATTAGACGTGTTATTTCATATATTAATTTAGATTTTTTACAATTGGTTTGTTTTTGTACACTTATGTAGAATGTATACAATGCAGCGTGTATGTTCATATATATATAAATATATACAAATATGAAGGTGGTGTATATATGTATGTTTGTTTCTTTCTTGATAAGGGTGTGCTGCACCTTTAAAAGATTCATTAAAAACGAATCTAGATGGATATTGATGATGTGTTAAAACAATGTATGATAAATAGAGATTATTACCCGAGGAAGTGTGTCATATGACATTTACGAAACGAGTGCGAATTACCCGAGGGCGAGAGTAATACACAAATTCGCACGAGTTTTGTAAAAGTCATATGGCACACTTCCGAGGGTTATAATGTCTTTATTACCGATTCTATTTCATTCAAAACACACGGAAACATTCAGAAAACGGCCTGCTTCCTTTGTGTTACAGTGACGTCACGAACAATGGTTTTATGACGTTACAGACGACGTAATACGGAAAATTTCGCTAAAACAATCGTTGCTAAGCGAAAGTGATTTATGCACGTGTGTCCATATTGAAAAAATGTCATCGCTTATGATTAGCCATATGGGTAATAAGATATGTATCTGGCTCATGAATAATAATGATAATAATAATAATAATAATAATAATAATAATAATAATAATAATAATAATAATAATGAGTTCATTTCTATTGCGCTAAATTCCACGCCAAAAGGTATGCTCATAGCGCTACATAAGGTGACTTGTCCACTAGTCATAATGTTTTTTGAAGAGTAAGGTCTTCAGATCTGACTTGAAGATATCAAGACTTGGGGATCTTTTCAACTCTTCAGGGAGAGAATTCCAGAGGGTTGCAGCTTGAGTGGTAAATCGTCTGTTACCAAATCCCTTAAGTCGCCACTTAGGGACAATACAGAGGAACTGAGTTTCTGATCTAAGTGATCTGCTTGGATTGTATTGCTGAATCAGCTCACAGAGGTAGGGTGGTGCTGTACCATTTAGACATCTATAGGTGAGTGTGAGAATTTTGTATTCTATCCTGGCTAGGATAGGCAGCCAGTGGAGTGACTTTAAGGCTGGCTGTATGTGGGATAACTTGGGTGTACGAGTTACAACGCGCGCTGGAGTGTTTTGTAGACGTTGAAGTTTTGAGATTAGTTCTTGTGGTATTCCAGACAGTAGACTATTGCAGTAGTCTAGCCTTGAAAATAGAAGAGCGCGGACCAAGGCTGCTGCAGCATCTTTGGTTATAAGATGTCTTATGGCGCCGATGTTCCTCAGATGGAAATTTCCAATTCTGCAGATCTCTTGTACCTGTTTTTCCATACTAAGACTGGAGTCAATGCGAACACCAAGGTTTTTTACAATGGGCACAAATGGAATGCTCTCTTGGTAAATTGAGATGTTTGATTGGTTTACTTTTGTTCTCAGTGCTCTAGTTCCAACAAGTATTGCCTCGGTCTTGTTCTTGTTTAGCTTGAGCTTGTTTGATGTCATCCAGGAGCCAATCATCTCTGTGCAAGTCTCCAGTTTGTCCAGGTTCTGGGCTTGGATATCCAGACTGTCTGAGAGCTGAGTATCATCAGCATACAGGTGATGATCAACGTCCAGTTTTTCAATCTCTCTGCCAAGCTGTGTTGTGTACAGGGAGAAAAGGACGGGTCCTAGGACCGATCCTTGTGGCACACCATAGGTGATGTCTTTGTTTTGTGATCTTGATTGTCGCACGGTAACTGATTCACTTCTGTCTGACAGGTAAGATTCCATCCAGTCTAACGCTATTCCATGTAAGCCAAACTCCAGTTTGAGGCGCTGTAGGAGCCTTGAGTGATCCACGGTGTCGAAGGCTGCCGACAGGTCCAGTAAGACGAGAACAGCAGGCCGTCCACAATCAACAGATTTCTGTAAACTGTCCAGCACTCGCAAAAGAGCGGTTTCCCTACTGTGATAACAAAAAATTGACTTATGAAATTTACATGTCGAACCCCTTTTGTTGGTAGGTTTTCGACCTTTTAATGTCAGATGTGTTCCATTGCTTCTCCACCAGCTTTCTTTTATCATGATAGGATATATGGGCGCAAAGATGCAGTAAATGGATACTTTGCTAAAGGACAATACATGAATCGATGTAGCGCATTGACTTACATTTACTTTTTTCTTTGTTTAAAAGAATCAGACCTGATGTGATGAATTTGGTAATTGCATCAATAAGAAGTTTCCAAAAAAAATATTAATTTTTTTTATAAATGATGGGGAGCATTTGAAAATTTAACACCTTTGCAAAGTGACCCAGATGACTGTGCATTTATGAGGATGTAATATTTTACTTTTACAGGTAAAAAATGCAAATCGAATGACCATTGTTTGGACAACAGATGCCTTACGACTAGAAGAGATGATTGTTTGGAAGGTTGTAAACCCGGATGGTTCGGCGAGTTTTGTCAGCAACGTTGCTCACCTCATTGTCACTGTGAGGAAATGAAAGGGAAATGTACCAGCTGTATCCCGGGATGGTATGGAGCAGAATGGGGCATGGATCTAGCTGTAGTCATGGTTGCGTCGACAATAAGTGTGACAAAGAGGAAAGTTGTACTAAAGGGTGTGCGAAGGGCTTCTATGGAGAGAAGTGCGAGTCCACCTGCCCAGAACAATGTTATGATGACCAATGTGAAACAAGTGGAACCTGCAACACCTGCAGGCCTGGGTTCTATGGAGCTTTCTGCCGCCAGATCTGCCATAGATGCACAGACAAAGTATGTGAAATGACAACTGGGGAATGCCTCAAAGGATGTCAGGGCGGCTTCTATGGTGAAGGTTGCGTCAAGACTTGCCGTAAATGTACAGACGGGGCATGCAATCAGACCACAGGAAGGTGTACCAAGGGATGTCAACGTGGATACTTTGAACCAGACTGCATCAGGAAATGTGAGACGTGCATACACGGAATCTGCAATGGTACAACTGGTAAATGCATGAAGGGATGTGTGAGAGGCTACTATGATCCTTCTGTAACCTGACATGTGAGCACTGTGAAGATGGCGACTGTGTCCAGGAAAGTGGGGAATGTAGATAAAAAGGTACTGTATCATCAATGTATCGTTAAAACAATCGTAGATTTCATAGATTACAAAGCTGAAGGCTAGAAGTTATTACCTAATGTTATTTTCGATATGTTTTCAGACGAAGATGGAGAGAACTGGAGTGCAATTGGTGGTATTATAGCTGTCGTCATATTTATCCTCATTGTCGTAGGGATGTTTTATATGTTCCGTCGCTTGAAACGGTAGGTGTTAAACCAAAGAACCGACATAGCATGTGTTGCCTTCCAATCGCAGTAAGATTGGTTATGTGTTCACCCTTAAGATAGCCCAAATGAAGTAGCCTTTTCGTTACTAGATAATTGTACTGTAGACATATTGGGCTCATTCCAAATACTGACCATTCGGCTATTATGAACTATATTTTTGAGTAGTGATTTTTTTCATGCATTGTATACCGTGCTGATTATTGACAAAACATTTGTTTCTTTAGGGTGAACGGCGTCGTTTATGACATCGTGAAGTGGAGGAGACGTTCTCCCTCTGCTGTAGAAGATGTCAGAGCCGTTGCTGCTCCTGGATACATTGAACTCGAAGAACAGGCATCAACAAATCCTCCAAGGGTTTGCCCAATCTGTCCGGCCAGACAAACCAGCTACATCGAACCTCAACACAGTGGCGGCTCCGCAAGCAACCTTCAAATACAGCGCCAGCTGCAGGTTGCTCGAGTGTCTGATCAACAGGACGACGAACACCGGGCGGCAGCTGTCTCACCTTCACACGACGTTCAACGATGCTCTGATGAGTCGCATGATAGGCCAGACAGTTATGTCTTGCCTAACTATTGCGAGGTAAACGAGGATCTGATGGCGACGCTTCCACAACCACCTCAAGGAGCAGAAGCACCCGCTCCTGTAGTAAAGAACTCCTCATTCTCTGTTGTAGCTGATGTACATGCACAGCATGAACAACGTGATGATGGGAATGCAGACCTTACCATTCCCCTTATTGCTGAATGTTACGGGCCCACTGAGACTGAGGACTCGCCGCCAGACGAGGAACCTCGACCTAATGTTGAGAACTACCAGCATCCATTTAAAAATCATTATACGAAGTTTTAAGATTGTATACATGGATTAGAGTTTGGTGATATTATTGTTTAACTTTTGCGAAGGAATTTAATTTGGACTTTACACCATATGTGGTCAGGTCAAAGTCCGGATTCTGCTTTAATCAGCGTAATTTTGTCACAAACCAATGGACTGGTAATCTATCGTCAGTGTCAGTGTCAGTACGTCAGTAGGTAGGAAACTGCGAGAATTTTATGAGCTAAAATGCAATAGCGATTGTGTATAAATGTGTTTGAGGTAACAGAAGTTGCATTTCTGTGTGGATACTATATAAATGAACCAATGTTTTGAAATCACTGTAATTATTATTTTGGAGAATATTTTCGAACGTTGATCATGCCAATCTTACATAAGATAGGACTTTTAGTCCACCTTCAGATTTTCTTTCCTTTTTTATGTTTTAAAGATTGTCTGTGATATTATCGATCCTTTATTTTCACTTCTGATTTCCACGTCATGTAGCAAAAATAACGGAAATGGATCAATCACGAGATCTTCTCTATAGTATTTCGTGAAAGGTTTGCAACTCATAATGAGAGGCGGAATCATTTGATATCTTCATGTGCAATCATTGCAGTAAGTGCAAGTGCAAGTGAATGATTTGCTTATGACAAACGTGTAAGATTATTCGTCTATTCTTCTATCTTGATCAGTTTAGAGCCGACAGTTACCACTAACGAGCTACACGCTAACGAGGTAATCAATATCTCTATATGCCTGCAGTACACGGTAACGAGTGGTGCAAGAGGATATTAATCTTTTATTTGTCACGTTGCGTGTTTTTGGTTTTCATGTTCCTGTTAAGAAATTAAAACAGAATGCAAGCATCACCGACAAGGTCGCCATGCAGCGTTTCAGTTTCAACTCAATCTGACACATCTTCCGGCTTGTAGTTGTTGTAACATGTTCTATTGTGAAACCTCACCGTCATGCATACTTCCTTGTTTGTCCTTGACTGAGTCAATACGTTTTGTAGCTTTGTCATTGCAACTCTATGGCTATTAATGTCTGCAGTTTCATAACCGTAATAGATCCAATATAAGAAACATTTAATATTTGAATAGAACTTCCATAATCATGTGGTTCAGGGAAATACAAATTATCTCTTTATTGAAACTTTTACTGGAAACGTGAAACAAACATAATTTGTGCATATTAATTGCTTATTCTTCTTATAATGATATTTGTAAACTCTTTCGGAGTTTTATTGTGGGAAGACAAATCATGCGTAAGGAAGAAGTATATTTCAAATGCCAATGTTATTTTATTATCAGAATTAGGATATCTGATAATAAAGGGAATTGAGAAGACCAAACAACAAAGATTATGACTGGAAGCGAGAGCACCAGTTGTAAGTTAACTATAGGAGAATATCCTGCCTGAACGCAAGCAGTGACAATTCAGGAAGGTTATTAATTTCCAACACGTTTACAGTTACCGATGCTTAACCAATACACGCAACTGTGATGATTGTCGGATTCAATATATATACTCCATTTGTGAAGCTAACAGAAACTTTTGTATATGGTTCAGAGAGTTCCAAAAAGTTTATATCATTTGAAAATGAAATATCTATGCAACTGTATATGACAGAAAGATCACAGATGAATAGTAGTATATTTTGTGTCAGAATGCAGTTTATAATAGATGATATATCAAACAAACGATTTGACATATCAGATGATAGTCAATCCTGTATTTAAAAATGTTGCCAAGAAACAACACATCTACATATAAGATAAATTGAAAATATTCGGATTTCTAAACTTCATAAATTGAAAATATTCGGATTTCTAAACCATACTCTATTTTGAAAGTTCAAATTTTTTCTTGACTTCACTTGTACAAATCTGAACGAAATGGATTTTAATTTACTGATAGAAATAGCCAATGCTTAGACAACCCTCCATCCCTCCTGCTCGTGCTGTTAAAAAACCATATAATCAGTCAGTTCAGATGTACATGTTTCAGAAACACCTCTGAATGTTTATAAGGTTTGGTATCTTTACTGCTAAAATACATTGATCGTGATTTGACGTGAAATAGACGACGTGCCTTTAATAGATAGATGTTGGACAAAAAGACACCTGTTTGTAATTGGCTCGGATTAATATTAATCTTATTTGAGTTCGAACAAGTTTTGTTTTAGTATTTCCGACGATAACTTAACAACAAAAATAACCAAAATCATTTCCTTGAGATATTGGTTGAGAAACTACTCCAGAATAATATCATTAGTTTAAGAATGATATCTTTCTTTCCAAATGTCCTCCATAGAATCATCAAAGAGACCCTTCATGGAAACTCGGATGTTATCTTCTGACTGCTTTAGATAAGTTTCTAAAATTTCGTTGACATTACTTCATTGTCCAGTTTTCGATCAGGATCGCCACTGTATACGTAAAGATTGGTATTCATAGACGCCGATTAGCTTGAAAATAATACCTTTGAGCTGCAGTCAGTACATAGGGATAAAATGACACCATTTATTAAGTTTTGCATATGTGGCTTAAACAGCTTACGCAGTGGTGTCTCTTCAACATTGGTTGTAATAAATGTTTATGGTAAAGGTATGGGGTTACTTATCTTTGATTAACAAGTTCCTACTGACAACTGCTTCGACAGCTCTTCTGTCATCAATAAAGGTATCACACAGAATTAAAATTCTAACAAACCATCCACTAGTTCGAGGATATTTGCTTTGAATATGTATATTCAAATATAACAATTGCAACTACAAGATGATAAAAGAAATGTTCGATTTACCTTAGTCAAAGACTATCCACGCTCCTGTGAATCCGACATTTTCAAAATGGCGTATGTCCTCCACCGAAATAACAAGCAGGTATGATTCAGGTACACACAGGCCTCACCCGATTGTTGGGTCAGTGCTGATAAGGGGTGCAGAGTCTAAGTTGTTATCGTATTACAGGTACAGGGTACAGATAAGCCCACGTATGGCTACGCCATGGTTTAAACATGTTTGTTGATTGTTGAATAAAATGCACGTTTCAAATTGGTGAAACACTACGTACCAAATTTGCTAATAATATTATGTAAGAGCTCGAAGGGGTACGAAGTCTATATTGTGAAAACGTTGATTCACATTTAATAGTGTTGACAATACAAGTGCGCACTAATAATTTAAAAACAGACCAGGATTTTGTTTTGAGAAATAGTTTTATTTATTTACTCCTTCTTATTCTATGTAGATGACACTTCAAATCCCAAAATACTATCATCACAAGTCAATATGTACTTTATTGGTACTTGGTTAAAAGGTATACTTAATTAGATAAAAAGGGAGGTAAAATTATACAAATTACAGTGAATTGTAAAAACGTTTCAGCCTAAACGTAGCCTAGTGAGCATTTATCCGAAAACAAACACGTATAGAGGAGGAGTTTTTATTAAAGGTAGTATACATGGGCTACCTCTAAGTTAAGTATCTTTTCCCATTTTTCGAATTTGCAAATTTTTTCATTTGATTACAAATTGGTGATTAACATATTTTTGTGGTAACATTTGATATTTTCGAATTTATAACACAATGCATAGTATTTAGATTCGTATCAAAGTCTATGCAAATGACACAGTATATAAACCAATCGTTCTCATATGCTCCGTAACGAAATAAATACAATGAAACAGAATAGATGGATAATAAACTTTGAACCTTGTACATAGATATATGATGATAGTACCTTTGGGTCTCTTATTTGAGTCGATTTTAAGCCAAATAAAGAGGAGTTTGAGAGAAAGACAAGTGATACAATAAATTAAATCAAGATATAGATAGTTTGCTATATGAATTTGCTTGAATATGGACAAAGAACACAGAGTTAAGCAACTCATGAAATAAACATAAGTTCAAGTGGTTTTTAAAAAAAAATATTTTATTTACAAAAATGTCAAAACATTTTTTTCTCAAATGATTTCAAACTATCAATCTGACAATTTCATTTCCATGTATATTTAGGTAATAATAGATATTGAAAACAAGGCGTATTTCTATGAATACGATTGAAACAAAGTTACACCATTTCTTTAGAAGCAAACTCATAGACATTTTCCTTGTTTTAATCATCTTGAATTGATTTTTCTCCAAAAAAGGAAGCCCTTTAAAAGATAATTTCAAAAGTCATTATGGAGTCTTCTTAAACGAGATAAGAGAGGTAAACTAGATAGACAACATCTTACATTACCTACACATGTATAAATTAGATATCCTATATTTTCATGACTGAAATTACGCTACAATAAGTCTAAATAATATTAACATTTCGTTTGTCAGTATGCTGAAAAAAAGCCAGCGTTCCTTTTGCCAAATGCTTTCCTTCGAAACTGAAATACTGTGATACCGTTTTCAGGTAATTATATTTACAGCTGGGTTGACTGAATATATGTAATGTAGATGCAAAGCATCCCTAGTAGTCTCGGGTACTTTCTTCAGAACCCTAGCTAGGGGGATTCTGTCCCGTAGTGACAATAACAAGTTATTTAAGTTTTATTGGGGCTATCTAGACGTGCGATATATAAGAATGATCTTTTGGAAAAATACTTTTTCATTAAGTACAAAGGGAAATACACACCCCAGGGATTTGGTTTCAGAAAACAGAACAAACTTTCGAGCATTCAAAATGTTAAATATTAATACTGAACCATTTTCAAACAATGAAAGGACATCACTTCTCTATATCTGTTTGTGTCCACTGGAGGTAGACTTTGAAATTCACATTGACAGATCAACCGATTTGACTTTCATTGATAGTGGATTAAGTATCGGGTGTGACCCAAATTACAGTCAATACAAGCATAGGGACGTCTTCTCATGGAAAAGGTAAGGCGTCGGATGACGTCATTCGGGATACGTTACCACTCTTCGTGTAGTGTCTGTTCCAGCTGTTTTATGGTAACTGGTTGTTGTGGCCGACGTCTTAGTCGTCTTCCTAAATGGTCCCAAAGAGGCTCGAACAGTGATCAAGAAACTTTACGTTGTATGACTTTCATTATTAGTGGAGTTAGCATCAGATGTGACCAATACCAATACTAATACAAGCATGAAAAAGGTACGCTCGTATGATGTCGGATGACAATATTTGGGATACGTTGAAACTCTTGGTGACTGTTTACTGAGGGCGACTCTTAAATGGTCCCATAGATGCTCTATCGGTGATAGAGAGAGAGAGAGAGAGAGAGAGAGAGAGAGAGAGAGAGAGAGATAGAGAGAGAGAGAGAGAGAGATAGAGAGAGAGAGAGAGAGAGAGAGAGAGAGAGAGAGAGAGAGAGAGAGAGAGAGAGAGAGAGAGAGAGAGAGAGAGAGAGGGGACATAGCCAGTGAGTAATGGGAATGAAAGAAAGATAAATAAAGTGTGTTAGAAAGACAGATTATAAGGGAGAGAGGTAGTTCATGTATTGAAGGCCATGTACAAAATTTCCAAATAAAATTACATTATGCAGTAAGAAATATACTTTGAAACAGGTAAAAATAGGCATGAACGCCGGTTTAACCATCCCTTATAAAATGCATGATGAAATTCTATTTCTTATCTAGTGCCACCGTTTACATCACCGTTTGGACAAAATGATATTAAAAATGTCAAAGTAAAATACCAAGTTTTGATCCACTGGCATTTGAAGAAATCCTTTCTTATGTTTTTATACCTAAACATCGTTTTTAGTATCTTTGAAATAACCTTAAATTATGTTCTTACCAAATATCAATCATAGTTCATGACTTGACTAATAAATAGATGCAGACAGTGAAATTGTGTGAGGTAAGTCAGTGAGGCTGTACAATTAAAAATAGGTCATCGGAATCAGTTTGACTTTAGACTGCGTGTACATGTATTTTGCATTTCTTTAAACTCAAATAAAAAGGTTACACTATTCTCCTGTACTAACTTTATGTATTCGTCATCAGAACCACAGGTCTGCATGTACACTTCCATTGTGTCGCGGATGTGTAAAGCTGTGGAATGAAATGGAATGTGGGAGAAGGGTTAATCATAGGAGAGGAGGAGGAGTGGGTATAAGTCTGTTGGAGAAGGGTTAATCATAGGAGAGGAGGAGGAGTGGGTATAAGCTGTGGGAGAAGGGTTAATCATAGGATAGGAGGAGGAGTGGGTATAAGCTGTGGGAGAAGGGTTAATCATAGGATAGGAGGAGGAGTGGGTATAAGTCTGTGAGAGAAGGGTTAATCATAGGATAGGAGGAGGAGTGGGTATAAGTCTGTTGGAGAAGGGTTAATCATAGGAGAGGAGGAGGAGTGGGTATAAGCTGTGGGAGAAGGGTTAATCATAGGAGAGGAGGAGGAGGGGGTATAAGTCTGTTGGAGAAGGGTTAATCATAGGAGAGGAGGAGGAGTAGGTATAAGTCTGTGGGAGAAGGGTTAATCATAGGAGAGGAGGAGGAGTAGATATAAGTCTATGGGAGAAGGGTTAATCATAGGACAGGAGGAGAAGGAGTAGGTATAAGCTGTGGGAGAAGGGTTAATCATAGGAGAGGAGGAGGAGTGGGTATAAGTCTGTGGGAGAAGGGTTAATCATAGGAGAGGAGGAGGAGTAGGTATAAGTCTGTGGGAGAAGGGTTAATCATAGGAGAGGAGGAGGAGTAGGTATAAGTCTGTGGGAGAAGGGTTAATCATAGGAGAGGAGAAGGAGTGGGTATAAGTCTGTTGGAGAAGGGTTAATCATAGGTGAGGAGGAGGAGTAGGTATAAGTCTGTTGGAGAAGGGTTAATCATAGGAGAGGAGGAGGAGTGGGTATAAGTCTGTGGGAGAAGGGTTAATCATAGGAGAGGAGGAGGAGTGGGTATAAGTCTGTTGGAGAAGGGTTAATCATAGGAGAAGAGGAGGAGTGGGTATAAGTCTGTGGGAGAAGGGTTAATCATAGGTGAGGAGAAGGAGTGGGTATAAGCCTGTGGGAGAAGGGTTAATCATAGGAGAGGAGAAGGAGTGGGTATAAGCTGTGGGAGAAGGGTTAATCATAGGAGAGGAGGAGGAGTGGGTATAAGTCTGTGGGAGAAGGGTTAATCATAGGAGAGGAGGAGGAGTAGGTATAAGTCTGTGGGAGAAGGGTTAATCATAGGAGAGGAGGAGGAGTAGGTATAAGTCTGTGGGAGAAGGGTTAATCATAGGAGAGGAGAAGGAGTGGGTATAAGTCTGTGGGAGAAGGGTTAATCATAGGAGAGGAGGAGGAGTAGGTATAAGTCTGTGGGAGAAGGGTTAATCATAGGAGAGGAGGAGGAGTAGGTATAAGTCTGTGGGAGAAGGGTTAATCATAGGAGAGGACGAGGAGTAGGTATAAGTCTGTGGGAGAAGGGTTAATCATAGGAGAGGAGAAGGAGTGGGTATAAGTCTGTGGGAGAAGGGTTAATCATAGGAGAGGAGGAGGAGTAGGTATAAGTCTGTGGGAGAAGGGTTAATCATAGGAGAGGAGGAGGAGTAGGTATAAGTCTGTGGGAGAAGGGTTAATCATAGGAGAGGAGAAGGAGTGGGTATAAGTCTGTGGGAGAAGGGTTAATCATAGGTGAGGAGAAGGAGTGGGTATAAGCCTGTGGGAGAAGGGTTAATCATAGGAGAGGAGAAGGAGTGGGCATAAGCTGTGGGAGAAGGGTTAATCATAGGAGAGGAGGAGGAGTGGGTATAAGTCTGTGGGAGAAGGGTTAATCATAGGAGAGGAGGAGGAGTAGGTATAAGTCTGTGGGAGAAGGGTTAATCATAGGAGAGGAGAAGGAGTAGGTATAAGTCTGTGGGAGAAGGGTTAATCATAGGAGAGGAGGAGGAGTAGGTATAAGTCTGTGGGAGAAGGGTTAATCATAGGAGAGAACGAGGAGTAGGTATAAGTCTGTGGGAGAAGGGTTAATCATAGGAGAGGAGAAGGAGTGGGTATAAGTCTGTGGGAGAAGGGTTAATCATAGGAGAGGAGGAGGAGTAGGTATAAGTCTGTGGGAGAAGGGTTAATCATAGGAGAGGAGGAGGAGTAGGTATAAATCTGTGGGAGAAGGGTTAATCATAGGAGAGGAGAAGGAGTGGGTATAAGTCTGTGGGAGAAGGGTTAATCATAGGTGAGGAGAAGGAGTGGGTATAAGCCTGTGGGAGAAGGGTTAATCATAGGAGAGGAGAAGGAGTGGGTATAAGCTGTGGGAGAAGGGTTAATCATAGGAGAGGAGGAGGAGTGGGTATAAGTCTGTGGGAGAAGGGTTAATCATAGGAGAGGAGGAGGAGTAGGTATAAGTCTGTGGGAGAAGGGTTAATCATAGGAGAGGAGGAGGAGTAGGTATAAGTCTGTGGGAGAAGGGTTAATCATAGGAGAGGAGGAGGAGTAGGTATAAGTCTGTGGGAGAAGGGTTAATCATAGGAGAGGAGGAGGAGTAGATATAAGTCTGTGGGAGAAGGGTTAATCATAGGACAGGAGGAGAAGGAGTAGGTATAAGCTGTGGGAGAAGGGTTAATCATAGGAGAGGAGGAGGAGTGGGTATAAGTCTGTGGGAGAAGGGTTAATCATAGGAGAGGAGGAGGAGTAGGTATAAGTCTGTTGGAGAAGGGTTAATCATAGGAGAGGAGAAGGAGTGGGTATAAGTCTGTTGGAGAAGGGTTAATCATAGGAGAGGAGAAGGAGTGGGTATAAGTCTGTTGGAGAAGGGTTAATCATAGGTGAGGAGGAGGAGTAGGTATAAGTCTGTTGGAGAAGGGTTAATCATAGGAGAGGAGGAGGAGTGGGTATAAGTCTGTGGGAGAAGGGTTAATCATAGGTGAGGAGGAGGAGTGGGTATAAGTCTGTTGGAGAAGGGTTAATCATAGGAGAGGAGGAGGAGTGGGTATAAGTCTGTGGGAGAAGGGTTAATCATAGGTGAGGAGGAGGAGTGGGTATAAGTCTGTTGGAGAAGGGTTAATCATAGGAGAGGAGGAGGAGTGGGTATAAGTCTGTGGGAGAAGGGTTAATCATAGGAGAGGAGGAGGAGTGGGTATAAGTCTGTGGGAGAAGGGTTAATCATAGGAGAGGAGGAGGAGTGGGTATAAGTCTGTGGGAGAAGGGTTAATCATAGGAGAGGAGGAGGAGTAGGTATAAGTCTGTGGGAGAAGGGTTAATCATAGGAGAGGAGGAGGAGTGGGTATAAGTCTGTGGGAGAAGGGTTAATCATAGGAGAGGAGGAGGAGTAGGTATAAGTCTGTTGGAGAAGGGTTAATCATAGGAGAGGAGGAGGAGTGGGTATAAGTCTGTGGGAGAAGGGTTAATCATAGGTGAGGAGGAGGAGTGGGTATAAGTCTGTTGGAGAAGGGTTAATCATAGGAGAGGAGGAGGAGTGGGTATAAGTCTGTGGGAGAAGGGTTAATCATAGGAGAGGAGGAGGAGTGGGTATAAGTCTGTGGGAGAAGGGTTAATCATAGGAGAGGAGGAGGAGTGGGTATAAGTCTGTGGGAGAAGGGTTAATCATAGGAGAGGAGGAGGAGTAGGTATAAGTCTGTGGGAGAAGGGTTAATCATAGGAGAGGAGGAGGAGTGGGTATAAGTCTGTGGGAGAAGGGTTAATCATAGGAGAGGAGGAGGAGTAGGTATAAGTCTGTTGGAGAAGGGTTAATCATAGGAGAGGAGGAGGAGTGGGTATAAGTCTGTGGGAGAAGGGTTAATCATAGGTGAGGAGGAGGAGTAGGTATAAGTCTGTTGGAGAAGGGTTAATCATAGGAGAGGAGGAGGAGTGGGTATAAGTCTGTGGGAGAAGGGTTAATCATAGGTGAGGAGGAGGAGTGGGTATAAGTCTGTTGGAGAAGGGTTAATCATAGGTGAGGAGGAGGAGTAGGTATAAGTCTGTGGGAGAAGGGTTAATCATAGGAGAGGAGGAGGAGTGGGTATAAGCTGTGGGAGAAGGGTTAATCATAGGAGAGGAGGAGGAGTGGGTATAAGTCTGTGGGAGAAGGGTTAATCATAGGAGAGGAGAAGGAGTGGGTATAAGTCTATGGGAGAAGGGTTAATCATAGGAGAGGAGGAGGAGTAGGTATAAGTCTGTGAGAGAAGGGTTAATCATAGGACAGGAGGAGAAGGAGTAGGTATAAGTCTGTGGGAGAAGGGTTAATCATTGGAGAGGAGGAGGAGTGGGTATACGCCTGTGGGAGAAGGGTTAATCATAGGAGAGGAGGAGGAGTAGGTATAAGTCTGTGGGAGAAGGGTTAATCATAGGTGAGGAGGAGGAGTGGGTATAAGTCTGTGGGAGAAGGGTTAATCATAGGAGAGGAGGAGGAGTGGGTATAAGTCTGTGGGAGAAGGGTTAATCATAGGTGAGGAGGAGGAGTGGGTATACGCCTGTGGGAGAAGGGTTAATCATAGGAGAGGAGGAGGAGTAGGTATAAGTCTGTTGGAGAAGGGTTAATCATAGGAGAGGAGAAGGAGTGGGTATACGCCTGTGGGAGAAGGGTTAATCATAGGAGAGGAGGAGGAGTGGGTATAAGTCTGTGGGAGAAAGGTTAATCATAGGAGAGGAGGAGGAGTAGGTATAAGTCTATGGGAGAAGGGTTAATCATAGGAGAGGAGGAGTAGGTATAAGCTGTGGGAGAAGGGTTAATCATTGGAGAGGAGGAGGAGTGGGTATACGCCTGTGGGAGAAGGGTTAATCATAGGAGAGGAGGAGGAGTGGGTATAAGTCTGTGGGAGAAGGGTTAATCATAGCAGAGGAGGAGGAGTAGGTATAAGTCTGTGGGAGAAGGGTTAATCATAGGTGAGGAGGAGGAGTGGGTATAAGTCTGTGGGAGAAGGGTTAATCATAGGAGAGGAGGAGGAGTGGGTATAAGTCTGTTGGAGAAGGGTTAATCATAGGTGAGGAGGAGGAGTAGGTATAAGTCTGTTGGAGAAGGGTTAATCATAGGAGAGGAGGAGGAGTGGGTATAAGTCTGTGGGAGAAGGGTTAATCATAGGTGAGGAGGAGGAGTGGGTATAAGTCTGTTGGAGAAGGGTTAATCATAGGAGAGGAGGAGGAGTGGGTATAAGTCTGTGGGAGAAGGGTTAATCATAGGTGAGGAGGAGGAGTGGGTATAAGTCTGTTGGAGAAGGGTTAATCATAGGAGAGGAGGAGGAGTGGGTATAAGTCTGTGAGAGAAGGGTTAATCATAGGACAGGAGGAGAAGGAGTAGGTATAAGTCTGTGGGAGAAGGGTTAATCATTGGAGAGGAGGAGGAGTGGGTATACGCCTGTGGGAGAAGGGTTAATCATAGGAGAGGAGGAGGAGTGGGTATAAGTCTGTGGGAGAAGGGTTAATCATAGGAGAGGAGGAGGAGTAGGTATAAGTCTGTGGGAGAAGGGTTAATCATAGGTGAGGAGGAGGAGTGGGTATAAGTCTGTGGGAGAAGGGTTAATCATAGGAGAGGAGGAGGAGTGGGTATAAGTCTGTGGGAGAAGGGTTAATCATAGGAGAGGAGGAGGAGTGGGTATAAGTCTGTGGGAGAAGGGTTAATCATAGGAGAGGAGGAGGAGTAGGTATAAGCCTGTGGGAGAAGGGTTAATCATTGGAGAGGAGGAGGAGTGGGTATACGCCTGTGGGAGAAGGGTTAATCATATTTGAGGAGGAGGAGTAGGTATAAGTCTGTGGGAGAAGGGTTAATCATAGGTGAGGAGGAGGAGTGGGTATACGCCTGTGGGAGAAGGGTTAATCATAGGAGAGGAGGAGGAGTAGGTATAAGTCTGTTGGAGAAGGGTTAATCATAGGAGAGGAGAAGGAGTGGGTATACGCCTGTGGGAGAAGGGTTAATCATAGGAGAGGAGGAGGAGTGGGTATAAGTCTGTGGGAGAAAGGTTAATCATAGGAGAGGAGGAGGAGTAGGTATAAGTCTATGGGAGAAGGGTTAATCAAAGGAGAGGAGGAGTAGGTATAAGCTGTGGGAGAAGGGTTAATCATTGGAGAGGAGGAGGAGTGGGTATACGCCTGTGGGAGAAGGGTTAATCATAGGAGAGGAGGAGGAGTGGGTATAAGTCTGTGGGAGAAGGGTTAATCATAGGAGAGGAGGAGGAGTAGGTATAAGTCTGTGGGAGAAGGGTTAATCATAGGTGAGGAGGAGGAGTGGGTATAAGTCTGTGGGAGAAGGGTTAATCATAGGAGAGGAGGAGGAGTGGGTATAAGTCTGTTGGAGAAGGGTTAATCATAGGTGAGGAGGAGGAGTAGGTATAAGTCTGTTGGAGAAGGGTTAATCATAGGAGAGGAGGAGGAGTGGGTATAAGTCTGTGGGAGAAGGGTTAATCATAGGAGAGGAGGAGGAGTGGGTATAAGTCTGTGGGAGAAGGGTTAATCATAGGTGAGGAGGAGGAGTGGGTATACGCCTGTGGGAGAAGGGTTAATCATAGGAGAGGAGGAGGAGTAGGTATAAGTCTGTTGGAGAAGGGTTAATCATAGGAGAGGAGAAGGAGTGGGTATACGCCTGTGGGAGAAGGGTTAATCATAGGAGAGGAGGAGGAGTGGGTATAAGTCTGTGGGAGAAAGGTTAATCATAGGAGAGGAGGAGGAGTAGGTATAAGTCTATGGGAGAAGGGTTAATCATAGGAGAGGAGGAGTAGGTATAAGCTGTGGGAGAAGGGTTAATCATTGGAGAGGAGGAGGAGTGGGTATACGCCTGTGGGAGAAGGGTTAATCATAGGAGAGGAGGAGGAGTGGGTATAAGTCTGTGGGAGAAGGGTTAATCATAGCAGAGGAGGAGGAGTAGGTATAAGTCTGTGGGAGAAGGGTTAATCATAGGTGAGGAGGAGGAGTGGGTATAAGTCTGTGGGAGAAGGGTTAATCATAGGAGAGGAGGAGGAGTGGGTATAAGTCTGTTGGAGAAGGGTTAATCATAGGTGAGGAGGAGGAGTAGGTATAAGTCTGTTGGAGAAGGGTTAATCATAGGAGAGGAGGAGGAGTGGGTATAAGTCTGTGGGAGAAGGGTTAATCATAGGTGAGGAGGAGGAGTGGGTATAAGTCTGTTGGAGAAGGGTTAATCATAGGAGAGGAGGAGGAGTGGGTATAAGTCTGTGGGAGAAGGGTTAATCATAGGTGAGGAGGAGGAGTGGGTATAAGTCTGTTGGAGAAGGGTTAATCATAGGAGAGGAGGAGGAGTGGGTATAAGTCTGTGAGAGAAGGGTTAATCATAGGACAGGAGGAGAAGGAGTAGGTATAAGTCTGTGGGAGAAGGGTTAATCATTGGAGAGGAGGAGGAGTGGGTATACGCCTGTGGGAGAAGGGTTAATCATAGGAGAGGAGGAGGAGTGGGTATAAGTCTGTGGGAGAAGGGTTAATCATAGGAGAGGAGGAGGAGTAGGTATAAGTCTGTGGGAGAAGGGTTAATCATAGGTGAGGAGGAGGAGTGGGTATAAGTCTGTGGGAGAAGGGTTAATCATAGGAGAGGAGGAGGAGTGGGTATAAGTCTGTGGGAGAAGGGTTAATCATAGGAGAGGAGGAGGAGTAGGTATAAGCCTGTGGGAGAAGGGTTAATCATTGGAGAGGAGGAGGAGTGGGTATACGCCTGTGGGAGAAGGGTTAATCATAGGTGAGGAGGAGGAGTAGGTATAAGTCTGTGGGAGAAGGGTTAATCATAGGTGAGGAGGAGGAGTGGGTATACGCCTGTGGGAGAAGGGTTAATCATAGGAGAGGAGGAGGAGTAGGTATAAGTCTGTTGGAGAAGGGTTAATCATAGGAGAGGAGAAGGAGTGGGTATACGCCTGTGGGAGAAGGGTTAATCATAGGAGAGGAGGAGGAGTGGGTATAAGTCTGTGGGAGAAAGGTTAATCATAGGAGAGGAGGAGGAGTAGGTATAAGTCTATGGGAGAAGGGTTAATCAAAGGAGAGGAGGAGTAGGTATAAGCTGTGGGAGAAGGGTTAATCATTGGAGAGGAGGAGGAGTGGGTATACGCCTGTGGGAGAAGGGTTAATCATAGGAGAGGAGGAGGAGTGGGTATAAGTCTGTGGGAGAAGGGTTAATCATAGGAGAGGAGGAGGAGTAGGTATAAGTCTGTGGGAGAAGGGTTAATCATAGGTGAGGAGGAGGAGTGGGTATAAGTCTGTGGGAGAAGGGTTAATCATAGGAGAGGAGGAGGAGTGGGTATAAGTCTGTTGGAGAAGGGTTAATCATAGGTGAGGAGGAGGAGTAGGTATAAGTCTGTTGGAGAAGGGTTAATCATAGGAGAGGAGGAGGAGTGGGTATAAGTCTGTGGGAGAAGGGTTAATCATAGGAGAGGAGGAGGAGTAGGTATAAGTCTGTGGGAGAAGGGTTAATCATAGGTGAGGAGGAGGAGTGGGTATAAGTCTGTGGGAGAAGGGTTAATCATAGGAGAGGAGGAGGAGTGGGTATAAGTCTGTGGGAGAAGGGTTAATCATAGGAGAGGAGGAGGAGTAGGTATAAGTCTGTTGGAGAAGGGTTAATCATAGGAGAGGAGGAGGAGTGGGTATAAGTCTGTGGGAGAAGGGTTAATCATAGGTGAGGAGGAGGAGTAGGTATAAGTCTGTTGGAGAAGGGTTAATCATAGGAGAGGAGGAGGAGTGGGTATAAGTCTGTGGGAGAAGGGTTAATCATAGGTGAGGAGGAGGAGTGGGTATAAGTCTGTTGGAGAAGGGTTAATCATAGGTGAGGAGGAGGAGTAGGTATAAGTCTGTGGGAGAAGGGTTAATCATAGGAGAGGAGGAGGAGTGGGTATAAGCTGTGGGAGAAGGGTTAATCATAGGAGAGGAGGAGGAGTGGGTATAAGTCTGTGGGAGAAGGGTTAATCATAGGAGAGGAGAAGGAGTGGGTATAAGTCTATGGGAGAAGGGTTAATCATAGGAGAGGAGGAGGAGTAGGTATAAGTCTGTGAGAGAAGGGTTAATCATAGGACAGGAGGAGAAGGAGTAGGTATAAGTCTGTGGGAGAAGGGTTAATCATTGGAGAGGAGGAGGAGTGGGTATACGCCTGTGGGAGAAGGGTTAATCATAGGAGAGGAGGAGGAGTAGGTATAAGTCTGTGGGAGAAGGGTTAATCATAGGTGAGGAGGAGGAGTGGGTATAAGTCTGTGGGAGAAGGGTTAATCATAGGAGAGGAGGAGGAGTGGGTATAAGTCTGTGGGAGAAGGGTTAATCATAGGTGAGGAGGAGGAGTGGGTATACGCCTGTGGGAGAAGGGTTAATCATAGGAGAGGAGGAGGAGTAGGTATAAGTCTGTTGGAGAAGGGTTAATCATAGGAGAGGAGAAGGAGTGGGTATACGCCTGTGGGAGAAGGGTTAATCATAGGAGAGGAGGAGGAGTGGGTATAAGTCTGTGGGAGAAAGGTTAATCATAGGAGAGGAGGAGGAGTAGGTATAAGTCTATGGGAGAAGGGTTAATCATAGGAGAGGAGGAGTAGGTATAAGCTGTGGGAGAAGGGTTAATCATTGGAGAGGAGGAGGAGTGGGTATACGCCTGTGGGAGAAGGGTTAATCATAGGAGAGGAGGAGGAGTGGGTATAAGTCTGTGGGAGAAGGGTTAATCATAGCAGAGGAGGAGGAGTAGGTATAAGTCTGTGGGAGAAGGGTTAATCATAGGTGAGGAGGAGGAGTGGGTATAAGTCTGTGGGAGAAGGGTTAATCATAGGAGAGGAGGAGGAGTGGGTATAAGTCTGTTGGAGAAGGGTTAATCATAGGTGAGGAGGAGGAGTAGGTATAAGTCTGTTGGAGAAGGGTTAATCATAGGAGAGGAGGAGGAGTGGGTATAAGTCTGTGGGAGAAGGGTTAATCATAGGTGAGGAGGAGGAGTGGGTATAAGTCTGTTGGAGAAGGGTTAATCATAGGAGAGGAGGAGGAGTGGGTATAAGTCTGTGGGAGAAGGGTTAATCATAGGTGAGGAGGAGGAGTGGGTATAAGTCTGTTGGAGAAGGGTTAATCATAGGAGAGGAGGAGGAGTGGGTATAAGTCTGTGAGAGAAGGGTTAATCATAGGACAGGAGGAGAAGGAGTAGGTATAAGTCTGTGGGAGAAGGGTTAATCATTGGAGAGGAGGAGGAGTGGGTATACGCCTGTGGGAGAAGGGTTAATCATAGGAGAGGAGGAGGAGTGGGTATAAGTCTGTGGGAGAAGGGTTAATCATAGGAGAGGAGGAGGAGTAGGTATAAGTCTGTGGGAGAAGGGTTAATCATAGGTGAGGAGGAGGAGTGGGTATAAGTCTGTGGGAGAAGGGTTAATCATAGGAGAGGAGGAGGAGTGGGTATAAGTCTGTGGGAGAAGGGTTAATCATAGGAGAGGAGGAGGAGTGGGTATAAGTCTGTGGGAGAAGGGTTAATCATAGGAGAGGAGGAGGAGTAGGTATAAGCCTGTGGGAGAAGGGTTAATCATTGGAGAGGAGGAGGAGTGGGTATACGCCTGTGGGAGAAGGGTTAATCATATTTGAGGAGGAGGAGTAGGTATAAGTCTGTGGGAGAAGGGTTAATCATAGGTGAGGAGGAGGAGTGGGTATACGCCTGTGGGAGAAGGGTTAATCATAGGAGAGGAGGAGGAGTAGGTATAAGTCTGTTGGAGAAGGGTTAATCATAGGAGAGGAGAAGGAGTGGGTATACGCCTGTGGGAGAAGGGTTAATCATAGGAGAGGAGGAGGAGTGGGTATAAGTCTGTGGGAGAAAGGTTAATCATAGGAGAGGAGGAGGAGTAGGTATAAGTCTATGGGAGAAGGGTTAATCAAAGGAGAGGAGGAGTAGGTATAAGCTGTGGGAGAAGGGTTAATCATTGGAGAGGAGGAGGAGTGGGTATACGCCTGTGGGAGAAGGGTTAATCATAGGAGAGGAGGAGGAGTGGGTATAAGTCTGTGGGAGAAGGGTTAATCATAGGAGAGGAGGAGGAGTAGGTATAAGTCTGTGGGAGAAGGGTTAATCATAGGTGAGGAGGAGGAGTGGGTATAAGTCTGTGGGAGAAGGGTTAATCATAGGAGAGGAGGAGGAGTGGGTATAAGTCTGTTGGAGAAGGGTTAATCATAGGTGAGGAGGAGGAGTAGGTATAAGTCTGTTGGAGAAGGGTTAATCATAGGAGAGGAGGAGGAGTGGGTATAAGTCTGTGGGAGAAGGGTTAATCATAGGAGAGGAGGAGGAGTGGGTATAAGTCTGTGGGAGAAGGGTTAATCATAGGTGAGGAGGAGGAGTGGGTATACGCCTGTGGGAGAAGGGTTAATCATAGGAGAGGAGGAGGAGTAGGTATAAGTCTGTTGGAGAAGGGTTAATCATAGGAGAGGAGAAGGAGTGGGTATACGCCTGTGGGAGAAGGGTTAATCATAGGAGAGGAGGAGGAGTGGGTATAAGTCTGTGGGAGAAAGGTTAATCATAGGAGAGGAGGAGGAGTAGGTATAAGTCTATGGGAGAAGGGTTAATCATAGGAGAGGAGGAGTAGGTATAAGCTGTGGGAGAAGGGTTAATCATTGGAGAGGAGGAGGAGTGGGTATACGCCTGTGGGAGAAGGGTTAATCATAGGAGAGGAGGAGGAGTGGGTATAAGTCTGTGGGAGAAGGGTTAATCATAGCAGAGGAGGAGGAGTAGGTATAAGTCTGTGGGAGAAGGGTTAATCATAGGTGAGGAGGAGGAGTGGGTATAAGTCTGTGGGAGAAGGGTTAATCATAGGAGAGGAGGAGGAGTGGGTATAAGTCTGTTGGAGAAGGGTTAATCATAGGTGAGGAGGAGGAGTAGGTATAAGTCTGTTGGAGAAGGGTTAATCATAGGAGAGGAGGAGGAGTGGGTATAAGTCTGTGGGAGAAGGGTTAATCATAGGTGAGGAGGAGGAGTGGGTATAAGTCTGTTGGAGAAGGGTTAATCATAGGAGAGGAGGAGGAGTGGGTATAAGTCTGTGGGAGAAGGGTTAATCATAGGTGAGGAGGAGGAGTGGGTATAAGTCTGTTGGAGAAGGGTTAATCATAGGAGAGGAGGAGGAGTGGGTATAAGTCTGTGAGAGAAGGGTTAATCATAGGACAGGAGGAGAAGGAGTAGGTATAAGTCTGTGGGAGAAGGGTTAATCATTGGAGAGGAGGAGGAGTGGGTATACGCCTGTGGGAGAAGGGTTAATCATAGGAGAGGAGGAGGAGTGGGTATAAGTCTGTGGGAGAAGGGTTAATCATAGGAGAGGAGGAGGAGTAGGTATAAGTCTGTGGGAGAAGGGTTAATCATAGGTGAGGAGGAGGAGTGGGTATAAGTCTGTGGGAGAAGGGTTAATCATAGGAGAGGAGGAGGAGTGGGTATAAGTCTGTGGGAGAAGGGTTAATCATAGGAGAGGAGGAGGAGTAGGTATAAGCCTGTGGGAGAAGGGTTAATCATTGGAGAGGAGGAGGAGTGGGTATACGCCTGTGGGAGAAGGGTTAATCATAGGTGAGGAGGAGGAGTAGGTATAAGTCTGTGGGAGAAGGGTTAATCATAGGTGAGGAGGAGGAGTGGGTATACGCCTGTGGGAGAAGGGTTAATCATAGGAGAGGAGGAGGAGTAGGTATAAGTCTGTTGGAGAAGGGTTAATCATAGGAGAGGAGAAGGAGTGGGTATACGCCTGTGGGAGAAGGGTTAATCATAGGAGAGGAGGAGGAGTGGGTATAAGTCTGTGGGAGAAAGGTTAATCATAGGAGAGGAGGAGGAGTAGGTATAAGTCTATGGGAGAAGGGTTAATCAAAGGAGAGGAGGAGTAGGTATAAGCTGTGGGAGAAGGGTTAATCATTGGAGAGGAGGAGGAGTGGGTATACGCCTGTGGGAGAAGGGTTAATCATAGGAGAGGAGGAGGAGTGGGTATAAGTCTGTGGGAGAAGGGTTAATCATAGGAGAGGAGGAGGAGTAGGTATAAGTCTGTGGGAGAAGGGTTAATCATAGGTGAGGAGGAGGAGTGGGTATAAGTCTGTGGGAGAAGGGTTAATCATAGGAGAGGAGGAGGAGTGGGTATAAGTCTGTTGGAGAAGGGTTAATCATAGGTGAGGAGGAGGAGTAGGTATAAGTCTGTTGGAGAAGGGTTAATCATAGGAGAGGAGGAGGAGTGGGTATAAGTCTGTGGGAGAAGGGTTAATCATAGGAGAGGAGGAGGAGTAGGTATAAGTCTGTGGGAGAAGGGTTAATCATAGGTGAGGAGGAGGAGTGGGTATAAGTCTGTGGGAGAAGGGTTAATCATAGGAGAGGAGGAGGAGTGGGTATAAGTCTGTGGGAGAAGGGTTAATCATAGGAGAGGAGGAGGAGTAGGTATAAGTCTGTGGGAGAAGGGTTAATCATAGGAGAGGAGGAGGAGTAGGTATAAGCCTGTGGGAGAAGGGTTAATCATTGGAGAGGAGGAGGAGTGGGTATACGCCTGTGGGAGAAGGGTTAATCATAGGTGAGGAGGAGGAGTAGGTATAAGTCTGTGGGAGAAGGGTTAATCATAGGTGAGGAGGAGGAGTGGGTATACGCCTGTGGGAGAAGGGTTAATCATAGGAGAGGAGGAGGAGTAGGTATAAGTTTGTTGGAGAAGGGTTAATCATAGGAGAGGAGAAGGAGTGGGTATACGCCTGTGGGAGAAGGGTTAATCATAGGAGAGGAGGAGGAGTGGGTATAAGTCTGTGGGAGAAAGGTTAATCATAGGAGAGGAGGAGGAGTAGGTATAAGTCTATGGGAGAAGGGTTAATCATAGGAGAGGAGGAGTAGGTATAAGCTGTGGGAGAAGGGTTAATCATTGGAGAGGAGGAGGAGTGGGTATACGCCTGTGGGAGAAGGGTTAATCATAGGAGAGGAGGAGGAGTGGGTATAAGTCTGTGGGAGAAGGGTTAATCATAGGAGAGGAGGAGGAGTAGGTATAAGTCTGTGGGAGAAGGGTTAATCATAGGTGAGGAGGAGGAGTGGGTATAAGTCTGTGGGAGAAGGGTTAATCATAGGAGAGGAGGAGGAGTGGGTATAAGCCTGTGGGAGAAGGGTTAATCATAGGAGAGGAGGAGGAGTAGGTATAAGCTGTGGGAGAAGGGTTAATCATAGGAGAGGAGGAGGAATGGGTATAAGTCTGTGATAAAAGAGGTTATTACATCTATTTCTATCTTTCTTATAATTTTTATTATGAAATCAAAGATCGAACGTACTTAAAAATTGTGTAAGCATGTCACCATCAATTTAAATGATAAGATGTAAACTTAGATGTATCAACTATGATAGACACCACATAAGCAATGTCTTATTATCTGACATGTACGTCCTACACAGCATATTTAACAAATAATTCCTACCGATTGAGCTCTGACTCTGTGACACTATTTTCATTTAATAAACATTTCCTGTAATAAACAGGCTTAGGAACTATTATGATTCATATATTGTTATTCATTTTCGATCGTTTATGACAAGTGATCGATCTGGGGTAAATTTGAGTCAAAAGTCTGTAAAAATGTCAAAACGCAACCATTAAAGATTATATGAGAAGTGTGTGTGCAGCATGGTACGTCGCATATATTTGCAAACTCATCGTAAGTTTAATTGAAAAATTGCCCAACTAACCCCGCTCTCCCATTCTTTGATGATTTGTGTCTGTTTATTGAAAATGGGGTTTAGGAAATTATTGGCATCACATTTATTTTGTTAAACGAGAAATTGTTGCATACTTCAGTTTCATGTTATATATTTTCCCATTAGTTTTTTTTTCAGGAATAACCTGCTCAAAATAGAGACTTGTTACAGTCAGTTATTTTCAAATGTTAAATATTATCGTTCTTCTTCTGCAGGACTATCTAAATGGTATACACAATATTACCTGAAAGTTGGCACATACCGTCTGATTTATGTAATCTTAAGGTTCAGCTGCATAGACATAGTCATTGGTTTATACATATATCTGCTGAACAAAATTGTGTTACACTTTCCATAATTCCCTATATATATTGATAAGGCATGAGGTAAACATTTAAAATTAACATATTACAATTTAAACATATACATTGACAAAATTTAAATAATGCTTAAAGATATGACATGTACTACGTTTTTTTGTGCATTTAGATTTAGACAAGGAAACATTTACGCTCATACCTAATTGAACATTACGAGGTCTAAACACGTTGCATACTAAGAAAATTGTATTTAATACTTCGAAATGGAATAATGTCAGAACAATAAGCTGATTTGTTTCCTACACGTTTTACACCCGTGAGTTTTGATCCATAGGATGCACAACATAACCCCATAGGTTTAAAACATCCCTACCAACTTAGATTTTTCCCAGTCCTAAAGTTTTAAAGTTATGCTACAGAATAAAAAGAAATGTCCTGAATTTGATCAAAGGTGCTACTTAGCGCCAAACCTAAACATGTACATGTACGCTCATCTAACTACATCATTGACAGATTGTTTGCTCAAAAGTTAGTATCTTCTGTGTCTATAATGCAACGTGTTCAGTTTTATCATCTGATACATGCGACTTTCGATCAGGATGATAATCATTCAAAACACCACAAATATAATAGATATATAACCTTTCAAACACTAACAACAAATTGAAGCTTCTACCTGTTTTTAATAAGTTTCAAATTACGTTTGACTTACTGACTTTGCACCTTGATACTGTCACTCTGCTGAACCGATAAGAATCAAAAATATTACTTTTCAGCATCAGTACTTCTGGATATACACCATTGATAAAGTACGGTATATGTGTCTCCAACAACTCATGGAGCGCGAGTTTCTCTAACCAGGTATATTTAACTTGGGGTTGTGTTGATGATGTCCTTTCATGTGGTCAATAATGAATTGATAAAACAAGATAAGCATCAGTCAGTACTTCTTGATAAACACCATTGATAAAGTTCGGCATATGTGTCTCCAACAACTCATGGAGCGCGAGTTTCTCTAACCAGGTATATTTAACTTGGGGTTGTGTTGATGATGTCCTTTAATGTGGTCAATAATGAATTGATAAAACAAGATAAGCATCAGTCAGTACTTCTTGATAAACACCATTGATAAAGTTCGGTATATGTGTCTCCAACAACTCATGGAGCGCGAGTTTCTCTAACCAGGTATATTTAACTTGGGGTTGTGTTGATGATGTCCTTTAATGTGGTCAATGATGAATTGATAAAACAAGATAAGCATCAGTCAGTACTTCCGGATAAACACCATTGATAAAGTACGGTATATGTGTCTCCAACAACTCATGGAGCGCGAGTTTCTCTAACCAGGTATATTTAACTTGGGGTTGTGTTGATGATGTCCTTTAATGTGGTCAATGATGAATTGATAAAACAAGATAAGCATCAGTCAGTACTTCCGGATAAACACCATTGATAAAGTTCGGTATATGTGTCTCCAACAACTCATGGAGCGCGAGTTTCTCTAACCAGGTATATTTAACTTGGGGTTGTGTTGATGATGTCCTTTAATGTGGTCAATGATGAATTGATAAAACAAGATAAGCATAACTCTTACTTTTCAGCATCGGTCAGTACTTCTGGATATACACCATTGATAAAGTTCGGTATATGTGTCTCCAACAACTCATGGAGCGCGAGTTTCTCTAACCAGGTATAGTTAACTTGGGGTTGTGTTGATGGTATCCTTTAATGTGGTCAATAATGAATTGATAAAAAAAGATGATGAGAAATTCTACCAGCAGTCATCAGGCCCCCCTGAGTAATTGAAGGAAATGCATCAAATTTGAAGGAAAACAGTGCATAATAGAAGGGAAAGCTTCCTAAATGGTAGGAAACGCAGCTTAATCGCGAAACAAACACGTGAATATCGGTGAAACGCGGTAATATCAGAGATTTTCAGTCAATATCGGAAGCAACCCGATCCCACCTCCGAAGGAACATCGGTAGACTTCGGAAGGAACACGGTAATTTCCGTGAATTCTCGGTCGACAGCGGAAGCAAACGCATCTCAAAATGGCTGAGAATCTGCAGTCTCCAGTTTCGGTGAGTGTTGTTTATATGTTTTACTGTGTGATTTTTAGATGTATTTTGTTCTACATGCTTGCATTGAAAGCGCAATTGAACAAGGAAACGATGGAGTCGTAGAGATTTGTAATGAAATTGAGTAGTTACGGCGTTACTTGCATAGAGTCCGGGTTTGTTTACATCAGGGAGATGAAGCCGTATCGCTAACGCTATCACCGATCCGCGTCTGTGATTGCGTTTACCTGCATCACACTTTCCGGGGTATATTTTTGATAAGTTTTGGAAATATGTATGTGAATTTTGTGAGTATGTTATGTATCACGTGTAAATCTAACTTTCGTTTTTTGTACAATTAAGCTATATCTCGTAGAGTAGCAGGGTTTCCCATAGTGTAAAATGGTATGTTTTGTTAACGTGCCGCTCCATATGCCGCACTTCTTTGACCTTGTTTCGTTTGACCATTTAAATATCCCATTTATTAGAGACCGTGTTTGGAATGTAAATATACAAGATACTCGCCAATAATTTTCTATTTTGTAGTAAAGTATTTATGAAACGCAGGTCTCAAGAATCTAAATTCCCGAAATCGATCGATACGACAAAGGGAAGTAACTTTGTTTTAGTTGAATTAGGCGAACTGCCGCTAACTCGTGAAATAATCAACAAGTGGTTTCAAAGCGATTTCGAGATCGTTCCAAACACGGTCCCTAATAAATGGGATATTTAATAGATAGCGTTAGCGATACGGCTTCATCTCCCTGATGTAAACAAACCCGGACTCTATGCAAGTAACGCCGTAACTACTCAATTTCATTACAAATCTCTACGACTCCATCGTTTCCTTGTTCAATTGCGCTTTCAATGCAAGCATGTAGAACAAAATACATCTAAAAATCACACAGTAAAACATATAAACAACACTCACCGAAACTGGTGACTGCAGATTCTCAGCCATTTTGAGATGCGTTTGCTTCCGCTGTCGACCGAGAATTCACGGAAATTACCGTGTTCCTTCCGAAGTCTACCGATGTTCCTTCGGAGGTGGGATCGGGTTGCTTCCGATATTGACTGAAAATCTCTGATATTACCGCGTTTCACCGATATTCACGTGTTTGTTTCGCGATTAAGCTGCGTTTCCTACCATTTAGGAAGTTTTCCCTTCTATTATGCACTGTTTTCCTTCAAATTTGATGCATTTCCTTCAATTACTCAGGGGGGCCTGGTCATGACATGATTGTAAATGTAACACGGTCCTCCTGGATGGATAGACAATATAAACGAATGCTTGGTAAAAAAAGCGGATGTACTGCACAGCTCCACAGCTCGTGATTCTAAACTCTCTTTCATATCAGATTATACCCCTGCAACGTCAAAATGTTGGTAGCTGGATATATGGGCAATCTACAGTCATACAAATATAATATTCAGCATTATTTGGGTATCCTCCAATTTTGCATATAATCTGGATTGCCTTAGCGCTTTAAGTATGCTTAGATAGGTTTTCACACAGGTCTGTTCAAACATCTCTTAATATTCTTTACGCGAGATACATAAATATGTATATATTTATTCAATTGAATTTGTATATCAATTCAGAATAAATGTTTTCCCAGCCTATCTATGTAAGACCTCTTTCTTTTATGAAATGTATACGTAACGTCCAACTGAGAAAATATAGACAACAATAAATAATCTGGCAGTGTAAGTCTATTGTTCTAAGACAAAAACTGAGCTCGGATTTCAGCTGACCAGACATACAGCTACCATTCTTACACACGTCAATGTTACTTTAGTACATACACACTCTTAAAGTCTACATAACCACAAACATATTTCACTATTTTCTTTGGAATATATGAATGTCTTATTATAATACTGTATAGTGCGTCAAAGGTCGCTACTCAAATATGTTGAGTTTGGTAATGAAAGCCGTTTTGATGGGCCGCTTAGATCTATCTGGCCACAAACCAGTGAATGCATGACTGGTCACAAGCCCTTTTTGTGACGTCATAAACAGAATCATTGCATCGTGATCTATACATCTATCGTAACAATATCACAGACAAAAGCCAATAATTAACGATTTTCAGAGAATGTTTTCCACTCAGTTAGATAAATCATTTGACAATGTAACACTATTAAGCTTTTTGTGTAAAAAGATATCCACATCAATGGTAATTAAACAATTATTTAAGGCGGTATTTTAGTTGAAATAATGATGCGCCACTCTGTACCGTCTGTTTATTACGAATTTTATGGCCCCTAACCCAGGTGGGTTTTTCACAGCCGATAATTACGCTGTCTGAATGAAAGGCTAATCAAAGGTGTTTATTGAACAAATTAACAAAAATCAAGCCCAGTTCTTATTTTGTTGAAAAATATTTGAACGAAAATCGAGAAGAGATAAAGTCAAGGTTACCGGTTGTTTAACATACTGGACACAACTTAGGAGAAACTGATGTATATCAATTTGTCAATGAATCAGATATCATATTTCAGTCCTACCAAAGTAAAATACAAGTAACCCTAAGGGAACCAACTACATTAAAGCGAAGACATACTGTCAGTCGATGAAGGATTAATTGATTAAGCATTCATTTCACACAAAAAGAAATCTGCTGCGAATGTAATCGAATCATTGTAAGGGCTTCATGGTAGAGCAACTTCAGTGTGTCTCTTATCGCCGTGACTTTCTCCGGCAAACGTCCGTAATAACCGTACCGTTAAGCGTAGAAGGTATGTATCTCATAATGACGAATGAAGAATAGATGTCTACGATTCGATTCCGTCTTTCTGTCTGAAATTGTTTCCTGACTGTGAGTCAAAACATATTTGACTTGAAAACTTTTTTTAGGTTTCACCTATGAAATAGCATTTTGACTTTAAGGAGTAGCAATTGATATTTTTATGGATCACGGCCAAAAACTTGAACATTATTTTAAATTTCTCACTAGCTGCTGAATTTACAAATGTGGTGTTGTAGTTTTTAAGAACAATAATTCTCTAATGTAAATTCAAAGCTATCTTCTCTCATTGATATGAGTGATTACAAAAGGTTCATATTAATGCATATCATGTAAAGGTGAACAGACTACAGGGAGGATGTAAACTGTACTCACTGTTGCCTTACATGCCAAATCACATGTTTAACTACATAATTCTAATTGAATCATTTGTATTTAACATGTTAACAATGACTGCATCAGTTTTCCCCTGATGAATACTGAGCACGCCAAGCACCAAAACCTTTCATATGAAAGACACAGGAGAATATTAATCTTCATGAATGCAATTTTTCGTAATAGTTCATCTTCTGTTTAGATTATCCAACTTTTAGCTTTCAACTTCTTCGCATGAACAACTGTCTTTCGAGAGTTTAAATTATGTACAGATACTTTAGCCAAAGGGGATTATGAATTATAGAATTTGTGTTTCTGAGGAGTCTACTGCGGTCCAAATCGGCCACATCCTAAAAACCTATTTTTGTCCGTAAGGATTCGTAGGGACATCAAAGATGAAATGTTGTGTCAAGACTCCTTGTCTGATGATCATTGTATTCATACATTTGGTGACCCTGTCACCAGAAAGACGCCACATGGGTCACATCTCTAAAACCTAATTTCATTTTCTTCATCAGAAGCAATGAGCCTAAAATCTGAAAGTTTGTGTACAGATCTCTAGGCTCATTGGGATACCCCGTCCCTGTTCCTCCTTATGTAATAAATTGTATGAAACCTGATGAGCTACAGTGCCAATGGATCTATTTTTGACTACTTCTCAAGAACCGTTCGTTATCAGTGTTGATTTCTTCTGAAAGCCTTGACTTTGTAGTCAATCAAGGGTTACAAAGGGTCTTTATGAACTATGTAATATGCTATTTGACATGAGGGAATAATATGTCATTTTAAATCATTGCCTCCAAATAGAAGAATGAATTATGTTATCAATACTAATTTTATGAATCTTTGGTGACATTATCAGATTGCCTACAACTGACATGAACGTATGTGTTTCAGTCTAAAGGTGATAGATGTTTTTAATTCCAAACGGGGTGATCAACGCTGCCCATGTTCTTTGAGCAGGGTCTGATGTTTCTGATGTGTTATTCTGTATTGCAACCCTCCTTTCTGATAACATTGTTGCCAATATAAAGGAAATGTTAAACCTCCACGTCCTTAAACATTTAATCGAATCCGGCCAGAGTAAAGCACCTTGGTGCATAGGTTTCTGTTCTCTCCATCCCTCCTTTAAAGACTTCTTCACAAAGGCATGGGAGGGTCAAATTCTCAGATTAACATCTTTGTAACTAGGAGACTGAAGTTTGTAGGTATTGAAAAGACTTTTTCAACTTATCTTCATAAACTAACAGTTAACGGTAACAAAGCTCATCTGGCCTAAAAGGGCTCATGGGCTTATGGCATCGTTTGGCTAGGCTGACATCAAGCATCACTTCAACCGTCCGTCTATGAAATTTTCACAATTTTGCTTTCTTCTACAGATCAAAATAAGGACCTTGAAGGTAATGTCCTAAAAGCCTGGGTTTTATTATTCAAGAAACAAAAGCCCTCAAAGACTGAAATCTTGTGCATGCCCCTTTATCAATTTGGATTATAAATTGTTGATTTGATATTTTTGTGGTTCAAAATGAGGGTATCGTGCCATGAATACCTTTTTCGTCTTCTTTTCCACAACCAAACTTGACTGGAAGGCTTACATCTTATGTTGGTGAGCATTGATACTTTGCAAATTTAAAGCCTAATTTTAGATATTTTAATTGCTTTTTCAGAGTATTTCCACAAGATTTAAGACAGCAAATATATAAACGTGTGTAAATGAATTAAATTATAGTTACTACCTACCTCCTTTCGTAGTATCTTTTTTCTTGTGTGTAATACAGTTTAAGTAATATGATTTGGTTTTATCGATTTTTCTGATGCACTCTCACACCACAATATTGGTGGTGAATTTCACCTGGAATACTACGGGTACCAAGGCTGATGAGCTACAGAACCCAGATTTCTATTTTTATATAGACCTCTTTGACAACAAGGAAAGTAAGTTATGGCCAATGAGGATAATTCACCTTGTTATACCTGTGATGATTGCTTCCACAACATTTGTTTATATTTGTTTTAACATATATGTATGATATAACTTCTGATTAACTACAGAGCTAAGTAAGTTATGGCCAATGAGATAATTCACCTCGTTACACCTGTGATGATTGCTTCCACAACATTTGTTTATATTTGTTTTAACATATATGTATGATATAACTTCTGATTAACTACAGAGCTAAGTAAGTTATGACCAATGAGATAATTCACCTTGTTATACCTGTGATGATTGCTTCCACAACATTTGTTTATATTTGTTTAACATATATGTATGATATAACTTCTAATTAACTACAGAGCTAAGTAAGTTATGACCAATGAGATAATTCACCTCGTTATACCTGTGATGATTGCTTCCACATTTGTTTATATTTGTTTTAACATATATGTATGATATAACTTCTGATTAACTACAGAGCTAAGTAAGTTATGACCAATGAGATAATTCACCTCGTTATACCTGTGATGATTGCTTCCACAACATTTGTTTATATTTGTTTAACATATATGTATGATAAAACTTCTGATTAACTACAGAGCTAAGTAAGTTATGACCAATGAGATAATTCCCCTCGTTAAACCTGTGATGATTGCTTCCACAACATTTGTTTATATTTGTTTTAACATATATGTATGATATAACTTCTGATTAACTACAGAGCTAAGTAAGTTATGACCAATGAGATAATTCACCTCGTTATACCTGTGATGATGGCTTCCACAACATTTGTTTATATTTGTTTAACATATATGTATGATATAACTTCTGATTAACTACAGAGCTAAGTAAGTTATGGCCAATGAGGATAATTCACCTTGTTAAACCTGTGATGATGGCTTCCACAACATTTGTTTATATTTGTTTAACATATATGTATGATATAACTTCTGATTAACTACAGAGCTAAGTAAGTTATGGCCAATGAGGATAATTCACCTCGTTATACCTGTGATGATGGCTTCCACAACATTTGTTTATATTAGTTTTAACATATATGTATGATATAACTTCTGATTAACTACAGAGCTAAGTAAGTTATGGCCAATGAGGATAATTCACCTTGTTATACCTGTGATGATTGCTTCCACAACATTTGTTTATATTTGTTTTAACATATATGTATGATATAACTTCTGATTAACTACAGAGCTAAGTAAGTTATGACCAATGAGGATAATTCACCTCGTTATACCTGTGATGATTGCTTCCACAACATTTGTTTATATTTGTTTTAACATATATGTATGATATAACTTCTGATTAACTACAGAGCTAAGTAAGTTATGACCAATGAGATAATTCACCTCGTTATACCTGTGATGATTGCTTCCACAACATTTGTTTATATTTGTTTAACATATATGTATGATATAACTTCTAATTAACTACAGAGCTAAGTAAGTTATGACCAATGAGATAATTCACCTCGTTATACCTGTGATGATTGCTTCCACATTTGTTTATATTTGTTTTAACATATATGTATGATATAACTTCTGATTAACTACAGAGCTAAGTAAGTTATGACCAATGAGATAATTCACCTCGTTATACCTGTGATGATTGCTTCCACAACATTTGTTTATATTTGTTTTAACATATATGTATGATATAACTTCTGATTAACTACAGAGCTAAGTAAGTTATGACCAATGTGATATTTAACCTTGTTATACCTGTGATGATTGCTTCCACAACATTTGTTTATATTTGTTTAACATATATGTATGATATAACTTCTGATTAACTACAGAGCTAAGTAAGTTATAACCAATGAGATAATTAACCTCGTTATACCTGTGATGATTGCTTCCACAACATTTGTTTATATTTGTTTAACATATATGTATGATATAACTTCTGATTAACTCCAGAGCTAAGTAAGTTATGACCAATGAGATAATTCACCTCGTTATACCTGTGATGATTGCTTCCACATTTGTTTATATTTGTTTTAACATATATGTATGATATAACTTCTGATTAACTACAGAGCTAAGTAAGTTGTGACCAATGAGATAATTCACATCGTTATACCTGTGATGATTGCTTCCACAACATTTGTTTATATTTGTTTTAACATATATGTATGATATAACTTCTGATTAACTACAGAGCTAAGTAAGTTATGACCAATGAGGATATTTAACCTTGTTATACCTGTGATGATTGCTTCCACAACATTTGTTTATATTTGTTTTAACATATATGTATGATATAACTTCTGATTAACTACAGAGCTAAGTAAGTTATGGCCAATGAGGATAATTCACCTCGTTATACCTGTGATGATTGCTTCCACAACATTTGTTTATATTTGTTTTAACATATATGTATGATATAACTTCTGATTAACTACAGAGCTAAGTAAGTTATGGCCAATGAGGATAATTCACCTCGTTATACCTGTGATGATTGCTTCCACAACATTTGTTTATATTTGTTTTAACATATATGTATGATATAACTTCTGATTAACTACAGAGCTAAGTAAGTTATGACCAATGTGATATTTAACCTTGTTATACCTGTGATGATTGCTTCCACAACATTTGTTTATATTTGTTTAACATATATGTATGATATAACTTCTGATTAACTACAGAGCTAAGTAAGTTATAACCAATGAGATAATTAACCTCGTTATACCTGTGATGATTGCTTCCACAACATTTGTTTATATTTGTTTAACATATATGTATGATATAACTTCTGATTAACTCCAGAGCTAAGTAAGTTATGACCAATGAGATAATTCACCTCGTTATACCTGTGATGATTGCTTCCACAACATTTGTTTATATTTGTTTTAACATATATGTATGATATAACTTCTGATTAACTACAGAGCTAAGTAAGTTATGACCAATGAGGATAATTCACCTCGTTATACCTGTGATGATTGCTTCCACAACATTTGTTTATATTTGCTTAACATATATGTATGATATAACTTCTGATTAACTACAGAGCTAAGTAAGTTATGGCCAATGAGATAATTCACCTCGTTATACCTGTGATGATGGCTTCCACAACATTTGTTTATATTTGTTTTAACATATATGTATGATATAACTTCTGATTAACTACAGAGCTAAGTAAGTTATGGCCAATGAGGATAATTCATCTCGTTATACCTGTGATGATTGCTTCCACAACATTTGTTTATATTTGTTTTAACATATATGTATGATATAACTTCTGATTAACTACAGAGCTAAGTAAGTTATGACCAATGAGGATAATTCACCTTGTTATACCCGTGATGATTGCTTCCACAACATTTGTTTATATTTGTTTTAACATATATGTATGATATAACTTCTGATTAACTACAGAGCTAAGTAAGTTATGACCAATGAGGATAATTCACCTTGTTATACCCGTGATGATTGCTTCCACAACATTTGTTTATATTTGTTTTAACATATATGTATGATATAACTTCTGATTAACTACAGAGCTAAGTAAGTTATGGCCAATGAGATAATTCACCTTGTTATACCTGTGATGATTGCTTCCACAACATTTGTTTATATTTGTTTAACATATATGTATGATATAACTTCTGATTAACTACAGAGCTAAGTAAGTTATGACCAATGAGGATAATTCACCTTGTTATACCTGTGATGATGGCTTCCACAACATTTGTTTATATTTGTTTAACATATATGTATGATATAACTTCTGATTAACTACAGAGCTAAGTAAGTTATGGCCAATGAGATAATTCACCTTGTTATACCTGTGATGATTGCTTCCACAACATTTGTTTATATTTGTTTAACATATATGTATGATATAACTTCTGATTAACTCCAGAGCTAAGTAAGTTATGACCAATGAGATAATTCACCTCGTTATACCTGTGATGATGGCTTCCACAACATTTGTTTGTATTTGTTTTAACATATATGTATGATATAACTTCTGATTAACTACAGAGCTAAGTAAGTTATGGCCAATGAGATAATTCACCTTGTTATACCTGTGATGATTGCTTCCACAACATTTGTTTATATTTGTTTAACATATATGTATGATATAACTTCTGATTAACTACAGAGCTAAGTAAGTTATGACCAATGAGGATAATTCACCTTGTTATACCTGTGACGATGGCTTCCACAACATTTGTTTATATTTGTTTAACATATATGTATGATATAACTTCTGATTAACTACAGAGCTAAGTAAGTTATGGCCAATGAGATAATTCACCTCGTTATACCTGTGATGATGGCTTCCACAACATTTGTTTGTATTTGTTTTAACATATATGTATGATATAACTTCTGATTAACTACAGAGCTAAGTAAGTTATGGCCAATGAGATAATTCACCTCGTTATACCTGTGGTCATTGCTTTCACAACATTTGTTTATATTTGTTTTAACATATATGTATGATATAACTTCTGATTAACTACAGAGCTAAGTAAGTTATGACCAATGAGATAATTCACATCGTTATACCTGTGATGATTGCTTCCACAACATTTGTTTATATTTGTTTAACATATATGTATGATATAACTTCTGATTAACTACAGAGCTAAGTAAGTTATAACCAATGAGATAATTAACCTCGTTATACCTGTGATGATTGCTTCCACAACATTTGTTTATATTTGTTTAACATATATGTATGATATAACTTCTGATTAACTACAGAGCTAAGTAAGTTATGGCCAATGAGGATAATTCACCTTGTTAAACCTGTGATGATGGCTTCCACAACATTTGTTTATATTTGTTTAACATATATGTATGATATAACTTCTGATTAACTACAGAGCTAAGTTAGTTATAACCAATGAGATAATTCACCTTGTTATACCTGTGATGATTGCTTCCACAACATTTGTTTGTATTAGTTTTAACATATATGTATGATATAACTTCTGATTAACTACAGAGCTAAGTAAGTTATGACCAATGAGGATAATTCACCTTGTTATACCCGTGATGATTGCTTCCACAACATTTGTTTATATTTGTTTTAACATATATGTATGATATAACTTCTGATTAACTACAGAGCTAAGTAAGTTATAGCCAATGAGATAATTCACCTCGTTATACCTGTGATGATGGCTTCCACAACATTTGTTTGTATTTGTTTTAACATATATGTATGATATAACTTCTGATTAACTACAGAGCTAAGTAAGTTATGGCCAATGAGGATAATTCACCTCGTTATACCTGTGATGATTGCTTCCACAACATTTGTTTATATTTGTTTTAACATATATGTATGATATAACTTCTGATTAACTACAGAGCTAAGTAAGTTATGACCAATGTGATATTTAACCTTGTTATACCTGTGATGATTGCTTCCACAACATTTGTTTATATTTGTTTAACATATATGTATGATATAACTTCTGATTAACTACAGAGCTAAGTAAGTTATAACCAATGAGATAATTAACCTCGTTATACCTGTGATGATTGCTTCCACAACATTTGTTTATATTTGTTTAACATATATGTATGATATAACTTCTGATTAACTCCAGAGCTAAGTAAGTTATGACCAATGAGATAATTCACCTCGTTATACCTGTGATGATTGCTTCCACAACATTTGTTTATATTTGTTTTAACATATATGTATGATATAACTTCTGATTAACTACAGAGCTAAGTAAGTTATGACCAATGAGGATAATTCACCTTGTTATACCCGTGATGATTGCTTCCACAACATTTGTTTATATTTGTTTTAACATATATGTATGATATAACTTCTGATTAACTACAGAGCTAAGTAAGTTATGACCAATGAGGATAATTCACCTTGTTATACCCGTGATGATTGCTTCCACAACATTTGTTTATATTTGTTTTAACATATATGTATGATATAACTTCTGATTAACTACAGAGCTAAGTAAGTTATGGCCAATGAGATAATTCACCTTGTTATACCTGTGATGATTGCTTCCACAACATTTGTTTATATTTGTTTAACATATATGTATGATATAACTTCTGATTAACTCCAGAGCTAAGTAAGTTATGACCAATGAGATAATTCACCTCGTTATACCTGTGATGATGGCTTCCACAACATTTGTTTGTATTTGTTTTAACATATATGTATGATATAACTTCTGATTAACTACAGAGCTAAGTAAGTTATGGCCAATGAGATAATTCACCTTGTTATACCTGTGATGATTGCTTCCACAACATTTGTTTATATTTGTTTAACATATATGTATGATATAACTTCTGATTAACTACAGAGCTAAGTAAGTTATGACCAATGAGGATAATTCACCTTGTTATACCTGTGACGATGGCTTCCACAACATTTGTTTATATTTGTTTAACATATATGTATGATATAACTTCTGATTAACTACAGAGCTAAGTAAGTTATGGCCAATGAGATAATTCACCTCGTTATACCTGTGATGATGGCTTCCACAACATTTGTTTGTATTTGTTTTAACATATATGTATGATATAACTTCTGATTAACTACAGAGCTAAGTAAGTTATGGCCAATGAGATAATTCACCTCGTTATACCTGTGGTCATTGCTTTCACAACATTTGTTTATATTTGTTTTAACATATATGTATGATATAACTTCTGATTAACTACAGAGCTAAGTAAGTTATGACCAATGAGATAATTCACATCGTTATACCTGTGATGATTGCTTCCACAACATTTGTTTATATTTGTTTAACATATATGTATGATATAACTTCTGATTAACTACAGAGCTAAGTAAGTTATAACCAATGAGATAATTAACCTCGTTATACCTGTGATGATTGCTTCCACAACATTTGTTTATATTTGTTTAACATATATGTATGATATAACTTCTGATTAACTACAGAGCTAAGTAAGTTATGGCCAATGAGGATAATTCACCTTGTTAAACCTGTGATGATGGCTTCCACAACATTTGTTTATATTTGTTTAACATATATGTATGATATAACTTCTGATTAACTACAGAGCTAAGTTAGTTATAACCAATGAGATAATTCACCTTGTTATACCTGTGATGATTGCTTCCACAACATTTGTTTGTATTAGTTTTAACATATATGTATGATATAACTTCTGATTAACTACAGAGCTAAGTAAGTTATGACCAATGAGGATAATTCACCTTGTTATACCCGTGATGATTGCTTCCACAACATTTGTTTATATTTGTTTTAACATATATGTATGATATAACTTTTGATTAACTACAGAGCTAAGTAAGTTATAGCCAATGAGATAATTCACCTCGTTATACCTGTGATGATGGCTTCCACAACATTTGTTTGTATTTGTTTTAACATATATGTATGATATAACTTCTGATTAACTACAGAGCTAAGTAAGTTATGGCCAATGAGGATAATTCACCTCGTTATACCTGTGATGATTGCTTCCACAACATTTGTTTATATTTGTTTTAACATATATGTATGATATAACTTCTGATTAACTACAGAGCTAAGTAAGTTATGACCAATGTGATATTTAACCTTGTTATACCTGTGATGATTGCTTCCACAACATTTGTTTATATTTGTTTAACATATATGTATGATATAACTTCTGATTAACTACAGAGCTAAGTAAGTTATAACCAATGAGATAATTAACCTCGTTATACCTGTGATGATTGCTTCCACAACATTTGTTTATATTTGTTTAACATATATGTATGATATAACTTCTGATTAACTACAGAGCTAAGTAAGTTATGACCAATGAGATAATTCACCTCGTTATACCTGTGATGATTGCTTCCACAACATTTGTTTATATTTGTTTTAACATATATGTATGATATAACTTCTGATTAACTACAGAGCTAAGTAAGTTATGACCAATGAGGATAATTCACCTTGTTATACCCGTGATGATTGCTTCCACAACATTTGTTTATATTTGTTTTAACATATATGTATGATATAACTTCTGATTAACTACAGAGCTAAGTAAGTTATGACCAATGAGGATAATTCACCTTGTTATACCCGTGATGATTGCTTCCACAACATTTGTTTATATTTGTTTTAACATATATGTATGATATAACTTCTGATTAACTACAGAGCTAAGTAAGTTATGGCCAATGAGATAATTCACCTTGTTATACCTGTGATGATTGCTTCCACAACATTTGTTTATATTTGTTTAACATATATGTATGATATAACTTCTGATTAACTACAGAGCTAAGTAAGTTATGACCAATGAGGATAATTCACCTTGTTATACCTGTGATGATGGCTTCCACAACATTTGTTTATATTTGTTTAACATATATGTATGATATAACTTCTGATTAACTACAGAGCTAAGTAAGTTATGGCCAATGAGATAATTCACCTTGTTATACCTGTGATGATTGCTTCCACAACATTTGTTTATATTTGTTTAACATATATGTATGATATAACTTCTGATTAACTCCAGAGCTAAGTAAGTTATGACCAATGAGATAATTCACCTCGTTATACCTGTGATGATGGCTTCCACAACATTTGTTTGTATTTGTTTTAACATATATGTATGATATAACTTCTGATTAACTACAGAGCTAAGTAAGTTATGGCCAATGAGATAATTCACCTTGTTATACCTGTGATGATTGCTTCCACAACATTTGTTTATATTTGTTTAACATATATGTATGATATAACTTCTGATTAACTACAGAGCTAAGTAAGTTATGACCAATGAGGATAATTCACCTTGTTATACCTGTGACGATGGCTTCCACAACATTTGTTTATATTTGTTTAACATATATGTATGATATAACTTCTGATTAACTACAGAGCTAAGTAAGTTATGGCCAATGAGATAATTCACCTCGTTATACCTGTGATGATGGCTTTCACAACATTTGTTTGTATTTGTTTTAACATATATGTATGATATAACTTCTGATTAACTACAGAGCTAAGTAAGTTATGGCCAATGAGATAATTCACCTCGTTATACCTGTGGTCATTGCTTTCACAACATTTGTTTATATTTGTTTTAACATATATGTATGATATAACTTCTGATTAACTACAGAGCTAAGTAAGTTATGACCAATGAGATAATTCACATCGTTATACCTGTGATGATTGCTTCCACAACATTTGTTTATATTTGTTTAACATATATGTATGATATAACTTCTGATTAACTACAGAGCTAAGTAAGTTATAACCAATGAGATAATTAACCTCGTTATACCTGTGATGATTGCTTCCACAACATTTGTTTATATTTGTTTAACATATATGTATGATATAACTTCTGATTAACTACAGAGCTAAGTAAGTTATGGCCAATGAGGATAATTCACCTTGTTAAACCTGTGATGATGGCTTCCACAACATTTGTTTATATTTGTTTAACATATATGTATGATATAACTTCTGATTAACTACAGAGCTAAGTTAGTTATAACCAATGAGATAATTCACCTTGTTATACCTGTGATGATTGCTTCCACAACATTTGTTTGTATTAGTTTTAACATATATGTATGATATAACTTCTGATTAACTACAGAGCTAAGTAAGTTATGACCAATGAGGATAATTCACCTTGTTATACCCGTGATGATTGCTTCCACAACATTTGTTTATATTTGTTTTAACATATATGTATGATATAACTTCTGATTAACTACAGAGCTAAGTAAGTTATGGCCAATGAGATAATTCACCTCGTTATACCTGTGATGATGGCTTCCACAACATTTGTTTGTATTTGTTTTAACATATATGTATGATATAACTTCTGATTAACTACAGAGCTAAGTAAGTTATGGCCAATGAGGATAATTCACCTCGTTATACCTGTGATGATTGCTTCCACAACATTTGTTTATATTTGTTTTAACATATATGTATGATATAACTTCTGATTAACTACAGAGCTAAGTAAGTTATGACCAATGTGATATTTAACCTTGTTATACCTGTGATGATTGCTTCCACAACATTTGTTTATATTTGTTTAACATATATGTATGATATAACTTCTGATTAACTACAGAGCTAAGTAAGTTATAACCAATGAGATAATTAACCTCGTTATACCTGTGATGATTGCTTCCACAACATTTGTTTATATTTGTTTAACATATATGTATGATATAACTTCTGATTAACTCCAGAGCTAAGTAAGTTATGACCAATGAGATAATTCACCTCGTTATACCTGTGATGATTGCTTCCACAACATTTGTTTATATTTGTTTTAACATATATGTATGATATAACTTCTGATTAACTACAGAGCTAAGTAAGTTATGACCAATGAGGATAATTCACCTCGTTATACCTGTGATGATTGCTTCCACAACATTTGTTTATATTTGCTTAACATATATGTATGATATAACTTCTGATTAACTACAGAGCTAAGTAAGTTATGGCCAATGAGATAATTCACCTCGTTATACCTGTGATGATGGCTTCCACAACATTTGTTTATATTTGTTTTAACATATATGTATGATATAACTTCTGATTAACTACAGAGCTAAGTAAGTTATGGCCAATGAGGATAATTCATCTCGTTATACCTGTGATGATTGCTTCCACAACATTTGTTTATATTTGTTTTAACATATATGTATGATATAACTTCTGATTAACTACAGAGCTAAGTAAGTTATGACCAATGAGGATAATTCACCTTGTTATACCCGTGATGATTGCTTCCACAACATTTGTTTATATTTGTTTTAACATATATGTATGATATAACTTCTGATTAACTACAGAGCTAAGTAAGTTATAGCCAATGAGATAATTCACCTCGTTATACCTGTGATGATGGCTTCCACAACATTTGTTTGTATTTGTTTTAACATATATGTATGATATAACCTCTGATTAACTACAGAGCTAAGTAAGTTATGACCAATGAGATAATTCACCTCGTTATACCTGTGATGATTGCTTCCACAACATTTGTTTATATTTGCTTAACATATATGTATGATATAACTTCTGATTAACTACAGAGCTAAGTAAGTTATGGCCAATGAGATAATTCACCTCGTTATACCTGTGATGATGGCTTCCACAACATTTGTTTGTATTTGTTTTAACATATATGTATGATATAACTTCTGATTAACTACAGAGCTAAGTAAGTTATGACCAATGAGGATAATTCACCTCGTTATACCTGTGATGATGGCTTCCACAACATTTGTTTATATTTGTTTTAACATATATGTATGATATAACTTCTGATTAACTACAGAGCTAAGTAAGTTATGACCAATGTGATATTTAACCTTGTTATACCTGTGATGATTGCTTCCACAACATTTGTTTATATTTGTTTAACATATATGTATGATATAACTTCTGATTAACTACAGAGCTAAGTAAGTTATAACCAATGAGATAATTAACCTCGTTATACCTGTGATGATTGCTTCCACAACATTTGTTTATATTTGTTTAACATATATGTATGATATAACTTCTGATTAACTCCAGAGCTAAGTAAGTTATGACCAATGAGATAATTCACCTCGTTATACCTGTGATGATTGCTTCCACAACATTTGTTTATATTTGTTTTAACATATATGTATGATATAACTTCTGATTAACTACAGAGCTAAGTAAGTTATGACCAATGAGGATAATTCACCTTGTTATACCCGTGATGATTGCTTCCACAACATTTGTTTATATTTGTTTTAACATATATGTATGATATAACTTCTGATTAACTACAGAGCTAAGTAAGTTATGACCAATGAGGATAATTCACCTTGTTATACCCGTGATGATTGCTTCCACAACATTTGTTTATATTTGTTTTAACATATATGTATGATATAACTTCTGATTAACTACAGAGCTAAGTAAGTTATGGCCAATGAGATAATTCACCTTGTTATACCTGTGATGATTGCTTCCACAACATTTGTTTATATTTGTTTAACATATATGTATGATATAACTTCTGATTAACTACAGAGCTAAGTAAGTTATGACCAATGAGGATAATTCACCTTGTTATACCTGTGATGATGGCTTCCACAACATTTGTTTATATTTGTTTTAACATATATGTATGATATAACTTCTGATTAACTACAGAGCTAAGTAAGTTATGGCCAATGAGATAATTCACCTTGTTATACCTGTGATGATGGCTTCCACAACATTTGTTTATATTTGTTTTAACATATATGTATGATATAACTTCTGATTAACTACAGAGCTAAGTAAGTTATGACCAATGAGGATAATTCACCTTGTTATACCTGTGATGATGGCTTCCACAACATTTGTTTATATTTGTTTAACATATATGTATGATATAACTTCTGATTAACTACAGAGCTAAGTAAGTTATGGCCAATGAGATAATTCACCTTGTTATACCTGTGATGATTGCTTCCACAACATTTGTTTATATTTGTTTAACATATATGTATGATATAACTTCTGATTAACTACAGAGCTAAGTAAGTTATGACCAATGAGGATAATTCACCTTGTTATACCTGTGACGATGGCTTCCACAACATTTGTTTATATTTGTTTAACATATATGTATGATATAACTTCTGATTAACTACAGAGCTAAGTAAGTTATGGCCAATGAGATAATTCACCTCGTTATACCTGTGATGATGGCTTCCACAACATTTGTTTGTATTTGTTTTAACATATATGTATGATATAACTTCTGATTAACTACAGAGCTAAGTAAGTTATGGCCAATGAGATAATTCACCTCGTTATACCTGTGGTCATTGCTTTCACAACATTTGTTTATATTTGTTTTAACATATATGTATGATATAACTTCTGATTAACTACAGAGCTAAGTAAGTTATGACCAATGAGATAATTCACATCGTTATACCTGTGATGATTGCTTCCACAACATTTGTTTATATTTGTTTAACATATATGTATGATATAACTTCTGATTAACTACAGAGCTAAGTAAGTTATAACCAATGAGATAATTAACCTCGTTATACCTGTGATGATTGCTTCCACAACATTTGTTTATATTTGTTTAACATATATGTATGATATAACTTCTGATTAACTACAGAGCTAAGTAAGTTATGGCCAATGAGGATAATTCACCTTGTTAAACCTGTGATGATGGCTTCCACAACATTTGTTTATATTTGTTTAACATATATGTATGATATAACTTCTGATTAACTACAGAGCTAAGTTAGTTATAACCAATGAGATAATTCACCTTGTTATACCTGTGATGATTGCTTCCACAACATTTGTTTGTATTAGTTTTAACATATATGTATGATATAACTTCTGATTAACTACAGAGCTAAGTAAGTTATGACCAATGAGGATAATTCACCTTGTTATACCCGTGATGATTGCTTCCACAACATTTGTTTATATTTGTTTTAACATATATGTATGATATAACTTTTGATTAACTACAGAGCTAAGTAAGTTATAGCCAATGAGATAATTCACCTCGTTATACCTGTGATGATGGCTTCCACAACATTTGTTTGTATTTGTTTTAACATATATGTATGATATAACTTCTGATTAACTACAGAGCTAAGTAAGTTATGGCCAATGAGGATAATTCACCTCGTTATACCTGTGATGATGGCTTCCACAACATTTGTTTATATTTGTTTTAACATATATGTATGATATAACTTCTGATTAACTACAGAGCTAAGTAAGTTATGACCAATGTGATATTTAACCTTGTTATACCTGTGATGATTGCTTCCACAACATTTGTTTATATTTGTTTAACATATATGTATGATATAACTTCTGATTAACTACAGAGCTAAGTAAGTTATGACCAATGAGGATAATTCACCTCGTTATACCTGTGATGATTGCTTCCACAACATTTGTTTATATTTGCTTAACATATATGTATGATATAACTTCTGATTAACTACAGAGCTAAGTAAGTTATGGCCAATGAGATAATTCACCTCGTTATACCTGTGATGATGGCTTCCACAACATTTGTTTATATTTGTTTTAACATATATGTATGATATAACTTCTGATTAACTACAGAGCTAAGTAAGTTATGGCCAATGAGGATAATTCATCTCGTTATACCTGTGATGATTGCTTCCACAACATTTGTTTATATTTGTTTTAACATATATGTATGATATAACTTCTGATTAACTACAGAGCTAAGTAAGTTATGACCAATGAGGATAATTCACCTTGTTATACCCGTGATGATTGCTTCCACAACATTTGTTTATATTTGTTTTAACATATATGTATGATATAACTTCTGATTAACTACAGAGCTAAGTAAGTTATAGCCAATGAGATAATTCACCTCGTTATACCTGTGATGATGGCTTCCACAACATTTGTTTGTATTTGTTTTAACATATATGTATGATATAACCTCTGATTAACTACAGAGCTAAGTAAGTTATGACCAATGAGATAATTCACCTCGTTATACCTGTGATGATTGCTTCCACAACATTTGTTTATATTTGCTTAACATATATGTATGATATAACTTCTGATTAACTACAGAGCTAAGTAAGTTATGGCCAATGAGATAATTCACCTCGTTATACCTGTGATGATGGCTTCCACAACATTTGTTTGTATTTGTTTTAACATATATGTATGATATAACTTCTGATTAACTACAGAGCTAAGTAAGTTATAGCCAATGAGATAATTCACCTCGTTATACCTGTGATGATGGCTTCCACAACATTTGTTTGTATTTGTTTTAACATATATGTATGATATAACCTCTGATTAACTACAGAGCTAAGTAAGTTATGACCAATGAGATAATTCACCTCGTTATACCTGTGATGATTGCTTCCACAACATTTGTTTATATTTGCTTAACATATATGTATGATATAACTTCTGATTAACTACAGAGCTAAGTAAGTTATGGCCAATGAGATAATTCACCTCGTTATACCTGTGATGATGGCTTCCACAACATTTGTTTGTATTTGTTTTAACATATATGTATGATATAACTTCTGATTAACTACAGAGCTAAGTAAGTTATGACCAATGAGGATAATTCACCTCGTTATACCTGTGATGATGGCTTCCACAACATTTGTTTATATTTGTTTTAACATATATGTATGATATAACTTCTGATTAACTACAGAGCTAAGTAAGTTATGACCAATGTGATATTTAACCTTGTTATACCTGTGATGATTGCTTCCACAACATTTGTTTATATTTGTTTAACATATATGTATGATATAACTTCTGATTAACTACAGAGCTAAGTAAGTTATAACCAATGAGATAATTAACCTCGTTATACCTGTGATGATTGCTTCCACAACATTTGTTTATATTTGTTTAACATATATGTATGATATAACTTCTGATTAACTCCAGAGCTAAGTAAGTTATGACCAATGAGATAATTCACCTCGTTATACCTGTGATGATTGCTTCCACAACATTTGTTTATATTTGTTTTAACATATATGTATGATATAACTTCTGATTAACTACAGAGCTAAGTAAGTTATGACCAATGAGGATAATTCACCTTGTTATACCCGTGATGATTGCTTCCACAACATTTGTTTATATTTGTTTTAACATATATGTATGATATAACTTCTGATTAACTACAGAGCTAAGTAAGTTATGACCAATGAGGATAATTCACCTTGTTATACCCGTGATGATTGCTTCCACAACATTTGTTTATATTTGTTTTAACATATATGTATGATATAACTTCTGATTAACTACAGAGCTAAGTAAGTTATGGCCAATGAGATAATTCACCTTGTTATACCTGTGATGATTGCTTCCACAACATTTGTTTATATTTGTTTAACATATATGTATGATATAACTTCTGATTAACTACAGAGCTAAGTAAGTTATGACCAATGAGGATAATTCACCTTGTTATACCTGTGATGATGGCTTCCACAACATTTGTTTATATTTGTTTAACATATATGTATGATATAACTTCTGATTAACTTCAGAGCTAAGTAAGTTATGGCCAATGAGATAATTCACCTTGTTATACCTGTGACGATGGCTTCCACAACATTTGTTTATATTTGTTTAACATATATGTATGATATAACTTCTGATTAACTACAGAGCTAAGTAAGTTATGGCCAATGAGATAATTCACCTCGTTATACCTGTGATGATGGCTTCCACAACATTTGTTTGTATTTGTTTTAACATATATGTATGATATAACTTCTGATTAACTACAGAGCTAAGTAAGTTATGGCCAATGAGATAATTCACCTCGTTATACCTGTGGTCATTGCTTTCACAACATTTGTTTATATTTGTTTTAACATATATGTATGATATAACTTCTGATTAACTACAGAGCTAAGTAAGTTATGACCAATGAGATAATTCACATCGTTATACCTGTGATGATTGCTTCCACAACATTTGTTTATATTTGTTTAACATATATGTATGATATAACTTCTGATTAACTACAGAGCTAAGTAAGTTATAACCAATGAGATAATTAACCTCGTTATACCTGTGATGATTGCTTCCACAACATTTGTTTATATTTGTTTAACATATATGTATGATATAACTTCTGATTAACTACAGAGCTAAGTAAGTTATGGCCAATGAGGATAATTCACCTTGTTAAACCTGTGATGATGGCTTCCACAACATTTGTTTATATTTGTTTAACATATATGTATGATATAACTTCTGATTAACTACAGAGCTAAGTTAGTTATAACCAATGAGATAATTCACCTTGTTATACCTGTGATGATTGCTTCCACAACATTTGTTTGTATTAGTTTTAACATATATGTATGATATAACTTCTGATTAACTACAGAGCTAAGTAAGTTATGACCAATGAGGATAATTCACCTTGTTATACCCGTGATGATTGCTTCCACAACATTTGTTTATATTTGTTTTAACATATATGTATGATATAACTTCTGATTAACTACAGAGCTAAGTAAGTTATAGCCAATGAGATAATTCACCTCGTTATACCTGTGATGATGGCTTCCACAACATTTGTTTGTATTTGTTTTAACATATATGTATGATATAACTTCTGATTAACTACAGAGCTAAGTAAGTTATGGCCAATGAGGATAATTCACCTCGTTATACCTGTGATGATTGCTTCCACAACATTTGTTTATATTTGTTTTAACATATATGTATGATATAACTTCTGATTAACTACAGAGCTAAGTAAGTTATGACCAATGTGATATTTAACCTTGTTATACCTGTGATGATTGCTTCCACAACATTTGTTTATATTTGTTTAACATATATGTATGATATAACTTCTGATTAACTACAGAGCTAAGTAAGTTATAACCAATGAGATAATTAACCTCGTTATACCTGTGATGATTGCTTCCACAACATTTGTTTATATTTGTTTAACATATATGTATGATATAACTTCTGATTAACTCCAGAGCTAAGTAAGTTATGACCAATGAGATAATTCACCTCGTTATACCTGTGATGATTGCTTCCACAACATTTGTTTATATTTGTTTTAACATATATGTATGATATAACTTCTGATTAACTACAGAGCTAAGTAAGTTATGACCAATGAGGATAATTCACCTCGTTATACCTGTGATGATTGCTTCCACAACATTTGTTTATATTTGCTTAACATATATGTATGATATAACTTCTGATTAACTACAGAGCTAAGTAAGTTATAACCAATGAGATAATTCACCTCGTTATACCTGTGATGATGGCTTCCACAACATTTGTTTATATTTGTTTTAACATATATCTATGATATAACTTCTGATTAACTACAGAGCTAAGTAAGTTATAGCCAATGAGATAATTCACCTCGTTATACCTGTGATGATGGCTTCCACAACATTTGTTTGTATTAGTTTTAACATATATGTATGATATAACTTCTGATTAACTACAGAGCTAAGTAAGTTATGGCCAATGAGATAATTCACCTCGTTATACCTGTGATGATGGCTTCCACAACATTTGTTTATATTAGTTTTAACATATATGTATGATATAACTTCTGATTAACTACAGAGCTAAGTAAGTTATGGCCAATGAGGATAATTCATCTCGTTATACCTGTGATGATTGCTTCCACAACATTTGTTTATATTTGTTTTAACATATATGTATGATATAACTTCTGATTAACTACAGAGCTAAGTAAGTTATGACCAATGAGGATAATTCACCTTGTTATACCCGTGATGATTGCTTCCACAACATTTGTTTATATTTGTTTTAACATATATGTATGATATAACTTCTGATTAACTACAGAGCTAAGTAAGTTATAGCCAATGAGATAATTCACCTCGTTATACCTGTGATGATGGCTTCCACAACATGTGTTTGTATTTGTTTTAACATATATGTATGATATAACTTCTGATTAACTACAGAGCTAAGTAAGTTATGACCAATGAGATAATTCACCTCGTTATACCTGTGATGATTGCTTCCACAACATTTGTTTATATTTGCTTAACATATATGTATGATATAACTTCTGATTAACTACAGAGCTAAGTAAGTTATGGCCAATGAGATAATTCACCTCGTTATACCTGTGATGATGGCTTCCACAACATTTGTTTGTATTTGTTTTAACATATATGTATGATATAACTTCTGATTAACTACAGAGCTAAGTAAGTTATGACCAATGAGGATAATTCACCTCGTTATACCTGTGATGATGGCTTCCACAACATTTGTTTATATTAGTTTTAACATATATGTATGATATAACTTCTGATTAACTACAGAGCTAAGTAAGTTATGGCCAATGAGGATAATTCACCTCGTTATACCTGTGATGATTGCTTCCACAACATTTGTTTATATTTGTTTTAACATATATGTATGATATAACTTCTGATTAACTACAGAGCTAAGTAAGTTATGGCCAATGAGATAATTCACCTCGTTATACCTGTGGTCATTGCTTTCACAACATTTGTTTATATTTGTTTTAACATATATGTATGATATAACTTCTGATTAACTACAGAGCTAAGTAAGTTATAACCAATGAGATACTTAACCTCGTTATACCTGTGATGATTGCTTCCACAACATTTGTTTATATTTGTTTAACATATATGTATGATATAACTTCTGATTAACTACAGAGCTAAGTAAGTTATGACCAATGAGGATAATTCACCTCGTTATACCTGTGATGATTGCTTCCACAACATTTGTTTATATTTGCTTAACATATATGTATGATATAACTTCTGATTAACTACAGAGCTAGGTAAGTTATGACCAATGAGGATAATTCACCTCGTTATACCTGTGATGATTGCTTCCACAACATTTGTTTATATTTGTTTAACATATATGTATGATATAACTTCTGATTAACTACAGAGCTAAGTAAGTTATGACCAATGAAGATAATTCACCTCGTTATACCTGTGATGATGGCTTCCACAACATTTGTTTGTATTTGTTTTAACATATATGTATGATATAACTTCTGATTAACTACAGAGCTAAGTAAGTTATGACCAATGAGATAATTCACATCGTTATACCTGTGATGATTGCTTCCACAACATTTGTTTATATTTGTTTAACATATATGTATGATATAACTTCTGATTAACTACAGAGCTAAGTAAGTTATAACCAATGAGATAATTAACCTCGTTATACCTGTGATGATTGCTTCCACAACATTTGTTTATATTTGTTTAACATATATGTATGATATAACTTCTGATTAACTACAGAGCTAAGTAAGTTATGGCCAATGAGGATAATTCACCTTGTTAAACCTGTGATGATGGCTTCCACAACATTTGTTTATATTTGTTTAACATATATGTATGATATAACTTCTGATTAACTACAGAGCTAAGTTAGTTATAACCAATGAGATAATTCACCTTGTTATACCTGTGATGATTGCTTCCACAACATTTGTTTGTATTAGTTTTAACATATATGTATGATATAACTTCTGATTAACTACAGAGCTAAGTAAGTTATGACCAATGAGGATAATTCACCTTGTTATACCCGTGATGATTGCTTCCACAACATTTGTTTATATTTGTTTTACCATATATGTATGATATAACATCTGATTAACTACAGAGCTAAGTAAGTTATGACCAATGAGGATAATTCACCTCGTTATACCTGTGATGATTGCTTCCACAACATTTGTTTATATTTGTTTTAACATATATGTATGATATAACCTCTGATTAACTACAGAGCTAAGTAAGTTATGGCCAATGAGATAATTCACCTCGTTATACCTGTGGTGATTGCTTTCACAACATTTGTTTATATTTGTTTTAACATATATGTATGATATAACTTCTGATTAACTATAGAGCTAAGTAAGTTATGACCAATGAGATAATTCACCTTATTATACCTGTGATGATTGCTTCCACAACATTTGTTTATATTTGTTTTAACATATATGTATGATATAACTTCTGATTAACTACAGATACCTGTGGTGATTGCTTCCACAACATTTGTTTATATTTGTTTTAACATATATATATGATATAACTTCTGATTAACTACAGAGCTAAGTAAGTTATGACCAATGAGATAATTCACCTTGTTATACCTGTGATGATTGCTTCCACAACATTTGTTTATATTTGTGTTAACATATATGTATGATATAACTTCAGAGCTACTATTTTTCATTGTAGGTTCCCTGCTGGTTTGCCACATAGAGATGTAAATTTCATTGTCCTACCCCAAAATAATGTAATGGCGATGGAAAAAGTTAGAATTCTTTGAAAGCTATCGCTACAGCAGCTCCATTTCCTGAAAATCTCAAGTGCATGGTGAATGTAGTACTTCATCCTTCCTCAATTATGGGCACGGGTCATACCATAAGTCATTTTCTCCCAAGGAACCAGAAATACTTGAGAGCTAAAATTTAGGGAAAGAATCTTTTATGGTTGGACACTAAGATATTTAACTAATAAATGTGAGCAAGGTGTGTGGGCAATGTCTAGTCACCTGGGTTGGTGAAGAAAAAGGTAAGCCCATTACCCCCTCTAAGAATCATACTACTATTTTAGATGAAGGACAAAGCATGAGAATGCTGACATTATGTGTAGGCAAGTATCTTAAGTAGAATTGAAAGTTCTGTGGTAATTATTGGTTGTTATTTACAATGTCTTCAATCTAAGAAATCAAATGATGAAACACTCATAAGCTACACAAAGAGCTACTGGTATATTTCATGTTTTCTTCAGCTTGTCATCTCATGAATTTAGACAATACTTCAGTACAAGATGGTCAATAACAAATAATAACCACTCAGCTTATAAAGGGTGTCGTTATGAAATCACAGTATACAATACATACAGAACATGTGAGATGCATACAAAAACCAAGCGTTGCTGATTATAACATCAGTCTCATACAGTAGAAGTTTAATCTTTCATCTCACATAACTTTGACACAGCTCTTCCATCATCTAAACATAGCTTATTGAAGTGCCTAATATGTTGAAGGTCAGACCAGTTTAGATCACTTGAGAAATTTAATAACAACGTAACACTTTTTGAAGATAAATTATCACTTAATATATTTTCACATTTCTAAGCAGGTCTATTTGTTACGTTGTCGAGGGGTATTGGTTTGTCTGAGTGATAAAGAACTTTAAACAATAAGCAGTAAAAACATGATGTCTCAGTTGGGATATAATGTTTGAACTCTAGTTATGAATATGACATTGAGTATAAGATTAATTTTCTGTATTTCAACTCAACAACGTAAACATTGCAGACGTATAGCACTTTCCCATGTGGGAGCAATTGTTTACATTCCATATATGTCATCGTTTCACGTATTTCAAGCATTCTGCGTCGATGTTTTCGTTGTCAATTGCAAGTGCATTCTAACGAAAATCACTATTTTTTGCTTCAAATTGAAGTTTTACTGAGTACATGTGTCCACGTATACTCTAAACAAGTTATTTGGACACGAGAACTCGGGAACACGTGGAATGAACAGTCAAAAGGGTATATCATAAGCTACAGACTTCATAAGTACAAGCCAATTCTCTTAAACAGGTGATTCTGAATTTAAGACAAAGGAATCTTTTAATTTCATCAGCGACAATTAATCACTTCACGCAAAATAACCTATTGCGGTCAACAGGACACATAAGACCATTAGGTGATCAAAATCATAGCACAAGATCATTTGTGTAGTTGTCAACTAGTCACTTCTTGGTATGTCAAAGAGCATCTTTAAGATCGGCCAAGCGGCATATTATGTGGACATGACTGATTACTCCTGACGACTCAGGAAATAAGAATATACAGCTGGACATAAAGGGAACGAGAAGAACACAGTTTACTTGTGCTGTGCGCTTTGAGCATGTCTTAGGACGTGGAAAAGGCGCCATATGAATATCCCCATTATTATATGTCGGCGACTGTTGATAGCGCTGGTCATCTTGAAGAGTTCGGTAAACATTCAGTTTGTGCGTTGTCGAAAGGGCCCTGAAGGTACCATAACTCAGGCCCGTAGCACCAATTTCGGGGGGGAGAGGAAATAACGTTGGGAGAGGTATTCAGATAGGCTGTATAGCCTGTTTACCAATCCCTTTCTTTTGAAATAAATATTGTTTAAACAAATAACGTTTTTACTTTATAGGTCATGACAGATTATTTATTGTCGGTGAGACCAAATACAGGCATTTAATGTTTACGTCACTCACGAAGTCATTATTGCCTGTTGTGCTCATTGTCAGTGTCTATTTAACTATTTGTATATTTGTAGGGGGGGGGGGGGGGGGGGGCGTTTACTACGGGCCTGCAACCAGTTTGCCACAACTTCGTCACTCTTGCTCCGTTGAAAAACCTATCAGAAAAGCATAGATTTAGGCATCAACAGGTTCCCGCTGTTTTCAGTTGTGTTGCATTGTCGTAAATGAAAGTAAAGATTCAGTTGATATGCTTAATTGCAGATCGCGATAGGTTCTTGAGTTCTATTCTTTTCTATTCAGATTGAAGGAAGACTTCGGGGACAACCTTTCTAGGTGACCCATTCGATTCTGACGAGAAACAGATTGAGTCGAAGAAAGAGTCTGAAGGGACTTAAATCATTGAAGGTTAAATCAATCTGCCTGCAGATATTGTGAAAATCTTGATCACAGTAATAGGACATTTAAATGTTTTACTCACGTTTGGAAATCAATTTCTCATCTAAGAAGAACCCATTCATAATTTTGAATCCTTAACAAGGTGAAAAGTTTGTTTCTTACTGTTGTCTTAAGAAATTAAAGGTGGACCTTTTTCATGGATGTCAGTCAGACCTGTTGATGTTAAAAGTTTGAAGTCGTATTTTTGAATAGTTTGTATATAGATGTAAGCCTGTAATTGAATACTTGTATGTCCATATTTGAATTACTCATTGAGTAAACATTTTCATAACGATACATTCTGAATGTTACATGCTTATGTCCTTATTGAAGATTCCAATAAATTCGAATTTTTATTCTTTAAATTGTTAATCTTTTCTTAGATAGGCACAGGGTATGTCAAATATGTCAAACTTGATAAATGGTGTAATTCTATCGAGAAATAGTGGGGTTTTCAGAAAATCTGAAGATAATTACTTTTCAGCTCGGTATTCACATTAAACCGGTTAGAGTCGTGATTTGTGATCGAAAATCGGACAGTGCCGCACGCAAATGACTACGACGTAATTTTTGAAACTTATCTACAGCAGACATAGGTTAATAGTGTTAAGTAGGAATTTAACCTTTGTAGACGTTAATTGGACACAAAGTGTCAAATGTTTTACTTTTATAGGACCGTTTCTCGTTAATGATTGAAAACAAGAAAATATCATAATTTGGACAATCAAAAGATAAGGTGCGAATTTAGAGAGGCGACTTTAACTACACTAAGGTCATAAGGTATTTTGGCTCTTACTAAAGCCACATTTAAAATCATGAAACATGCTCACTGTGTCACTTTAACTTTAAGTATAATATCACAAGTGAGAACTGATTTCCCGGTTAATGCCCATTGCTTGTATACGGGAATTCCCGGTGAGTGTTGTTTTATTCAAAAAATTAAGAATTATAATATTGAATGTTGTGATTTGATAAATGTGATTTCAAATTCTCAGTAAAAAACAAAACACGTTTCCTATCAGCAAGCATGCACTTGCTGAAGCGTCAGTAAAAGGCTCACACGTGTTGATCAAAGAATAGCATGGTATATAATATATGGTTAACTCAACTCATATGATATTTTGGCTCTTATTACAGCCATATAAACATACTCTGTGCATTTACACTATTTTCGTAAAGTCATATGACACACTTCCTCGGGTAATAATCTCTATATATGAGCCTTAACTTTGGTCTCTTGTTATACCATTCGTCTTTGTGCAAGCTGTTTGGTATTTGAATCAGGATTTGTATTTTGAAAATCACAGAACAGCCTAAAAACTACCCAATCCTTCTGATACAATTCTTTCACCGAAACAAATCGTTAAAGAGAAGGGCTGAAAGTTTATTAGTTTTAAGGTTCAAACCCTGAAAATACATTGCTCATGAATTTTATCGTTTGTATACATTAAAACATATGTAATTATTTTGAAGACGTGGTTGAGGGCGGGGTCGTCAATGCAGTCCACCAAGCTATAATAAATGGGTACCTAACAAACGGTTGTACAGTGTGACAGTTTCCTTGGAAAAAGGACCGTTTGCTATTTTTCCACCGACTGGCAAACGATATATTGATATAATTTAGATTTATTTTAGCGTGTTTTTGATTAAAGTATTCTTTTAAAAACGAAAATACGTTGATTCAGTAATGAACCAGAGATGGTAGGATGCTTCTTGTTTTATGGTTGTTCAAACAGTGTATTAAATCCATTAAAATCCAATAAAATCATTAATTTATATGTGTGCAGGTAATTTAAGATTTTATCATAATGCACCCACATAGACTTAAATGCGTCTTTACATGTTTGATATATGGCGTCAGAAAATACGAACATTTTGCCAATTTTGCTCTCCTAACTCGCTTAGTGAAAGAGATTCCAAAATGACTTTTGAAATGAGCTGGTAAAGGGCTTTTTTGAAATCAACTTGAAATGAATCAAACAAACAAAATGTGTATAGTTCGCTCCTAAAGAAAATATGTAACTATATTTCAGTCATATTTATCTTCTATCGATGGAAATATCTTATATATAATATATATATTTCTTTTGCCCATGAGTGTACAATTCCGTTAGGGTAATAATGTACCGCGAAAGAGGCCGTTGCATTCATACTCGGCGTAAAATAACCCCGATTAATATGATTATTAATATTATTATTAATATACATGCAATCCATTTCAAACCTCAAACTCTGTGATCTGTGCAACATTATGGAATGTGGTAACACCTCAATGAATTAACAGTAAATAAGAAAAAAACCAGTCAGACAAAGTAGTACTTACATTGAATGTATTCTACGTTTGACTTACATTATACGTTTAAGCCATCTCTAAAGAAAGTCATATTCAATTATTTAAGGCAAGTCTACGGTCGGGGACGGGGAGGGGGGGAGCTATTTGTTACGTTATAAATGATTTCCTATTCATCCGCCACTAGTTACCAATGCACTGGTACGTACCAGGGGCAAGCTGTATCTGTTTCCACACAGAGACAGGTGCTAGAATAGATACGTTTGTAAAATGTTATTCATTGTTATCTAACACCAGCACATTTAAATATTTAAAAACTGACGGCGTTGAATTTACAAGTGTTGAATTAAATGAAATCTGAACAGTTTACAAAGGTAACGATTAATCTTTTAAATTACATATATCTATAGAAACGACTATCTCCTCGAAATTCGTTTCCATAACACTCTCTGAAAACCGGATACTTAAAAAATGAACCTTAAGTGAGGCCTGATACTAAATTTAGTAACGTTTACCAACTTCCATAACGACGGCACGTCCGAGGCGAATAGTCCGCGTATGTTTTCATTATTTGTATACAAATGGCACGTGTGTGCACATATATTTAGCTTCTGCTCAATTTTCATTTAAAAGTATCAATTGTCATATTTTAGGTGATTCAAGATGAGTGTGCGAAGTATTCGAACCTGTAAGTAAAAAACGATGGAAGTGTACGAGGGGTGTCCCATAAGTAGTTAGCCTCAAGTAGAAAACGATTAAAACGTAGCTGTTTTATTTTTACTGATAGTATATTTCAACCTACAGAAACATCTTTCTGCTATAATTAAGCATTATGATCCCCATTCAGTGTTACCTTGTCTTCCAGCTGGTCGGTTTTGAACTGAGAGAGATCGAGGTCAAAAACAGTCTTACCCATTTTACCACATACAAAATAGAAACAGCATGTGTAAGAAGCTTAAAACAGAACACAGTTTAGTGTGTATAAGAATGCAAGTTTATTTGTAAGCATATAGGTGTATCAGTGACTAACCTCCCTATCTGAAAAAATAGAGCCATTGGCTCTGCAGCTTATCAGTCTTTGCTGATTTACAATCTGATTTTGAAAAATATATCCAAAAAAGATTTGTAACATGCGACGAATCGTCAACAAACATACAATTTGCTGGTCAAAATATCTATACACAAGATGTCAGCATTCTTAATTGTGATATTCGTTTCATCACAAAAGTAAAATAAAAAGGTTTTATGAGCAAACATCTTTGACTCGTACATGTTAACTATTATACATCATCTCTCTTATCTCACATCCTATGTAAATACGCAATGCCAACAAGTTCTATACATTTAGGACTAGCGCCATGAAATTGATAATTTTAAGTCTTAATCCAATAATGATTCTATTCTGAAAATTTCATCCTTCTAGAATCACTGGTTCATGAAAAAAAGTTACATAAAAGGTTTTAAAAAATCTTAACATTTGAGCCTTCTACACCCACTGGTTTTGGAGAAGCCAATTACAGGTTTTAAAAGTAGTTCCTGTTCCATCCATACTTTAGAGGTTCAGATCCAAATTAACAACTTTTTGAATCTTTAAAAGGTAATTATTAAAGTTGGAGCTTTCTACGTCTACAGGTTTTAGAGAAAGTGTCTGTGAAAGTTGGGATTTAGTCTTCATATACATAAATGTTATTCTTAAGGTAATATTGATAATGCCTGTCACGCCAATATTTCAGTTAGGTCTGTACCAGATCTGAATATTTTAGTCTGAATATCCCCAATGAGCTTCCTATAACCACTGGCTTGGGTGATAATTCCCTGACAGGTTAAGAGGTAATGCCTGCAACGCCTATATCATCTGCCTATATCACCTGGACGGGGTAATGACTTAAACCACTAAAACAATTGTTTTGAGGAGAAGCCGAAAATATCAAAGTTTACAGCCCAATGAATTGCTGATAAAAGCCATAGCGAGTCATTCAGAACGTTGGGAGAACATAACACAACACAATGATAGCCTGTCAATATTGTTTACACGAGATATAACATACTACACAAAATAGATAGGCATTTTGCGCACTGCTCTAAGATTTTAAAAAAGTAATCCATTTCTAAGCAAGCAATTTGTAATGTTTTTGAACAAGCACATTTCTACCATCGAAACTTTAACATCTAAACACAGGGAAACATAGTTAATTGCCTTTCTATTGAGGAGAAAACTGTAGAACATTGCCCGGGAATGAACACGAGTTGAATGTACAATCCCTAAATGACACTCTCAGCTCAAGTTGTGCTTAAGTATATATACAAATTATACATCTAAAACAGGAATCTCTGCAAATAACAAAACGTAGTGTTCATGTACAAGTAAAGTTAGTTATACATCTTTATGATACAAAACATTGATAAGTCTCTCAATACACTTAAGGCTACCTTTCTGGTTATTCATTGTTGAAAATCAGGATGATACAAAATGCAGATTTGCTTTAACAAACATTTTTTCTGTTACAAGTTGTGATTACAAACAAATAAATAAATCAGTCAAAACAGTGTTCATGTCATATATATATCCAGTGACAACGACAACGTCGCCATTACAGAATAATAAAAGTTGTAAAATACATGTAGTCTTCAATATTGATACACCATTCATTGACAAAAACAGTGTTTATGTACACAAAACGCATTTTTAAAAATAATGATATTCAGCTTTATTTGTTCATTTACAAATAAACATGCTGTCAATTGACTATTTTTACATCTGATGAAGACACTATAAATTCATTGATATAACACCCTCATATCAATGAACAGTTAAACCCAAAGACCGGTTGCAAATACCTCATAATGCCGTATCAAATCTTTCCAAACTTGAAGCAAGAATACTGCATCTTTTCAATGAATGTGGGCTTTCCTAAGTCAAATGTGAAATCTCAGTCAAGGAAAATATTAACCCTTGTAACATGCTCCAAGTTAAGTTTGTAATGTTGTTATTTGTTATTTATCATTGAAAATCTAGAGGCCAAAACATACCTCAAGAGAACCCTCTCGTTAACGACATCACAATCTGCATAATTATTCAAACATATTAATATTGTACATACTTATTCAGTAAAATACTTGTTACATTGTTCATAACATTGCACTAAGGCTTCCTTAATGACTTACAGTTACTTTATTGTTTTTGCAAAGTTACCCAGGCGAATAGCAGCATTTTTTATGACCAAATTTTACAAAAACACATGGCTCAACAATACCAGATCAATAGAATTACAGGTAACCTTCTAAGTCATCTTTGTCACCCAATAACTCAATTAGTAGATGTCTGTATTAAGTAACTTGTTATCAACTCAAATTCTATTTGAATAAAGTCTCACTCACAGATTTGGACATCAAAGATATAGGTCGCCAAATTTGGATTTCCGAACATAACTATGTATAATTACACTGCAAGGCGCGATTCGCGACAGTCCAAATCAGTGACTAATCTTAGTCTTGATGCTTGTCAAAACCCGTGGTTTGGACGCAACCTTCATAAGGCATGAAGAAACCAGTAAGGTCTACCGCAGTAGGCTAGAGGCTTGGCACAGAACATTTGAGGGAATGCTGCAAGACTTAAATGGGGTACTGAATGAAACCAGCGCGAGTTGTTGCCTGCGAGGGAAGTTAAACTAAGTACAAAATAAAGAAATATGTACATATATTTTGCATAAACGAAATCGCTTGAAATTAAAAAATAGACCTCTCTTAATAAAACAGAAAATATATAGAAAATTTGAAAAGAAAAAAAAAGGATTGTTTATTTTGTAATCGGTCGGGAAAATTCTGACGTTAGGAAATAAGTTTAGATATAGGACTTTCTATATTTTTTTAATGTACCGGATGAATAATTATTTTGCAATCGGTCGGACATATTCTGATTTTGAAAACATGAGTAGTTTAAATCTTAGATATTTGTAAAATGTAAAAAAATACAAATACTTTGTTTTCGGCTCTTCATCTCTCCTTATCGGATAGAAGACTTTTGCAAAATTATAAAAAGAATTGGGAAAATATTTTTTTCTGAACTAGTTGACTAAAAAATGGACGTGCGGACAGAATGTTTGGTGTTATTATAAAACCCGCAGCGGTTGAACGGAGGTAACATCAATGGTCATGACATCAGCCAATCGAAAATTGGAATCTTTCGAATTTATTGAAATGGTTGTGAACGCCCATCAATATAAACCTCATCTATTTCAATTAACAACGCAAGGATGTGTCACTTGAATAAAGTTTCATATAGGGCTTGTTAATAGAGAAATGATAAAGTTGATAAGAGCGCTATAATCGGTGATAATCAAATGACAACCATGACTATTTACACTCACAAAGTATTCTTCCGTGTTACATGAAATTAGAGAACATGAATCACGCCCTGATTGAAGGAAACAATACACTCATGGAAGAGGAATAAAGAATAAAATAATTTGAAACTTTTATTAATGATTAAACTGCGACTTTCCATATGAATGTCACTGACCATGATATCATAGATATATCATTTATCTTTGTTTTCTGTTTGTGGAGTGAACCAAAGAGTTGTAATGAGAAGTAATTTGAATTTCTGATTTTACTGTTAAGATTCTCACTTTTATCAAAACACCATCAGTCCTGCTGGTTAAAGATGTACAAATAAATACCATTATCTCTGTAAAAAATCAACTGTACTACGGGCCACTGAGCCTTACATGCTGAATAAATATGTCTGTCTGTGTGTCTTATTAAGATTTACTTCAGGGGTTAACAATAAGAATTTGTATAAATCATGATTCTTGAATCATATCTTAAAGACATGTGTTTACAAGTACAAAGCCTGGAAACACACACAAATGTGGCAGTGGCAAGTTTCTTGTAAATTTTATATTTTCAAATATACCCCGATAAACAACATATCTTAACAAACGTATAATCTGCAGTGGGTCAAAAATTTCATTACAGAACCCGATCATCCGTAATCGCAGAAGAAATTATCAAGTATGCAGCAAAAACCACTAGCGGCCATTTTTGTGTGAACACCTGTGGAATCGCATAGCTTGACTGAACATGGAATATCGTTCCCTTGGAGCAGGTTGGAACATTACTGTTGTGTTTTAAAGATAACATTAAACAAAATTTACGAATTTTAAAGAAAAAACAAAAGCTGAGCTAGACAAATGTTAAATTGCTGCTTTAAACCATGTTGAACATCAACTTTAAGAGAAAACAACACCTTTAACCCGACAATATTTACAAAAAGTGTCTAAACTCTAAATCAACAAATACCGGATCATGCATTCCAACTTCAAAAGAATCGCTGCATTTAAATTTGTTGACAAACGGGTTGACATTAGTTTTACTAATTTATAATATTATACAAACCGGAAGACTATGTTGTGAGGTTAACCAAAAACATGAACGCCCAAAATTATCTAGTCTACCCCTACAGACTTTGAATGTCGATATATAACATTCATTTGAGCAGAGTTTTAAGATTGCAGAAATTATTCTATGCACATTATCTCCACTTTTGTTGTTTCCATTGAGTCATCACTCAGTAAATGGAACTTTAGATCATAAAGGAACACAGCGGAATATGTTGTTGGAATAAAATATGTCAAACTTTAAAAGTCATCAAGAAGCAACATCTTATTGTTGAATAGTTCGGTATGTATACATAACACATGTTTAGATTGTAATTTATGATGGATAACTGGTCAAAAGCGCGCGCCAGTGACTCGAACATATTTCTTGATAACTTATTAACACCAGATACAAGGAGAAACATATGTTGAATAGAGTGTGAAGTAGATCAGTTGACAATTAATGTAAATGAGATGGACATTTTGTACTTATTAACATTTACATGGCGGTTTTTCTATCAGCATTGAAAACTATATTATATCCTAATATTTGTATTTAGAGATGAAGAAGCAAGTTTAAGGACAATGTCTTAATTGAACTCAAAGACAGATGGTCTTTTGGCTCTTTATTCAGCAAAAAAATGTATTAAACATAGTCTGTGTCACTTTCAACACAACTCCACAATTATGTGATTCTACTTATAATTTAATCACACAGTTAATGCATCTGGTAACACTAATCAGAAATTTAGCAAGGTTATTTTAAATTTCAATTCACTAAACACGAAATACCTTTGCAAAAACTCATTCTTTAACACAAGTGTTCCCGTCACCTACAATAGGTAACGTAACATCTTCATATTTATGATAGCGAGGCCCGATAGACGTGTGGGTAAACTGTTCGTACTGTCAGTGCTGTCTGTGTGGGTTGGAATCCGGCAAGATGTGCGTTTTGTCCCAGTATAAACATGTAAAATATTTTTATTAACTTACTAGTAATAGAATGTATTTCTTAAGTAAAGATATCATTCACTGTGAACTTGAGCATTGTTTGTTTCAAAAAGACTTCTAAATTCCGCAGTCGAACAGAATGTGCTGGTAAGTGGTGTTCTATAGGTGGCGTATTTTAGTTAATATTTCTAAAACAAAGATTTAGACTATCGTCCTAAGTCATGTATGAGATCGAATACTGTATTTTCAATTAGTAATGATGTTATTGATAACTCTAGTTCATACGAGTATCTTGTTTTTTGGTTAGATGAAAATGTTGACTTAATTTTTTAAGAAATAGCAAAATCAGGTCATCGTGCATTTGGTGTAATAATTCGTAAATCAAAACAAGTAGGTGATTTTGAGTATTACGTGTTTTGCAAACTGTGCGACAATCTTGTCCAGCCATTCTTAATATAGGGAAGTGCCATCTGGGGAGTAAGGGATTTTTCCTGTATTAAAATGCGGTACAGAACCGGCAGCGAGGTATTTCTGAGTAGGTTGTAAGACTTCTAATGTAGCGATAAGGGGTAATTGGGTTGTGTGTCGTCCTTTACTTAACAGAAAATTGAAATTATGAGGTTTTGGATTAAGTTATTATCTCTAGAAGAATTCATAATTCCTAATGTAATCTACAAATGTTCTTTAAACTTTAGAAAATCATGGAATAATATTGTTTTGAAGGTGGTAAATAATATGCAACTTCCTTCCTGTACATGTGTCTAATAATACACAAACTGATTTTTCTGTTGTTAGAGCTGACTTGTTGGGTGTTGATTACGATGAGCGGTTTAGTAAATTGTGGAGTGATGAAGGACTAATAACTGGAAACATAGTAAGAATTTACAGACTTTTTAAAGATTCTTTATACGTTGAACCGTATGAGCAAGTTAAGATGTGGAAGTTTACCGTTAGCTATTGAATTAGGAAGATTTTCTAGGCCTGTTACACCTCTTAGTGACAGTTTGTAATTTTTGTAATTATAATGCAATCGAAGATGAAATTCATTCCATGATTGATTGTAATTACTTTTCTGACATACGATATAAGTTACTTGTTGAAGTTAGTAATAACCTACTTGTGTTTACTTATTTAGATTCAAAAGATAAATATGTTATTTTAATGACTTCTCAGCAATTTGTCTCGCCGCTATCCTCGGCTATATCATCCACGTATGAGCGCCGACTTTCCCAAGTTGTATGAATGTCTCGGGTATTGTGCAAATGACTTTTAGTTTGTTAAAGGATTTTCCATGCCGTTTTGCAACATAGAGGAATCTAAAGAAATAAAAATAGATATACTTATCTGTCCCAAATATATACTTTTATCAAAACGTTTCTATTTATAATGCATATACATCATCTTTTCCAATTTTATATCAACTGACGCCAAAACTTATTTCCTTTCAAAGCATACCCGTTCCATTTTATTATATCTCTCTAATGTGTTTTATTGGGTAATATTCGTAAAGATTTGATTAAATATATACACAGATGAACGGTTGTAAGTGAACATTTATTCTACTCAGGAGCAGCATTACATAACTCAATTAGTCGTGTTTGCAAATTATTTTCTCTTTTATCAAAACAGCTGTTCTCATTTCGGTTAAAAATTGTAATATGTAATATTGAATATTTCTTTAAATGCTTTTAGCAGTTTAGAATTATTATTCCATTCCATCAAACAACATAGACAGAAAAAATTACTTGAAAGTACAGTGAGCATAATTAAACTAAAAGGGATTATACAAATGTATTCTAGTTTCACTCACGAAAGTCGAAAGGTTTTTCTTGAAATATGAATTTTTTTCAAGCCACACAGTTTAAAGGACTCCGCTTTTTTCAAATCGGTGCCACCGATGGGATGTGTGGCCCAGTTCGAATCTAGAAACAGTCAAACTAGAAATGCACAACGGAGGTTTGATCTAAAAGCCCGTGTAGATGAAACTTTAACTTAATATGACAGAATGGGCAAAACTACGCATAAACTATATATAGACAGCACACTACTGACCAGTCCCAGAGAGAAAGATTATTTATGGAATGGCACCCTCCGGAGCTGAAATACAAAGATCTGCTAAACACTACAAAAAAACTGCCTGGAAATCACTGTTATTGTCTCAAGTTACGTTCGAATACAATGACGTCAATAGCGCGAGCAGATATGACGTCACAATGCTTTTTGAACACGGTAAAATGAGCGGGAAACATTGCCGTCAATTATGAACACTGATTTGTCGGATCTCTTAGATTTGTAATTTTTAAGGTATTTCGATCAAAACTACATTTGAGTTATAAAACACCATTCAAATTAGGAACAAGTACGTCAGATAATCATCGTACGAAAACAAAAATTTCTTATCTAATTCTAGAAACATAAGCTCTCGCTTTCAGTCACTCGACAGCTTTAGTAACCTGTTGTTAAACATAAGTTAAGATATGACAACCAACGTCTTGAAATGTTCTCTGATAATTTATACTGTAATGATAACAATTTCACATTAATGTTGCAAGGAAAATTCCAAATTATACGTGACTATATTAAATAATAATTCAGACGGGTTTAAAAATAAGCAGATGTAGATATATAAATTGTCTTATAAATTATGAAAATGGGGTACTGTTTTCCTTGAAATCTAATGTTAAACACAGTGACAATATTTCCAAACAGATATTTCATACTTTTTAACAAATCCTTGTTTGTGGAGAGAGTGATTAGCAGTATCCTTTTTTTTATCTCAGAACAGAACAGAACAGAATTTTATTTCTCATAATTCACAACAGTGACATATAGAACAGTTAAATATATTGTAATATTATATACATATATATATATCTATATATTTAAAAATTGGAGTAATAGAATGCCGTATACATAGACATGTGTTGTGCATAGATTAAAACTTACACAGACCTTCTTTAATGAATTTTGCCAAGTTTAGTAAAAGTGGTTTATAAGTAGTTTTCATGAGGGCTATATACTTTTCAATTGAAGGGTACTTACAGTAATACGATGGGAGCTATTTACATCTTAATTCTGATAGAAAGGGGCAGGCCAAAAGGAAATGAAATTCATCACCAGTGGAGATATTACAGAGTTTAAAAATTATTTGGTCCTTATCAATTTTACTCCACCGACCAGTTTCAATAGGTAATCTATGGTTTGAAGTTTTGAAGCGGGTAAGCCAAATTCTTCGATTGCTAGGGAGTTCTAAAATATATGAGTCCATATGAGGTTTAATTTTGTAGTAATTTGAGAAGCAGTCCACCTTTGGAAAATTGATCAATAAGGACTCGTTTAATAGATGATTTTAAAATGTTTAAACTGTTAAATTTTTTATTTATCCATACATAAATGAAACCTGTTTCCCGCAATATTCCTTCAATTGAATTAATTAAATTGAAATTAAATTTAGGATTGGCATTTTGTAAAGTATACATAAGAAGGTACATTTTATATGATGATATTTTAGTGTTTTAATTGCAACATTTTACACCAGAGAAATAATTCTACTTTTGATACAAATACTAAGTGGATAACGGCCAAGTTCGCCATAGGCCATATAATCTGGCGTAGACATTTTTACGTTAAGAATGTATTTACAAAATTTAAGATGAAGCCGTTCAAGACACATAATATTTTCAAATCCCCACACTTCAGATGAATATAATAGTATTGGTTGTACAAGTTGATAAAAAAAGTTTTAACTGACAATCAAGGGGGATATCTAAAATATTAACTTTACGCAGTAATGCGAATATTGATCTTGAAGCTTGCCCATACAGAAACGACCATTGTTACTAAATAAATTACCAAGATAAACATATTCTTTAACAACATCAATATTATCACCATGAAAGGAAAATGTCGGGTGTTTTCTACACGTGCCTTTAGAGAATATTACGATTTTCGTTTTTGAGATGTTAACTTTTAGTTTCCAAAGCGTGCAATAATCTGAAAATACATCTAAGGCATGTTGTAGATCTTCACTTGAGATTAAAATAACTGTATCGTCAGCATATAAAAGTAATAATAATTTAATGTAAACATGAATTTGTTCTTCAAGTAGATTTTCCACCGTATTTAAACCATTAAAATTATTTTCTGTTAAAAAGGACTCGAGGTCATTTAGATATAATGCAAATAAGAAGGGGGATAAATTTTCGCCCTGCCTTACTCCAATTTCGCATGGAAAAAATGAGGATATAGCACCATTACGGGAAATACATGACTTAATATTTTGATACATTTTTAAGATCACTTGGAAGCATTTTTCCCTTATGTTCTTTCTTATCATTTGCAGCCATAGACCACTCCGCCAAACAGTGTCAAATGCCTTACTAAAATCGATGAAGACACAGTAGAGCTTTCTTTACAGGTTTTGGAAAGTGTCTATTAAAGCTTTAAGAGCAAAAATATTATCTGATGTGGAATAAGATTTCCGAAAGCCGGCTTGAGATTCACTTATCAAATTACAATGATGAGAATAATTAGATTAGACGCTTAGATAAAACGGCAGTAAACAGTTTTCCCAAGCAACTAACAATAGAGATTCTTGGTCACCCTTTTCCTTGAATACAGGCTTAATGTAACTATCTGACCAAGCTTGTGGAAAAGCACCACTATCTAATACTAAAATGAATAGCTTACAATAAATTGGCAGCATTACATGAGCTGACGCTTTGATATACTCATTGCGTATATTGTCCAGGCCACAGTCTTTGTTACATTTCAAATCATTAATACATGACATAATTTCACTCTCAGAGATTACACAATCAAGCATGTCAATAGACTGAGAATCACACACAACAATAAAATCGTTATGTACATCACTATCCAACTCTTTAAACTGATCATACAATATATCTACATCAATATCTGTTTCGATGTCATCTTTTTTATCAAATGATTTAATAATATTCCAGAAAATTTTGGGATTTTTATCTTTCGTTTCCCTTACTTGTTTGATACCTTTAATTTTATAGAATTTAAATGCGTTTTTTTAGAGTTTTACTGTATTGTTTCCCAGCAGAAATGAATAATTTTCGCTCGTTATTTCCTTTTTGAAGCCCGTATATTCTTTTACGTTTATGGTAATAGTTGCGGGCTATTTTACATAAGAGGTCAAACCATGGTTTATGTTTTTTTTTATGTTCTTTTTTGAATTTGTTTTACAGCCAAATGTATTTTTAGCAGCCAAAACAAGATTATAAGTGACGAAATTTGTTATATCGTTTATACATTTTTCAGCATTGTCAATATCAAAATCAGACAGTATAGGGACAGTAAATCAGACAGTAAATTGGAAATTGCGTTACAGTTATTAACAAACACATCAGCTTTACGTGGGTCCCATGGTTTTTACAATTGTTTACCGGTTGTATTATACAATCTTTAACACATGGACTAAATTTGCATTTGATTGCAAAGGTTAAACCACAATGTATATCTGACATTATTCTGTCAAAGTCACACACTTCAAAGTTCAATGTATGTGACAAAACATCAGTTGAGGCAACACAATAATCCACAATACTGGTAATCTAACAAGTAAAATGACCAATATCAGCATCAAGTCCAAGTCTACCATTAGCAATATATACACCAGTGTTTCTGCACACTTCTAGCAGTTTGTTACCGTAAGTGTTCACAGTTGTGTCCATGCTTTTTCTGTAAATGCTGATAAACAGGATAAATTAAGATAAATTTATCTAAAAACTTAAGTCTTATTTACAAACTCACAAAATACACAAACATTATCAACTAACTTTGTTCAGTTTGACAAGACCTGCTGAATGAGATGTATTTTCCTGTCAGTGACGCAGATCTCGCGGCCACTGACCAGTCTCATTCTTGTAGCATAGAAGTTGTTGTTTGGATAAACGTGAAACATGGGGGAAACCTCTTCTTTCATCTGCAGATCTACTTTACACAAGAGTTGCCCCCTCTTCACGTCTATGAAGCCCACCCTCCCCCTCCCCACATCCAGCACCAGCCCGAAGGTGAGGGTGAACTCTACACCAGGTGTGGGGAGAAACTGAGAGACACACTCACCAACCTGATGTTCCTCACTGTCCTCCTGATCTCTCCTCCTCACCTGGATACAGAGACGTTGAAGATGATGGGGACAAATGTCCGTCACAGACACACAGACGGAGTGGGGGAGACGAGAAACATACCACCCCTTGTTCCTCCTACCCAGCTTTAACCCCATCTCCAGCAGGGGTAACGCTACTCTCTGCCTCTGTGTCAGTGTGGAGCTGGTCTCCCAGTAGGAGGCGGGAGTAGTGAGAGGGGAGGGGGAGGGAGGGACGGGATTGCTACATGTCCCACAGAACTCCGAGAACTGACCCGGACTCTTTCTATCTCCACTTCGCTCCAAGTTTGTCAGGACTCGACCAAAGTCTTCGACTTGTAGATTCCTGTGTACTCTCTCTGAGTTGAGGATCATCGCCCGGCCTGAAATATACAAGTTTATTGTTATCAAACCTATACAAATGACATCCTAAAATCTTTATTTTTGGTAATTGGTAATTGTCAGGATTTTTTAAAACTTTGTTTAACCGCTCGAACTAACAAATTGTTAACATTTTTGGAGCTTAGACTCGATTTTATTAGCAAACAATATTAGCAAAACATATACAAATGGCAAATGTTTATTCTTATATTCCAAACATTTTGATGGTAAAAAATTTCATAATTGCTTAAAAAAATTAAAATTTTGTTTAACCGATCAAACTAAGAACATGGCTCACATTTTTCTAGAGCTGATTATCCTGTAATTAAATTTTTTTTTATTGAAACATCAACAAATGGCATCTTGAAATGATTATTTCAATGTGTGGAATAATTCTATAAGAAAACTATCGATTTTTGTGACAAAAAATATAAACTTTGTTTCACTCGGCAATACTGTTGATTTTACCGACAGCCGGTTTTCAAACTGGATCAGTTTTCACTGAGCGCAGTACAAATTGTTGTTATCAAAATTTATACAAATGGCATCTTTAAATGTTTATTTTACTATTTGAAATATTTTGAAGAAAAAATATTTGGTAATTGCGAAAAAAATTAAAACTTTGTTTGGCCCTCGAACTGACAGATAATTCAGCTGCTTTCTCATTGCTGAGAGTCGCGGTCTGTAAAAACAGTAATTATTGTTGAAATTTGTTGTCTAAATATGTACAAATGGCATCTAAAAATATTTATTTCACTATTTCAAATAATTTGATGGGGAAATAATTAATAACTGATATTCTTATAAATATAAACTTTGTTTCATTCTCTAATGTCTATTCTAGGTTTTTTTTTATTGCCGACAGCTTGTTCTGAAAATGAATTCTGACATTTCGTTATATCAAACAATCTCTGCATATCTATCATATTGATAATGATATCTTAGTATTATATTTTACTATTTCAAATAGTAGGCCTATTAAGATAAAAAAAATATGGAAGTTGTTACAATAATTTATAACTGTTTTTTTCAGACATTTTTTAAAGGTCTGACTGTCCTGTAAATTAAACTTACTAAAATATAAATAAATAGCAATTGCTTTGCGTCAATCTGATTCGCTGAACACGGTTATAGAAGTTCAGTTCATACCTCCATAAACTTAATTTCGTGACGTCACATCATTCTAAGCCACGCCCATCAACGGAACTATTTGTAAACAAGTACGTTTTTCTAAAAATAGCAATACTTTGTGCAATGCCACTTCTTGAAAGTTGGTAAATAGAAAATTAACATAATTCAGTATGAAATAATTATTGTTGTCAAAGGTTCTCAAGGTATTCTTTTTCATAATAAACAAGAGAGCTCTTTCAGAAATTACAACCGATCGTGTTCCACCCCACAGAAGGCAAATGTCATTGTTCCATGCTCTCGCGGCCGTTGCAAGGAGGTTGGTAAAGTAATGTCGTTAAGTTCATGAACAGAGTTAAGCTTGGCTCCTCAACAAGTTTAAGAACTGTGTGCTGTTTAATCAGATTCCGTTAGATCGATATCATAACACCACCAGTATATGGCATCTACGGCTGGTTTCCTCTCCGAGTTCTACGTTCGCGATATGTGTTTACAACTGTGAGAACTAGCAATGTCAAGGTCACGTGTGACGGACGTCCGATAAGGCGGGGCTATGGATCCGATGACGTTTTGATTGACATTTTATCTCTTTCATGCTGTTGAGCGTTGAATTCATTCGCGTGTAGAGTGCAACTCTATTTGGTGCAAATATGTAAATTTAGAGCAATAAAATGTTTTAAAAACAACTAGTATGTATACATCTATTTATAAGAATTGACTTCAACATTTATTAAGTTCATGGAGGTATAAACTTAAAAACCGATGTGCAAACTCGGCGTAAATAAACAGATGGTCGACCACAAACAACAGTCTACAGTCTCTTCTTAAATTCTTCTTCCTTTGTCTCTGAGGTTTGCGTGTCCTAAATATCATCAATTCTGGCCATTCCATCTTTTTGGTTTAATGAAGGGACAGTAGAAGGTTTTATTTCAGGTAATCAAGGTGATCTCAAGAAAACAAACATATTCAAACGCAACTATTTATCGGTAATGTAACATGACCAACTATTTATTGGTAATGTAACATGACCGTTAGTTATTAGGAGTTTAAGAGCGAACTCTGTTTTTGCGTACTTATTTTTGTGTGAAAAGGACTTTGCGACTGTTCTATTTCTGTAAGAGGTGTGTTAAGGTCTAAGCAAATGTGAATTCCCGGCATACTTTACATTTCAAACATCGTAGGGATAATACCAAATTGTGGCATTCGCAACAGCGAAATCTTATAACATGCTTGTTTAATTTGAGAACGAAATTTGAGAATTTCAATCATAATTGCGACTATCTACTTTCATATTGTCACTGTACAAATCCAATTAGCTTTAAATGATTAGGCTAAAGTTGTGCATCCATAATATCATTGTCTTCCCCACTCAAAATTTGTGTATTTCATACATCGCCAACTTCATGGGCTGGTAACTCAAAAACCTAAAGTAAATTTAAGGAAAACACTCTGTCGTGATAAAATGCACCTCCACCCCATCCCAAATCTTCCTTTTGAAATACACACAGGACAGATGTAGAAGTATCAGATTGCTCTTTGTGGCAAGATTTCTTCAAATTGGAGTTTTGGTCAAAATCAGTGACATGACCAAACGCAGGTATATGCGCATGTGTATGTGTGAAAAGGCGGCCAACCCCGATCAGACCATAGAGTATATCCATAAGAAGGAAGGAAGCGTTCCTGTAGAAGGCGATGTACTTAATTCGGGTGTGGTCTTTCTACAAATCATTTTCAAAGAATCACACTGAGCGACCTTTTAAGCGTGCGTTTCCCTCCTATCCAGATACCATAATGCTTATTGTTTTTCATTTTGGTTGCCTGTCAAGAGAGTATGTAAAAAAGACTTATCTTACTCTTTTTAACCTGCTGTAATTCTGTTAAAAAACTTCCCTAGGACGTATTTATTTTGGGAATAATGCTAAAATCTCTCCTAAACGCCACAAGCTGGCCATAAAAAGCTAAATCTTTTCATTGTCGCTTGTGACTATATATATCATTTGGTTTTTTATTATGATCTTCTCTTTGGTAAACATTAAAATGTTATTGTTAATAACTTAATAGCAGGTTAAACTGAGTGCAGTCTCTTTATATTGCGAGGAACCGACTTTTTAATTCATATATTCTGATTAACATTTTTGTCAGTAACGTAAATATTTTTACATTGTTTCCAAATTGGCCCTATTTTCTAATTGTCATACATTATCATACTTTCAGATAAATGTAAATGTCACTAAATGATTTCTCATCAACTCTCCTTCGCCATCAGTAAATATTAACATCGTAATTCAACATTAATATGTAATAGATACATGATGACACAAGGGGTGTATGCGAAATATCAGCGAGCTATCATCTCACGAGGGGGCGGAGCCCCCGAGTGAGTGATAGCAAGCTGATATTTCGTATACACCCACTTGTGTCAATCATGTATCTGTTTTATCCAATGGGTAACCTTGTGCTCTATGCGACATTTAACCTGACATCATTTCTCTAAGTGAATGTCGACTTTTGAATCAGTCGGAAGAAGTAGCCCAAAGAATACTGACCCTTAATGTTCCTCCTGGCGCCAAATTTGATCTGATATATATTTGCGGCTAGGATAACCTGATCGACTTTCAACGGGCTTTCGTTTTCCTTTACCAAAACAGGCCTGTATCTTAGTATTACTAAATTATTATATTACTGACCTGTCTTTTACCGTTTTGTTTTTCATTGAGTGAGTGAGGTGTTATTTAACTCGCCTGAGAAGTCCGCCATTCGCTGCGTATTTCATTAAGATATCGTAATATGTAACCAGTGTCATTGTTTACACTAAGTGAAATGTTGTTTACAGTTTTGTCATCAGTGGTCTTTTCCTCTCTTTTATGTATCTAAGGGTAAATCTATAGATGGACGAAGAGTGTGAATTACTTGAGTATTCAGATGTCTTTTTCCGGGGCGCAAGTAAATTCCTATAATCAGTGATGACTTAAACATGTTTGTTGCGTTTCGCGATTAGCTTGATATTTGTTGTTTGAAATAATTGAGAAAGAGTGAAGTGTCGTGTAATGTTTTTGTTTTGATGCCTGTCGTCACCGAGCGATTTCCTTTCCTTTGATCTCTGGCCACATTCCTCAATGTGCAACAATGTTGAAATGGCTCAAGGTCGTCGGCCAGATGTGCATAGCTCCGCCCTATAACTGCCCCCTTCCTTCACGATTGCCAAATCAGAAGGTCGGAAATAAGTGTTGGTGATAAATTCGTGACGTTATAATTACAGGTAGAGTTTTATTGATGCATGATTTATCATTGCGTAAAGATCAAAAGGAAATAAGCCGCCCATTGGATAACTTTTGTTTACCTCTCAACACTCCCCTCGTGTTCGCATCTAGCATAACTTTTCATGTCAAATTACCTTGAACCCTGACCAAGGTCATGCATTGTTTACTTCCGGGTCACAGCTGTCAAACTTTCGCGGGTAAGTTACGCGATAGTGAATACGTCAAACTTAGATCTTCTCTTCATTCATGGTTAGGATTATATCGTTGCCTAGAAATGAATTATTATGCTATTTTAGTGCCTAAGTAGTTAAAATAGATTGCAATTAGGTAATTTTGATAGACATTTCTGTCATCTTCATCGGGTGCATGTCACTTGGTGCTTACTCCACAAGCATATTCCACAAGCAAATTCCATAAGCCTATTCCACAAGCAAGTTCCACAAGCCTATTCTACGAGCAAATTCCACAAGCGTTTTCCACAAGGTTGCACAAGATTCCACAGAATTCCACAAAATCGGAGGGTATAAATAGAGGTGCCAGTCGACTGGCCCGGATTAGCCTGTCATCACCGTAGTGTAAAGGTCGTGTTAGTGTCACTCGTCATTAGAGAGGTTAGTTGGGTTAATCAGAAATTTTAGAGGGTTATTATAGTAGCGTAATATTTCAGGTTCACATAATTAACGTTAGGATGAAGTAGTATTATATTTTTGGCAGATAATTTATTAGCGAACACTTGCGCTCATATTAAAGTTTTACCGGAGTGTTCAGGGTTGTATTCTCACAAAGTTTAATGAATGTTGCAGACTGAGTTAAACTCAGGGTGCATTTAATATTGAGATTGTTTCACGTTGAAATATGATAATACAGTAACGTAGCTGTAGCGGTTCAACTTGAAAGTATTTGTTGACATATTACAGGGTAAATTTCTGTGATATTAGAAGTAGTATTTTATGAGATTGTCTGTTTCCCAGTGGTTCTTTCAGACAGAGTTTTACAGTTGTTGAAGTGATAAATAACTGTAGTTCAGGGATATTATAGTTATTTGAATATAAAGTTGATCACTGTGAATTCCATTACAGTTGTCAGGGTTGAGATATTTCTAGTATAGATTAATTGAGATATACTGTTGAAGTTTATTGTTATCAATTATTGATATCACTTTCATCATAAGTATTGTATACCTACAAATATCAACATAATCAAGCATTATCTCTACGGATTTGATCTCAGAAGTTTGTTGATATCAATCTGTGGTCTTGTTGAAGGCATAATATTCTGTCTATAAAGTAATAGTTCATTACAAAGCATTATAAAATATCATATTTCATAAGCTAATAAAGTTGATCAAGTTATGTAAACCTATGTGGTGTTAAGTTGATTCTGATACCTATCAGTGTTACAGTTTATTGTTTAGTGTTGTGTGAATAAGATTCTGTGATAAGCAATAATACAATTATTGTTGCTCTGTGATCTCACTTGAATCTTCATATACATATTTTTCAGTTGGGTGTCTCATCACCAAATAAAATCGTTATTGAACTTTAAAACCATTTGTTGAGTTATAATTTGCCTTGAAGTATTAATTGTTTGAGAAGAATTAGCCATCCTGACAAGAGGCTATCATTGCATGGTCGTCACAATATCTACACATAGTTGTGTAATGATTTATCATTAGTACCGATGTTTGTATCGCTACCACACACACTCTAGACAATATAAAAATAACCTTTTAAGCTGGCAAACTTTTTATTCTATAACTTAATGTGATAAGACAAAGAACAGATTTACAACATTGCTGACTTTCTATCCCAAACAATCATATCGCAGCTTCCTTTGCAATTCTCCCATGAGATATCGTCTCGCCTAATAAAACTGGAGTCGGATGTATCGTCTGGGCAGTAAGCCCACAATACTCAGGTCTACCTACATGGCACATAGGTTTACCGAAATGATACACAGGTCTACGTAAATGTGAACATGTCTGCCTACATGATCCACAGGTCTACCTAAATGATACACAGGTCTACCTAAATGATACACAGGTCTACCTACATGATGATCCTACATGATACACAGGTCTACCTAAATGATACACAGGTCTACCTAAATGTGATCATGTCTGCCTACATGATACACAGGTCTACCTACATGATACACAGGTCTACCTAAATGATACACAGGTCTACCTAAATGATACACAGGTCTACCTAAATGATACACAGGTCTACCTAAATGATACACAGGTCTACCTACATGATGATCCTACATGATACACAGGTCTACCTAAATGATACACAGGTCTACCTAAATGTGATCATGTCTGCCTACATGATACACAGGTCTACCTACATGATACACAGGTCTACCTAAATGATACACAGGTCTACCTACATGATCCACAGGTCTACCTAAATGATACACAGGTCTACCTAAATGATACACAGGTCTACCTACATGATGATCCTACATGATACACAGGTCTACCTAAATGATACACAGGTCTACCTAAATGTGATCATGTCTGCCTACATGATACACAGGTCTACCTACATGATACACAGGTCTACCAGGGACAAGAGAACTAAGGTAAGCTTCATTGCCATTTCCATTCTGTTGCTATCTTAGTTTTCTTTTCTGTAAAAAGATCATTTGATGTTATTGGGTTTACAGGGCTAAATTTATTTAGAGAAAAGTGTAATAATATGAAAATCCTGTTAAATATTTAAAAACAAAATGCATGTTGCAAGATGTGCCTACAGTGAAGTTTTATGAAAGCAGTGCTTTCCCTATTATTTTCATAGGAAATAAAGAAATGTGACAGTACAGAAATTTCATGAAACAATTTACACACAATATTTCAACTGAGAAACACTGTTCCTATAGATTTTAAAGAATGCAGGGAGTTAACTTAACTTTTGAATTCACTAGACATATCCCTTCATTCCTTGTGATATTTTAAGCAAGTTATAAAATATCCTCTTACCAAAACAGTAATGAATAGAAATCATGTGGTGCCAGTAGATATATCACAATATATGATCAATTATAATTTTTATATGTTTGATTGATCTGGAATTTGATTATTTAGTTTTATTTTGGGTTAGATTGCATTGGACTGTATCATTTAGCTATTAGGACAGAGGTTGTATATGACATAATGGAGCAGCTTACTTTGAGGGGAGAGAATGAAATATATCATCTAATCAAAAAAATATACTTTTGATTTATTTGATACAAATGGATTGTATTGGATTAGATCGTTTAGCACTGAGGCTTACATTAAACTCAGAGAAAACCTACCAGTTATTTCGAGTTTCATTTTCAAAATTCAAATATGATAATTATTCATGATTTTGTTAAAGAATTCAATAAATTCCTGATCTAACTCTGATGACTTTGGACGCAACAAAAGTACCAAAGCATCAAATTTACTTGTTTGATCCAGAGATCTAATGAGCATTCATGCATTAAACTCTTTGATGAATCTTAAACCTTTTTTAACCGGTGACGTCATCCATAATGAATAGAGAACAAGATATATGGATTGTTAGAATCTACACCGAAACGTCGCAATCCTGCAATAAAGAAGTTGTAAATTCATATAAATTCTTCTCTATTCATCTCACCAACTTCTAAATGCCTCTCAAAGAAGTCATCCATAAATTAACCTAGCTGCATAAATTAGCTCGATCCAGTTTGATCCGGGAAAGTAGGTTCTCGAACCCCTCCTTATACTACTGATCAATTGTCAGGAAATCCTGAAATTTATTTGATTCTCTGAAATCATTGACAAGTTAAGATAAGTTGTAAGAATGTTTTCACTGAACGTTTTTCACTGTGATCTATTCGACTCAAAATATGTTTGATAGTTCTTCAATATCATAAATGTTTGTTTGATGATTGGGGACAAAAAGGTTTAAAGTCATTTTCATAGATCTCAGGTGTTGCATAATCCGTAGAAGCAGACTTTTCTGAATTGTACCCTCTGTATTTGTAAGGGATGCTGAAACCATATCAATATAAAACTATAAAAATGATTGCTTTTGATAAAATTCAAACAGTTAAAAATAACAATCATATTACCAACCCTATTTTGACTCATGATATTACAACAAATTAGACTGTATTTCTAGGGATTGTTTCGCACCTCTTTCTAAATAAAACAAAATGTGCAAACAAAATCACATCAAATGTGAAAAAAACAAGAAAGGCTCATCAGTCAAAACAAATCTTAAGTTTAAACAATGAAAAAAAAAAGTAATATTTATGTTGTACTCTGATCTGAAAGAACTTAGAACACAGCTTATTAAAATGTTAAATACATTACCAATACAAAGTCACTTTGAGATAATAAATTTAGTTTCTCTCCGCATTTTTGCAAATTGAAGAATTTGATAACCGTTTTCAACTAAATGTTTAAACCCTTCCAACAAGACATATTTTTTTCAATCACAATGCATCTTCCCAGGGCAAGGTGAAAACGTATCGGGATAGACTCTCCATGGAAGCAGGAAGTGTTGGAAATCTTTTTGTGTCACCAGTTTTGTTATGAAGATGATTATAACGTAAAGTACAACTGTTTTAAAAAACAGTACGCATTAGTTATTACCTCCTCTGCATGGCTTTTTATAATCACTGGCTTGTCTAAACCTTGCTGCCAACAAGTTAAAATTGTGTTTTAAATGAAGCGCCCTCTTTGGCAAAAAGTTGCAATTCTCATTGGACTATCAAAATCTATGGCAGCAGCCTGGACGACAAGTGAAGAGAAGTACGGGAAAAGCGGCAAGGTTTATTTTACGTAGTCTTGCGCAGAAAAAGTCTATGCATGGAAGAGATAGAGATAACACAAGCCGTGTTAACCGATTTCTTAATGCATGTTTTAACAAATCTATAAGTCTTATCCTAAAAGAGAATCCTCAAATTAGAACTACAAGCCACAACAAGATCTATAGACAATTAGTGAAAAACATAAGGTAAGTTGCATGATTATATGAAATTTATCATAACATAAAATATCATCCAACATTCATATTCTATATTTAAGATGTAAGGTGCTTTTGAAACCTAACTGTAGAGAAAAAAACAACTAATATTAACATAAACTAGTGTCCAAAAGAAAGTACCCACCCATGAATTTAACACCAATTTTTTTTTCGATGTAAATTTTGTCCACAAACTTTTTTGATTTTATTCCATACGTGAAAACCCATCTTTTTTCGGAACCGCATGACAAAACAATTAAAAATAATCGCCCCAACGCTGCAAAACACCAAAAAAGATGTTTCCTGCTGTAGCACAAAATGCACGTGCATATCGACAGTATAAATCAGCTCTCGCTACACGGTATGACCACAATAGAAAGAAAACCACAAAAAGTATGCCACGTTTAACTCAGGTGGAAAGAGAGAGAGCTGTCGGTATGGCGCAACAAGGCGCCAACAACACAGTCATTGCAAGAACCTTCGGCTGCACAAGGAAAACGATCACCAGACTGATGCAACGACTCAGGCAAACAGCCAATACATCAGACAGGCCAAGAAGTGGTCGTCCACCCGTGACAACACCCGCTGAAGACCGTCACATCCGCACAATACATCTGCGCAATCGTTTTGTCACGGCGACGTCAACGGCTTCGACAGCACTCGGACGCGTCATCAGTCGGCAGACGGTGTACCGACGACTACGAATCCATGGCATCCGAGCACGAGCATCAGGAGACGACCCGCACCCCCAGTCACGATCCAGCAACTGGAACAAGCTCTGATTGAAGAATGGCAGCAAATCCCACCAGAGGTCATACGCCGCCTTACTTCTTCCATGCGTCGACGTGTGTTTGCCTGTATTAACGCCCATGGTCGCCATACCCGTTATTGAATAAAGATTTCTTGTCATTTTGCAAAAGAATTGCCTTGTTGGTTTGTGCTGAAATTAAGTTTTTGATACCACCTGTCTTTTATTGACAGTCATACGGTAATTTTGACTTCGTACCAAATGAAATTTGCTGCATATGCTGAGGAATTGAATATTCTATTCAGAACAAAAAGATTTGCGTATACATATGCATTGGTTGTTATTTTATGTTAAAAAAACTACACTGGGTACTTTCTTTTGGACATTAGTTTATATATGTATTCTGTATAAATAAGAACATTGGTATTGAGAGACCTGCCTATAGGACCAGCGTGATCAAAAATGTCATTAATCTATCAAAGTGGCACTTGTAGGCCTCTAATCAATTTTTCTTCATTCATACAATATTTCATAATCTTCCAAAATGCCTCACAGTCGCTATTTTATCTTCTTATAACTAAAAGGATGGTTTAAATTATCATAATATTATTATATGATTACATTAATGTTGACACAAAAAACATACCTCCGTTATAGAAGGACCTTAAATAAAGTTTCAGCCATCCAAACCACTGTCGTCTAGTGGTATGATGGTCGACCTACAGCGTACAGGTGTAGTGTTATGTAGTGAGATTGAAAATAAGTTAGATTATGGGTTTTTAGGAAAGATTCAGTATGTTTAGAATAAGGTTTAAGTAGAGAGATAATATTTGAAAGTAGCAATTGTGAAGACAAAAGAATAATTCGAGCAGGTGATGAAGTTTAGCACAATGCGTGTCAGGGAGTTATCAATTAGGAGAAACACAAGTAAGAAGAGAGTTCTTGTCAAGGGTTGTGACATATTGGAAGGATTGTCATTGGAATTAATGGACACATTTAGTAATTTCATGTCAAATACAACTAGGTAATTAGAAGAAGTGATGAGAGATAAAAAAGCATTATTGTGCCGTAATGATTAACTGAGCATTTGCTAAAGCGAATTAACCAATTAGAGAGATTAATCGTGACGTCATGGAGGTCAAGGTGCAAAGTTATCAAGGTCATAGGTCAGGGAGCACTTCTGTCACAGGGTGAAAGAAAGAGTAGGATTTGTCAAGAGGAAAACACACCCAGAAGATGATTAAAGAGATCAGGGGTCAAAAAGGGGATGCACGAGCTGTTTAGATTAGTTAGTCAAATAGTAAGTTAGGAGGTGAGCTAGACAAGAAAAAGAAGGAGGTTAGATAAGCCGGGGAGGCGCGGGTCCTCGGCCAAGTCAAGCAGAGGCTAGTATGCAGATGGGTAAAGTATTTTAGGGGAAGAGTAAGTATAGGGGTAACGAGATGTTAGGAAAGTAGAGGTAAGAGTAGGAATTGTATGTTCATGTAAAATGCCTTAACTGTTTTTATGATAAAATGATGAAAAACCTTCCTTCGTATTTATTTAGAAGTTTACCTCTCGCGAGCTCATAAGCGAGTCCCCAACATCAAACCAGTAATTGTGACAATAGGAACTATTCGAGTTCGATCTGACATATCATCGAAGCAATTTTGAAATTTGAGTTATTTTAAAAAATGATAGTCAGTTAACTCTTTGAGTATATCAAGATATTTGCTAGGAGAAAAGCGAACCATTCAGATAATTGCTTGGGATATTATTAAGATAACTTCCCAAGGAAGAGAGATTCAATCAGTTTGGTTAGGAAATTATGAGAAATAGTATCCCTTAAGAACAACCCAGTAACGTTGGTGGAGGTTTAAAGTGATAGTAAAACATTTCCTACATTATTCCAGACCTGATTCAAGCAACACTTTATTGAAAAAAGGTATTGGATCAATCATCCAGTCCAAAAATGATGAAAAACCTTCCTTCGTATTTATTTAGAAGTGTACCTCTCGCAAGCTCATAAGCGAGTCCCCAACATCAAACCAGTCATTGTGACAGTAGGAACTATTCCAGTTCGAGCTGACATATCATCGAAGCAATTTTGAAATTTGAGTTATTTTCAAAAGTGACAGTCAGTTAACTCCTTGAGTAGATTTAAAAACCTATAATCTTGTCATCTTCTGTTATCGTCTTTGAAGAGGAACGTGTGAAGGATTATATCAAGATATTTGCTAGGAGCAAAGGGCACCATTCAGATAATTGCTTGGGATATTATTAAGATAACTTCCCAAGGTAGAGAGATTCAATCAGGTTGGTGGGAAATTATGAGAAATAGTATCCCTAAAGAACAACCCAGTAACGTTGGTGGAGGTTTAAAGTGATAGTAAAACATTTCCTACATTATTTCAGACCTGATTCAAGCAACACTTTATTGAAAAAAGATATTGGATCATTGATCCAGTCCAAAATACAAGCAGCTGTCATCATCAATTATCAGCAGCTTACAACAAAAACAATCCATTGACTAGAAAATAAGAAATACTATGACTACTGTGGCTGTTGATAATGATGTTTATCAAAAGTATTCTAGTTAATTTCTATATTTACCAAGCACATAGATCCAGTCTTCTCCATGTTTCAATCTACACAGCACCAGGTCAGCAGCAGATCTGGCTATCATCCCGTCTGTCCACGGTAGACTGTTATCTGGACAATACAGAAAGGTACAAAATATCATTAAGGATTATTATTGATTTATTTGGCAGCTTTGTTGCCCCTGTCACAGTTTATAAAATGAATTTTGGATAGCTTGGTGAGCTACAGAGCCAGTGGGTCCATTTAGTAAACATTTTACATTTTAAACGGTTTATAGGTTGATTTAATTAGATATAAAATGAAAAGCTGAAGGCAATGGCTCTTTAGTTTACTTTAGGTATCTACAAAATGCATAGCATTTAGTTCAGCAGCCTGGATTGAAACCTAAGGGAGATAATTTCAAAAGGTGTTAAATTTGTAGATAATTGTTTGGGTTAATATGTTGGTTCTTTCAAAACATTTTGTGTGGGTTTTTTTACTCAAAATATCAATGAAATGAATGTTTGATAAATGAATCCTGTACTGGGCAATTTATAACCTCTTTTTTCCTCTCCATGCATACTTAAAATTAACTTTCAGCAGATCTCATTTGAGCAGACCTCTGATTTTTTGGGGAATATTTTCAGATGTTTTATAGAATATACAAGTTCTCTGTAGAAAGGTTTACTTATTCCCATGATGAAGTTATTTTGAAGTGAGGATCAACATCTGTATTTTGTTTGTAGGGATTGGATACAGATTATCTCCCTACTTTATGAGATACATGTTTTAAATATATATATTTAACTATGTGATCATGTTAATTCATGAAAACCTAAAATAAAGATACATCATTACAGTCTCCTTTGTTACCTATTATTTTATGTTTTATAGTTCATTATTCCCACGCTACGACGGGTAGTCAGGGGCATATAGCAGCCCTCGTGTTCGTTTGTCCATGCGTCTGTCCAAAAATCATTTCCTGAGCATTACTCGTAACTTATATGACTTGGAAACTAAACATTTGTATGAATGTTACAAATGGGTGTTCATGTGCTTTTTAGTGGTTATTATAAAACTCATAGGTTTAACATTATTCTGAAACTTTGACTCAAAGATTTTTTTTTAATAAGATGTAACCTGTGTGTTTACATTTAACTGTCCAAATATGTAACATCACCTTCTCCTTCCACCTGAAGGTGATCTTTAATCATTAATATGACTGACTACATGGTTTTGAAAGAAGGAATGATGGTTACAGGCGATTAAAATACAGGAGGGGGTTTGCGAGCTGTGCTCACTTTAGTTTTGTTTTGTCTGCCTGCAAGGAGATAAAGCAGTAGATATGGATAATTGACATATATACCGTATTTCCCTATAATAGAAACCACCAGTGTCTTAACTTGATTTTCCCAGGCATCATTCCATTTCCTATTTTCATATACTATTTTTAAAAACCTTGAAGTAGACCCTATTGTTTGGCTTTGGCTCTAACAGTCAAATGTCAAGCACTGAACATATTGCAGATAATAATTATTTCTATATGTTACCTACATGAAGCAGATTAAGATATCTGAAATTTTTAACATTTATATCACTATCTAAACTAAACAAAATACGAAACAAAACATCAACCTACCAGATCAATCTCGTCAGATAAAATACTCGTGACATGACGTGACGGCATCTTGTTATAAGAAATGAGGGCGTATTGTTACACGCGAGTAACGGAAGTCGTGTGACGTCATGTTCTAGAAATATTAGTTTGCCAACCACTAAATGACATGAAAATAACTTATAAAATAAAATAAAAAAATAATTTAAAATTTTGTATTTTCGGTTCTTTTGACTAGAACCCGTTAGGTAGGATATATCATTATGGATTTCAAACAGCCAAAAGTGAAAAACGTCAAAAACTTGCCGCACTGCTCCATTAAACGGACAAAAGGCACACCTACACATCAACTTGATTGAATGTGTCAAGTTTCGTAATTAGTCTATGAGGGGTGAATAAAATATAATTTGATTGAAAAAAAAGAAAAATTGCAAACATTATGCATAATTGGGACTGAAACCTGCAAAAGGCCCGTCTACAGATCAAAGTGATGACTTATGTCAAGTATAGCTACATTCAAACAATTGGTCTTTGAGTTATGAGCGGAAAGTGTGACAGAGGGATAAACAGACAGTCAAATGGATGTGCTAGCCGTTACATACCCTCAAATTCTTCATTAAGTTGGAGTACATATAGATAATCATACTGTCTTCTTATATCAAATATATCAACAAAAGTTGACAAAAGTTAAAATATTTTTACTTTTATCGAGTGTTGATTTATTTGGTATCAGAAGACACGAGGGTGAGATTCTATTTATCATCCCTTAATCATTTTTTCATTCTTATTAAGTGGAAAATGTAAATTTCTGAACACTGCATTACTCTAAGACCCTCAGTGCGGTGATGTCATGCCACTGTGACGTCATCATATTTATGACGTCATAGCATTTTGATGTCATTACTGATGATGTCATGAACTTGACTGTAAAAGGGCATTGTTCAAAATCTACTGTCAAAACGATATCTACCAGGAGATATCTACCAGGAGATATCACTTCATCTCCCACAAGCGATAACTCCTGTGGAACACAGTTATGGATGAAAATATTACATACAATAACAGAAGGCGGGAAACAAAAGAAAAATGATTAATTATGAGTGGATAAGTGCATAAAAACCTCACGTCTATCCATGTTACAACAACAGTTGGACGAAACAAAACGGGAAGAGTGGAAGTATGCAAATTGTGACACATTTAGGTTAAATTACACCTAAAACCTGATAGAGATTTTTTTAGGTTAACACTCTATGGTGGTGTGTTTATCCTTTATGCTATTAACAAACGAGAGAGAGTCGCCGCCCTGCTTGACAGAAATAGCGTCCTTTTAAATTCAAAGGGCAATACGTCTAAAGTTAAATGACACTAAGAGGCCCTAAAAGGGTTGTGGAGGCCACACAGGGTTATACGCATCACATGACACTATATTTGAAGAAAGCTGAATAAACATCATAATTATTCCTTATATCGAAATATAAAATTGACAAAAAATCCTTATAATAAAAGCAAAACTTTCTATGTCATAATGTTTTGAGTAATGCTCCTGAAACAAAACAAACTTGTAAAATGTGGCCGTTCGGGTAAAAAAAAAAATTGAGTTTTGATTTTGATTTCAGATGCTTGGAAGGAAAGTTTATTAATTTCCCGTAAATTCTTGACAAATAAACATTCATAACGCAAGTTGGGGCAGATAAGGATTACAAGTTCAGAGCTCCAGATAAGCCTTAGCCTGTGTGGGTATTAAACCCATATTTTAAGAAACTAATTGGGTATTTAAATCTTTAAGTAAGTATTCATATCTTTGAAACCCACCACTTTTCCAAATTCCGGGTATTTTTCTTCATTGTTAAAAGTTTACATATCATACTTTTTAAAACAAAAATAATCATCAGACAAGCTTTCTACACTGATTGTCACTATAAAAATATGAATTGAGCAGAACACACATGTGAAATAGTATATTGTCCAACAGTCAGTTTTATCAAATTGCCGACAATTGACAATTGACTTTTATTACTCTGCCGTTGAAGATACTGCCGTTTAATAAATCTACAAAGTTATTACACATTGTGTAATAACATCGCGTGTGGATTGACGTCACATGACGTCACAATCGTTAAGCATGACGTCACAATGTTAGCGGCGCAGCGACAATAGCTATCCCGGCGATTTTCATGATTTTCTTTGATATAATTCAGGGAGTAATAAATAAAATACTAAACTCAGTCCCGTATAATTACATTTTTATGAAACTCGTGAATGGTATCGGTATCTAACTCGCTTTCGCTCGTTAAATACCAAACCACACACTCGTTTCATAAATATGTTATTAACTGGGACGTCGTTTAGTATTCTCTATGTATTACTGGGGTCGGATTTCCTTCATAGCTTTCAAATATATCCAACTGAAGAAGGGTAAATAAATCATATGCGTTGCGTGAAATAAATAAAGAAGTTAATTACCAAAAACATATTGTCTTTATAACATACAATATAGGCATGTGAGCATGCATTTAAATGTTATTTTCTTTTTAACAAAATAAGTTATTATTAATAAGATCATTATCAATCAGATATCATTAAATTGTAGCACAATAGTCATTGAAGAAACATGTGTTGTAATAGCAAAGGTGAGGCAGGTAATCAAGCTGTTGACCTAATTCAATAAACTAGGTGCCTGGAATGGTCATCATTGTGTAGGGGTGTCATTTGATTGCCTTTGAAACTTTGAGTTTGGAAAATATTTAAAAATTATATTACATCGAACAAAGAAAGATGGAACTTTGACTTTTCTTAATTAAAATATTGGGATAGTTTCTATATTTATATATCATACCTCAATTATATAATTTAGAATAGACCCCTCAACATTGAAATTGACTGTCCCAACCAATGAAAGATGACTGAAGCATGGAATTACCATTATAAATGCCGTAAAGTTAGACAGACAATAATAAACTCAATAAAAGTACGACTGTCTTGATATAGTATGTATATTAGTTTATTACACACATGTTCTGAATATCTTTATGAGATAATTTTGGTTATTTGAAACATGTGTTGTGTAACCAGTTGAAAGTTATTCAACGAATGTTGTGTAACCAAAACAGGTTATTCAACAATAGTGACGTCATAATGCCGAACTACTTGCCGAGTACAAGTGATCTTTCCGTTGCCACCTCAATATTTCAGATTAACATCACATCTATATTCAAGCAGTTATCAGCAACAAAACACATCCAAACATCACATTAAATTTGAGAATAATAAAATATTGACGTAGGTTATTTTTTGAAAAAGTACTATTTGTGTTCAAAGTAATTCTTAATGTAAATTTCGTCGATGAGGCAGTCGCGGCAGAGTTATCTCCCTTTAGCGCTTTGTTTACGTCCTGAACGTAGAGTGCATAAACAACTACAGTACGCTGTCGAACCACCACAATGACTTGAGTCATATTTTAAGTCACCAATCTACTTTCCGTTCTCTCGCACTTGTCGAATCATGTCAAAATGAGAGTAGTCTCCTTTCCAACTCTGTTGTCAACCTCGCTTCCCAGAGCAATCGTCCCAATATATAGTGGTACCCCAAGAAATGTTAACTTCTTTGGACCAGAAAACAAGAAAATGAGACTTGATGACCAGTAATTTCTTGTATCTAGTTTGACAGACTCGGTGTTACTTTGTTCACAGCGAGCTGCCGTTGTTCATCTATCGTTAGCAGTGACATGTCAAATTGAGCGATGATGCGTCAAGAGTTCAGTGACAGAGGATCTTGTAATTGCGTTTTGATCTGTCAAGTTGTTTGCCTGTCACTGTTTATCAAATCTTCGTACATTAAACCATATGAAAAAATATAAACTCATATTTCTGTCACGTATGGCTCGTTGATTATTTTACAACTATAATGTGGCCTACGTTTCAGACGAAAGAGGCGGTGTATTATTGAGCACAATTTATTCATGCGCGCTAACGTTTTCCAGTGAACATTTTGAGGTCTTCGAAGGACACGTTTCCTATTTTCCTGTGTGTAATAAATAGATCACAAAACTCTTGGGTGTTGAATATGAAAAATAGTCCAACTCAATATTTTTAAACATTTCGATTTATTCACTCGCTTTCGCTCGTGAATAAATCAAAACGTTTAAAAATATCTCGTTGGAATATTTTCCATATTCAACACCCACTCGTTTTGTAATCTCTATATATCGGGAAAGACTGATAAGACTGTGCCTTGCTATTTTATATCAAATCAAATGTTTTCAGTGGGATACATTATGGTTCTTTATATAAAACGTTATGGATGATTCTTGAAACATTTGTGACATAGCAGAGAGGATAAGATTGAATGGTGAAAGAGAGAGGATATAGTCAGCATGTACGACGTCTGCAACATCTTGATTTTGAACAGAATGTTAAAATTTATTACAAACTAAATTCCAATCGGTAGAAGGCGGTGCCTTGTGCAAAGTCGGCTTCTTAACTGAGATTAAGTTTTATGAATATCTTTATGAAAAAAATATGTTTATATAATATATATATTTATAAATAAATAATTATAATATAAAGATATACAATTTCAGGGGGGCTTACAGTATTGGTCGTGTAAAAAAGCACCTACGTGTAGCAGACGTCGGATATGCTGACTGAATCCTTTCTCCTTCAACATTCAATATTATTCTCTTTGCTATGTCATAGATTTTTCAAGAAGTATCAATGTTGTTTATATAAAGATCCATCATGTATCCCACTGAATACATTTGAATTAACATAAAAAAGAATAAGTTTCTCACGTTTCTCAAACCTCATGGTAATCTATCACATATCATATTTGGCTATGAAATTATTGCAGTTTCAAACGCTTATCAGTCTTAATTAGATAACATATCCAGACAGTTATACTTTTATTAACTTTATCATTGTCTGTCTTACTTTACGACAGTTATAACGGTAAATCTATGCTCCATTCATCTTTCATTGGTTGGGACAGTCACTTTCAATGTTGAGTGAGGAGTAATTCAAAATTGTTATTTTTGGTATGATATATACAAAAGAAGCTACCCCAATTTGCAATTGAGAAAAGTCCATCTTTGTTTGTTCGATATATATAATTTTGAAATATTTTCCAAACCCAATATTTCACAGGCAATCAAAATGACACTCCTACACAATGATTCCAGTCACCTATTCCTGCCTCACCTTTGCAATTGCAACATTTCGTCAATGACTATCGTGTGGCAATTGAATGATATGTGATTAGAGCATATTTTTGAAAAGAATGTTATTCATACTAAATTATTTTTTTTAAAAGAAAAGAACATTTAAATGCATGTTGATATGTCTTGCTTGTATGTTACATACGATGCTGTGGGTAATTCTTCAGGTGGATAATGAAGTTGACTGTTGAATAATATGCAATAATTTCACAAGGTGTGTTCTTCTGAATTCATATTTTGATAGTGGCAGTCAGTGTATATAATTAGCTTGTATGATGATTATAATTGGTTAAAAGTACGACATTTTAACTTTCAAAATATAAAGGAATATCCAGATTTTGGAAAAGTGGTGGGTATCAAGAATATGAATATCCACTTGAAAATTTAAATACCCAATTAGATTCTCAGAATACGGGTATCATACCCACATATCCAAAAGCTTATCTGGAGCTCTGTGAACTAATTATATATAAACATGTACAGCTTAGTAGAAAATAACACAATGCAGAATATTACCTTGGTCAGTGAGGTAGTCCAAGGGTGTGTATCCGAGGTTGTTTTGTTTCTTCAAGTCTGTTTCAGGGATCTGCTCCAGCTGCTGTTGTAACACTTCAGCATTGATTCCTCGCCTCCTACACAAGTAGTGGAGTGGAGTGTTTCCGTATCTGTCGGCCTTGTCTCCCTGATTGATCAATGTCAGAATATTCTTCATCGGAAGTGATCCCTTGCAAAGAACATGAAGCGGTGTTATTCCACTGTCATCTTGCTTGTTGATGTCTCCATTTGCTGTGTTGACAATTTGAAGGACCACATCAAGTTCAAGCTTTCCATTTTCACAAAGATGATGTAATGGTGTAGTTCCATGTTCATCACCTTTATTGAAGTCACCTTTCCCTTCCTTGATCACTAGATCTAGAGTGTCCAGTTGAAGACTTGAGTTTGCACAGAGGTAGTGCAGTGGGGTGCTCTCATGCTGCTCACACTTGTTTAGATCGCCTTTACCTTGGGTGATAATCCACTGAATCTCTTCTGTAGTAAATGTACAAGATTTGAAAAGATAGTGAAGTGGTGTCTTCCTAAACTCATCAGGATTATTAATGTCCCCATTTCCTTTAATTATGATCAGTCGTATGGCATTGGTGACCACATCATTTAACTTATCATCATGATGTCCATCGGCAGCAGCAGAGTTCCTGAACTGACATAGATAGTGAAGAGGTGTCTGCCGATACTGATCACCAATATTCACATCCCCTCTTCCGTCAATAAGGAACAATCGTATTGCCTCAATGACCACGTTCTGTAGTTTGCCAACCTTATGTTTAACAGCTGGAGAAATAGAGTTTCTGATCTGACAGAGATAGTGAAATGGTGTCTTTCCATACTGATCACAAATATTCACACCCACTCTTCCTTTATTGATGAACAATCGTAGAGTGTCCAAGTCTACAGGATAAAGGTTATCATCATCATCACCATTGTCGTCGTCATCGTCCTCAGTAGTTTTCTTGAGCTGACAGAGATAGTGCAGGGGTGTTCTCCCTCTCTTATCCTGAATGTTCACATCAGCGTCAGCCTTCACTAAACAGTGTACAGCAGGCAGGCGTCTATTCCTCGCAGCTGTACACAACATGGTGGCTCCATCCTCTCCTGGTTGGTTGATGAATTGCTTTGAACCATTCTGAAGAAAATAAAGATTAATGCAAACACTTGAACATGCTCTTAACATCAAATCTTTTATCAAATGATTGGGCAAAATTCATTTTGGTTGAAAAGGGACTCGTAAGATTGGAATACTGTAGTTTAATTTGTCTGTGTCTTGTTTAGAGATATACAAATGGTAAATAATCAAACACCAAGTTCTTTCACCAGAAAACTTCATCTGACTACAAAGAGGTCAATGTGTCAGATAAAACAACTGTATAATATGATCAACAATGATCCGGCAGTGTCCAGAAATAATTAATGTTCAGCTCAGTTGGGAAATCTCCTGTTTTACAATCTTGTAGTTTTGCTGTACAAAAACATAATTCTTTATGAAATTGGATAAAGAAAGTCAAAAACTGTTGTTGTTATGATAATCAAGTCTTTTGTTTATTTGAACATATGACATTTTAAGTAAAAATCTTAAGTAACTGAGTGTGCACATTCAAGATTTAACAATTCCTAATTATCATTTTGCCGAATTATATGTATTTTGCAATGTTGATAAAATATGAAACTGTTGTATAAAAAACAAAATAAAATCTCATATAGATTAAAGGAAATACATGTGTATTTTCAATCATAATGGTGATCTTAAAACACATTAAAATCCCGAAAGGTGATATTCCTCAAAATAAAAAATATATTGAAAACATGAATGTGTCTTTCTTTTAAAATCAGTCCATATACTTGGCTGTCAGCCTGCCACACTCATGTATTGCTACGCCAGTTGCGGAAGGTCAAGCGACCTACTTAAGAGAGGCTGTTTGGTGACTTCTGGCTCCAAAATCACATGAATTACCATTGTTAATTTCTTGAGGTATTTTAAGATAAGTTGTAGCTCCCAAATAGTAAGTTGAATGTAGATTTTTTCCCCTGATTTTTCTGGTCAGGAGATTGCATATCTTACTGCTGAGAGTGGTTAAATGTGATTTGTTTCTCTCGTATAAGACTGACATGTCGATCAGAGGTGACAATTTAACATAGGAGTCAATAGGGGGAAAAACGTATAACGAGACCTTTGGTGCCATGAGAGGTTTTGGAGTTTGGAAATGAATTGATGACAGACACACAGAAAAACAGGATGATGATTATTCATATACTTGTTGGGTTAATGAAGACAGCTTTATGACTAAACCAGCAGATAGAACAGCAAGGAAATGTGCTTCATTAACAGATTGAAGTAAAAAAAATCACAAATTATGTCCCTGTATAATAGTAAATAGTTTCAGAAAACATTTATGATTTTTTTTCGAAGAAATGCTTCTAAACCGAAACTATCCCTGTATAAAGTCTAAATTCAAGACATTTCAGTTGAAACTTACACAAAATATCCAGAAATCTGAAGATAACAGGGCACCGCTTTAAAAGGTGGGCAATAATCATGCCAAGTTTCAAGATTTAATGGGTGGTTTTGGAGGTCTGTAACATAGTTGTTATGAAACGTATGTTTTAAACTGCTAATCCCATCCCAACGTAATCCCTAAGAAATAATCCATAAGCTGTTGTCAAGTCACATTGTGTTGACAACTGAGTCTGTGGGTATTTTAGACCCAGGTTTATCTTAAGAAAGGCAGTTTGTTGTCAGCCATGGTCCTGGAGAGAGAGTCGAGTCTCAGCCACGGGAGCGAGGAGTTGAGTCTCAGCCAGGACTCAGCCATGGGCTAGTGACAGTCACAACCAGACATGTGAGCGAAGACACGTTGGGCGTCCTGAGGGCGCTCAGGGAAGCGAGTGAGAAAGATCGACAGCCAGATTAGTCAAAATTTCTTAAAAAAATAAAAGCCAAGAAAATCCACATCTTGTCTTAGTGTTGAATCTTGCCTGGTGATTGTGCTACAGTTCTGCTTCAGAAAAGATAACAGACGAACAAACGAACGGACAGACGAACAAGGCATGTACTTTATCCCATGATATTATATACTGGTATGATAAAGATGAATATTCCAAATCTTCTTCAATCTAATTATTCATAAAACATGCTTAGATGCGTAAAAATATAATATGATGTCACAGAACCATATAAGGTCCTCTCCCCCAAACACCCTATGATGTCACAGAACCATATAAGGTCCTCCTCCCCAAACATCCTATGATGTCAAAGAACCATATAAGGTCCTCCTCCCCAAACACCCTATGATGTCACAGAACCATATAAGGTCCTCTCCCCAAACACCCTATGATGCCACAGAAGCCATGATCCATACCGCAACCTAAGAACAACAAAAACAATCTGCACTAATTCAAGTTAACAATCATTTTTTTCAAGAACAGTGGAACAAAGCTTCAATTCGGCACCCCCTTTGTATCATATAACACGATTTTTACAAAGAAATGAAGATTTACACAGAAAACATTCATCAGGACACATTATGGTCCTCGGCCATGTCCACTGGGGTTATTTCTCTAAAATGCATGTGGAAAGATATCTTTACCAACTTCACTTGACAAACATACTAAAATAATCTCTGTAGACACAGCTTCGTTTTAACTACTATTTTGTACTATGATACCTATTATCAACGGAGAAATCAAAGTATTCAAACACAGTTACACTAAAAACTTACTTCACCAACAAGACCTCAAGTGTGTCAAATTTGAAATGATATTATGATAATGAACAAAGCTTATATAAAAAACATGAACGGAGATAAACAAGTATCATTTTCAATTGTGAACAATGGCCATCATTCTTTAACTTAAGGAAAAGAAATATGCTTCATAGCTTGCATTAATTCATCATCAAAATCTCTTGCATTATAACTTTAATTCATATTTTGTCTGTATAGCCATCCCCTCCTAAATAATTTTTTGACCATTTCAATGATATTATATATGACTTCCTGTGAGATGACAAGAAGGACAACTATTTATATAAAAAAAATATGAAGAAGGTGGACTTAGAAAGATACATATCAGATCCTTCATGAATGCACTTAAACTATCTTGCCTAAGGAGGTTTATTAAAACAAACCTTGACTCACAATCGTTTAAAGTTTATTCCCAGTTAATAAGATATTTCTTCTTGGGGAAAAATGCACATATCTATAGAAAACCCTATTGGCACGAAATATTAACTTTATGGGGTAATTACTATTCCCAACATCATGTTATAATCACATCTCAGGTAGAAGAAATATTAGCTGAAACTTTATGGTTTAATCATTAGTTTTGATTAATTTTCTTAATTGGAAGCTGGTTTTATTATTATTTTTTTATCAGAACCTGAAAGTCTGCAACATGTATTCATTATATGCAAGTTTCTTTATGAATTCTGGAGAAAAGTTGAAAAATTTATGAATCATCATTTTACACATCTTAATATTGCCATTTCTGTCCTCGATATTTTATTTGATAGCAGTTCTGACAGCCTTCTGGTATCTCATATACTAATTGCTTAAAAATATATACATAGCTCAAGTATAAGAGCAACAAATTATCCAATGGTGTATTGAGGGTTTGTGAGCTTTGTCAAGGATGGGGAAGAAATTATTGCATATAAAAAAACAATACTTTACCATCGTTCTATGTGCAAAAGTCTGCGGGAAAGGTCATAGTGTCCGATTTTTGGGATTGTCGTGGAGTCATCTTGACGGATTATCTAGCTAAGGGTCAGACCATTACTGGAGCTTTTTACTGCAACCTGCTGAGCAACTTACGAGATGCCATTAAGCTTTGAAATCCGCATCTCCCCTATTCACCCGATCTTGCACCAAGTGACTCCCCCCCCCGTGATGAAAAATCCACTTCGTTCGATTTGAGGACACCAATGACATCATTCGAGAGGTGGAGGTTTCCCGTGGAATCATAGGTCTTCTATTGAGACGGTCTGCGCAAGGTCATGAAGCGATGGGGAAAATGTGTATCTCTGGATGGGGACTCATGAGAACAAAATAAAGTTTGTGCCTTTGATATGTTTGGGATAATTGAAACTTTTTGAAATCCCCTCGTATGATTGAGGTTTGAATGAGAATTGGTAGTTAATTACTCTATCCATGATACTTGCACGCATTAATGTGTGTGAACGCAATTACTCTTGTGTGTTATGTCCAATTACTAATGAGCACTCTTCTTAAATTAAGAAAAATAATCTTGCATGATGATACGGTATTGTAGATATAAATCATATTCTGGGGGTTTTTGGGTTGTTTTTTTTTTTGTTTTGTTATTTGTTCCCATGATCAGTTACAGGTAATAATAAATACAAAACTGTGTACTCTCAAAGAGTTCAGTCAAAAAGGATATACATTCTTTCAAGCTATGGGTAAATATATTCAACATGTTATTAAGTGTTTTATATTGGGAATAAATGTAACCATTTGGCAGAAAAAGATTCAAAATTATCACTTCTTTTGGCTATAAATTGTTCTACAATGTAAATGTCTTCAAAACTTTTGAGAAAATTATTCAATTTTGGAATTAATTTTTTTAAGGTGCAACTATAAATATATCTTTTAGCAAAAAGTAATATATGTAGAATCAATGGGCAAAAACCAAATGTTCCAAACCAAATCAGGAATTTTGTTATTTGTATTGTCTGTATGTTTACAGTTATCCAATTTTCCAGATCCATCCAAAAAGCCAGGGTTTCCTTACATTCCCAATATACACGACATAAAGTTTCATTCTGAACCTTACAAAAATTACATAATTCATTGTCAACTAATTTCATTTTAAAAAGTTCCCTTTTTGTATAAATAACCCTATGCAGAAATTTATATTGAAAATCTAGAAGTTTTACATCTTTCAAATTCAGTCTGAAAGTTTTAAAAATCAATTGCCAATTTAAATCAGTATCATGAAACAAACTTTCCCATTTTTGGCAGACATGAGGTAAATCATTTTTTGTTTAGAGGATATCATAAAAACGTCTTGAGCCTTTTTTTACCTTCATGAAATCCTTATGAAATAAGTTTAAATCTACATTATTAGCATCAACATATCTGTGTTGTCTTATAGTCAACTCCCAAGCCTCGGGCAAGATATATATTAGATAGTTTAGGTCCATATAAGTACCTCTAATATCAAACTTTTGCTTCAGCTCTTCAAAAGACATAAAACCATGTTCATTACAAAGATCCAATACTGTCATAATTCCACTACTAGCCCAATGTCTAATAAAATGGCTTTGATTTTTGAAATTACTATTCATCCACATTCGCTAAACTTCTGTAAATGTTGTCTTCCTCTATACTATTTTTAACACAATAAAGTTTTCAAGCTGATATAACATCTTTCCAAAAGGGATTATCAATTGTAACAATGTTCTGAAAATTTGCTCCATATTTAAATATATCTCGTAAAGGTAGGTTACAAGGATTACATACATTTGTTTTACTCAAACACTGTCTGAGGGTTGACAATTTCATAGCGTTAATGAAAGTTTTAATATCAATCATGCGTTTTTTTTAAAGTACTCCGTTTAATTTTGTCATTTTTGTCATTCCAAATAAATCTGAAAGATATTTTCTCAAGTGCTATAATAAATTCCTCTGGTGGGTTAGGTAAACTATTGAGAACATGCACTAATTTAAAGAGCTAATGTTTTGATTACCGTAATTTTCCCAATTAATGTCAAATGTCTTTTTCTCCACGTTGCTAGCAATCTATTAATTTCTTAAAGTCTTTTCCTTGTGTTGATTACCCATAAGTCTTTTAGTTCAGGAGTGAATTTAATACGGAAACTTCAAATTCACTTCTAATCTTTGCCATTCTATATCTATATCTTGACATATTATATCTCTATTACCTGCTTTTGAGCCAATCCAAATTGCCTTAGTCTTATCCATATTTATCCTTAAGCCTGACATATTATAAAAAGTATTAATGGTATGAATCGCAGCATATAAACATTCCTCTGATCCATCTAGAAACAGTTGAGTATCATCAGCACATTGTTCTAATTTATATTCTTGGTCATCAATTACAATACCTTTTATATCCTCATTTTGTCGAATCATGCATCCAAGTATTTCAGCTACAAAAAGAAAAAGATAGGGTGATAAAGGATCACCTTGCCTACAGCCTCTATCATTTAAGGAAAAAATCAGAGAGATGTCCATTTTGTACAACACAAGAAGATGTTTCATAGGTTAAAATATTAATCCAGCGTATGATCTCAGGACCAAAACCAAATTTTTTCAAGACTGAATTAATAAAAATCTTTCGACACTGTGTCAAACGCTTTTTCAAATCAATTAATATCAACAAACCTGGAATATCTCTTTTCTTAGTCTCAACCATAAGATCATATAGCAATCTTGTATTTTCACTTAGTGTTCTACCTGTTGTGAATCAAAGAATCTAAGGTGGTTTTTAATCTGTTAGAGATGCAGGCACTAATAATCTTATAAAGAGAATTTAATAAAGTAATTGGTCTCTAGTTTTTCAATAGTGTCCTATTTTTATTAGCTTTAGGGATGCAAGTTATAACTCCTCGCTTCATAGTAACCAACATTTTATTGCTTTTAGAAACATCCTTGATAAATCTAAAAATCCAACCCTTAAGTTCTTTCCAAAAATTTGTTAAGAAGTCTATAGGAAATCCATCAATTCCAGGGCTTTTGTTATTTTTCATATTTTTCACTGCTACTGATATTTCATTCATGTCTATATCTGTTTCCAGCTTAGCTTGTTTCTCAGTTGTTCACTCAAAATGGGAGTGACAACATTGTTTAAATGATTATTTTCATAATTCTTATTCAAATACCCTACAATGCCGCAGGACCATAAATGGTCCCATTAACACCACAATTTACACAGATACACAGAGAAATCAAGGTATTTCACAAAAAACTGTGATCAGGACACATATTGTCCTCGGCCATGGCCACTTGGGTTAATTCTCTACAATGCATGTGGAGAGATATCTTTACCAAATCAACAGCCATACTTAAAGAAACCCTGTAAACAAATCTCCATTTTGAACACTATTTTTAACTATAAAACCTATTATTAACAGAGAAATCAAGGTTTTCACATAAACTTGTCAAGGCCACATATGGTCCTTGGCCATGGCTAATGTTGGTTAATTCACTACAATGCATGTGAAAATATATTTACACCAATTTTTCTCACTGTCGTCTCTTCTCTCCACTACATGCATTTCCTCTTTGACAATCTACTCACGTTCACAACTTACATCTTCACTTACAATCAAGAAGAAGAAAAATATAATATAAAACATAGGAATAAAAGGATGGAGAAAGTCACGGATACCTCTGTGCAAACTCGGCCTAAATCTGCGTAGAGGATTTACACAGTTTGCACAGCGGTTTTTAAGTTTAAACCTCCATGAACTTGATGAATTTTGACCTCAGTTGTAACTTGTATCATTTGGGGAACAATAGGCTGCATCAAGGAAGTAAACACAGCATCGCGATCCCTGTCATTTTCTCTCTTGAAAAATAACAATTAATATTGAATTATAATGTTAAGAATAACCATTTGATTATAATCTATGAAACTATGGGGTGCCGAAAAAGATTTCAAAGATCGACTGAAATGACCCATGGCAACTTACATGAAATTTCTTTGAAATGTATTCCGATTTGACAGCGACTTAAATTAAAATTCTGAAATCGCCGGTAAACAATTTAATGATGGCTTTTTCAAAAGACCAGCGACTTAGCCACAGTGAACAGAACTAAAAGGGCCTGTGGTCACTGAAGCGTGAGTCCTGCCGCGTGACGCGATAGGATTCGGCCCATAACCTCCTTATTGAAAAAAGAACAGCAAATTTGAAAACATATGTTGTTACAACAATCAGACTTGGTTAAAAAGACTAATTTTTAATGAAAAACAGGTGCTCATTATGTAATCCCATGGCATTCAAATTTAATGTTTAATTTAATGGTCTCCAATAACATCTGTTGGATTTGCGTACAATATTAACGCCATGCACTAAAGTACGCAAAGATCGTCTTGCCGTAAAGAAAATAGCGTTAGTCCAACGGATTACTTCCATGGTTATGAAGTGATTTTACAATAAATATTTACCCGAAAGGCTGTAAACTTTGGGATTTTTTAACTTTTTGATGTGCATTCTTAAGGTTTGATCACCTTTTGTTGCCATGAAGGGGTTAATCCTTCGATGAGCTGAAAACTTACAGCCATGTTGTGTACCGTATCTTTGACAACACAACTGATATCTATTTGTCATTAACTGTTATTTACTTTAAACTTGTGATACTTGGGGAAGAGGTTATAAAGCTACAGTTCTGGGCTAAGTAACCAAACAACTTTGTCTGACCTTATTATACATATAATTCAATATTTCTGGCACATTTTCAAACATTATAAACGCCCTAATTTATCACAACATCTGTTTTAGCTGTTATGAGAGATAGCGTAATGTCGCTTCAAACTGGAATGACGTATGCAATTGAACTAAAATAGACACAGGATTTCCCTTAGAGGTTATGTGGAAAGAAGAATCGCTGATTAATAATTATGCTGAAATTCATCTCTATACCTTGCAAAGTTAACAAACGCAAATATGGAAAAAAAACTCCTTGAGTAACGCAATCCCAAAAACGTTCTATTATAAAAACTTTATAATGGCCACGCACTGTACCTCCCGACCACGCTTGCGAGAATACGTAGTTATTAAACAAACCGTTAGCACTGCACCCTGGTAAGTGGAATTAAGGGCGACGTTGGGCCAAAAATGACCTATATGCGCCCTGGATTCGACTTTGGAGTTACTTCCCTTGCAAATCGGCCAACCGCCACTAATGTTTATTTTCTGTCAAAACAATGTTGACTTTACTGCATTATGAAATTGATCATACCTATATTTAATTCTCATAAGTATTTGATAGATATAATGTCATTATGCACCGTTCCATATCATATTATGAAAGCTAGTAAATGATTTTACAGAAGTTTGATAAAAACAATGTATTTACGAATTTATATTTTTAGCATTCACCTTATTGCTAACCATAACAGATATCATGACAATTAGATACATTGGCTCTGTAACTCAACAGGCTCATCTACTATTATAATCCCCATTCCCCATTGAGGATGTATCTCAGCTCCCTTAACTTTTTGAGTGTTTTACCCCTTTCACCTAACTGAAAGGCAACAACTTCAACAATTATCATTCATAACCCCCTTTCAGCTTCACTGTTCAACGCCTGGGCTGCTGACCACTGACTCTGCTGGCTGTAGCGAAACCAATGGGAGACCAAACACAAGTTATCTTCCCCTGATCTAAATATCGGAGAGCGCCCTCTAGGGACCAAGGCGCCCCTGTCAAACTCGCCGCCATAGCTACATCTTCAACATACGGCAACTTTCAGGATGAGTAGATACGAGACATGGAAGCTTCCAGAGCTTAAAGCTGAATTAAAATCTCGAGGGGCCAGACTGTCAGGTCGGAAAACCGAGCTAATAGACCGGTAAGTTGAAGTTTTAATTCATTAATAATCAGATTTACAATCGGCCTGTGTCAAATGTACAAAACAATCCAGAATTCACTAAACTCCGTTATTCGTTGACATCTTCATATAATTGTTTGATAAAAAAATCTTAATCATAATAATGGTATCGGAAATACATAAATTGATATTCAAACACAGCTTCCATTGTTTGGAATTTTTTTTTAAATCTCGAGTTGCCTTAATGAAATGAGACCACCGGTTTTCGTGCATCCCTTTCTCGGTGGTAGCTTCGCTGAAAGCTTGCCAATCGAGCTATATATAAGGCATTATAAAATGATCAGACAATACCAAAACAGAGTACTGAAATAACTTTAATAATAAAACTATGTTTGCAATTTTAATGTTTTAATTTTAATATATTCTTGCCATAAAATTCAGTGGTATTTTTTTCTTTTTTTAGAAGTAACTCTAAATAACTCTAAAGGCAATATGTATATATCTAGGCTTAGAACATATATTCTTGCCATAAAAAATACATTTGAAACGATTTTCCCAACATAAATGGCTATATATGTTTTTATTCGTGTGATGAAGTTTAGCATTGATTGTATGTTTTCTAAATTTGCTAAAAATAATAGCACAAGTCATTTTCTATCATGGCCATTTTGAGGAATTATTGCTTGTGAATGATTATAATATTTGACCTGTAGATTATCATTACCATAAATCAATGAATAACCATGGAGATGATTATCTAAGGCAAAGTTTGCATTTATCAAAGATATAATCATAAATTCAGGTATTACCAAAACATAATTATCAATGTATTTTCATTTGTAATATTGAAAATTACTTGGACTCAGTGATTATTCAATGCAGGTCATTATTAAAAGTTTTACGGTATTTAAAATTTTATTGATTGCCTTGAGGTTAAGTACAATATATCGTATTTTTTTCTTACAGACTGGAAGCCTATGACCGAAATCATGACTTTGGTGGACGAGCTGAAGATATGGAAATTGAATATCATATGGACATTCCCTCACTTACAAACTACAAGGATGTGAATAGCGATACAACATTTCCACAGATAGCCTTTGCTGCTATACATTACTATTTAGAACCTTTCAGGAAGAAGGTTGGATCAGCAGCAAGAAATTTGTATACAAGTCAATTTTTGAAATATGTCAGGTTACATCCCTTTGATAACATGTATTTTATCAGATCATCATGTAAAGCAGAAATGAAGAAACATTGTACCTATATAGTAGATGTATGCATTGATGGGGATGGATGCATCATTGAAGGTCAGTGTGAGTGTGCAGCAGGTCAAGGCCCAACTGCTCACTGCAAGCATGTTTGTGCAGTACTCTATGCTCTTCACATGTTTTCTACAACTGGAGAAATTATAACTGAACAGACATGTACGCAAAAACTTCAGACATTTCATCAGTGCAAAACATACACAGGGAGTCCAATAAAAGCTAAGGATATACCTCTCAGTAATAAGGATATGAATTTAAATTTTGACCCCAGACCAGCAAAATTTAGAAATTGTGAAGGCTACCATGATCACTTTCGTTCAACGTGGCTAAATCATCCCAGCGTCAACAGATATCCTGTGTCCCAGATGTTTGGTCCAGCCAATACTTATGCAGTCAACAAGGATCATGATTATTTAGAATCTCTCACATCTGACATATGGCTTGAAAAGAAGAAAGTGACAGACATTTCAGACAGTGATGTGCAAGATCTTGAAGCAGCAACTCTTAATCAGGCCCAAAGTAATGTTTGGAAAAATGAACATTCACATAGGATTACTTCATCATCTTTTGGAAAAATTTGTCTGGCAACGGAGAGAAAGGATTTGGATAAGCTTGCTAATGCATTAACCCAACCTATGCAACAGATCAACAGTGCTCCTCTTCGTCATGGTCGGAAATATGAGTCTTATGCAATAAGAAGGTTTGAACAACTTTCAGGACGTAAAACAACTAAGTGTGGATTGTATGTTAGCACAGAACGTCCCTATCTTGCTGCGTCACCTGATGCTATCCTTGACGATGATGAAGTTATTGAAGTTAAATGCCCTTACGCTGCAAGAGAGAGGTTGATTACAGAAGTCACTGTTCCATACTTGAAGTGTGATGGGGGTTGTTTGTATCTAGATGAAAGTAAAGACTATTACTATCAAGTACAAGGACAGATGTATTGTACAGATAGGCAAAGATGCAAGTTTCTTGTGTATACTTTCAAAGACTTCAAATGTATTACTATTGCCAGAGATGATGCTTTTATCAGAAAGATGTTAACTAAACTTGACGACTTCTTTAACAAGCATTTTCAATCAGTTGTTCTTGATAAAGGTTTCTTCAGAAGCTACTATAAATATCCTTTTACTTTTTAAAGTAATAATCTATTTTTGACAATGTTGCGGATAAACAAGTTGCTTGAAATGCAAAATGTCTCTTGTCAACATTTAAGAAATTGAACATCATGCTAGAAGTTGGTAGTACAGATGGACAAATATGAAATATTGATCTTGTCACATTAAAATAACAATGTCTAATGTAAGATCATGAATGTAGACTTTTCTTGATCACTAATGTGTATTATATACTAATTGATTTTGTGGCATTTTATCAACGTCATGTCAAATGGACATTTGGTTATGGAGGACTGGTCATACCAATAGCGCATTTGGCCTTTCAGGCCTGATGAGCTAATAAACACACATAAATCTACCAGTTTTCATGAGTATTTATTTCAACATGATCTGTTTGATATCACATTTGGCCGACAAGATGAACATGGCAGTATTAAAACCTCAGAAGTTGTTTTAAGTCACCAGACTGTCATTCATCCATCAAATATATTTAAAGTACAAGAACTTCTCAAAAGTAAAAAAAAGAGCCATTGGCTCTGTAACTCATCAGGTTTCATCTTCTATTACACTGTAGACTAAAGTGTAGGCAATGTCACAAACCCTACCAGTATATAGGCGATGTGATTTCAGGTACTAGAATATCGATTCAGAAATGGTATTTCCTCAAATATTTAATTGATAATTTAGTGTATAGGATCCAAAGGTTCCGCAAGCGCCACATAGGGTAACCAAAACTATAAATTACAATCATTAGATGGAGTCTTGACCAGGATTTCAGGGATCTAGGCCTTTAGCTTCTGAAGAAGATGGAAAAAGGTTTTGAGGGGCCACAGGGTCACCACTGCTACAATTAATAAGCCCCATTAGTCAAGGAGTCTGTACACAAAGTTTCAGCTTTCTAGGCCTTATATTTCTGGAGAAGAAGTCGAAAATGCACAAAGCTTAAGGACGGATTGACGCTGGACACCATGCCATGCCATAAGCTCATTGGGCCTATCAGGCCTAATGAGCTAAAAAGTACAAAAGTCTTCAGTAAGTATTAAGTTCATATTACTTCAGATCGTCATTAGCACAATTTTAGGGGGAGTATAAGGTGATGTCAGGAAAATGAAAATAAATGGTTCCAAATGAAATACAGTGTAATAAATACAAATATGTTATAAAGATGTTCACACAAAATGGTCACCAATGGACTTTAGGTGAATCTTTATAATTTGGTCTAATTTGGCTAATTTAAAGAAAGATCAAGTAATTAGAAAATAATACTGAAGATACTTATATTGCACCATCTCAAGAAACTAATACCTGCACAAGGCGCTACCAACATCATTACTCTGAAGGAATTTAGATCAATCCCACATTAATCTTATAGTTTTTATATAGACTGGGAGTTATATTTAAAAAATTACTTGTATATTAATTGAAAATGGGAATTTTTTGTTATGGATGACAAACAGACCCAAGACGCCAGGAATGGCCATAAGCCAAGGTCTGAGCTGAAAAGTAACTATTATCCTGATTATACAAATGTTCACTGATTGGCATGCCAAGGAAAACTAGGCTTCATAACATTTTCCTCCTGTTGCTGAGTAGAGCAGGGAGTTTAAGATGTAGTGGGCACAATACATTTTTTAAACCTGCACAACATGAAACAAACACTGATAATTTCAGTTGCCAATCTTGTCTCTGTACTGTTAAGTGGAGAAGTCAAAATTTTGAATGTTTTGGCTAAGCCAATAATTCGTTCTATATGAACTCGTTTGCTTGAAATTTTCCTATCTTTCATTACTGTTTGGGTAGACATACGATTCTTTTTTGAGAAGAAAGTCGGGATATTGATTGTCACATCTTTTTGAGCAAAAATGTCCTGCACATTGAAACCCTTGTCGGCCATAATTGAGTCACCAGGATCGCAAGCTGAGACCAGTTCACTGCGCTCTACAATCTGTCTGTCACTGGTTGATCCACCATATGCTGGAGATACATAGGAGACTAGACCACCTGGTGTAGATCCGACCAAAACTTTTACAGTGTTCTTGTTTTTGTATGTAGAATATGTGGACTGCTGAGCAATTGGTGGTTTGGGCTTCATGACTGGAATTTCAGTACCATCAATAATAACACGTGTTGATGGAAACTTTGACTTAAAATCAGATGGACAGAAAAATTTAACAAGATGTCTTTCTGGCCAGCTCTCTACTTCACCCCACTGATAGTACATAAAGTTAATCCATGTGATCCAAATATTTGCTACTGTTGTTTCAGAGATATTGAAAAAAAATGCCAATTCAATATTAGCTTTATGTTGCCTCAATTTCATCAAAGTAATAAGAAATTGATTCTCAATAGTAACATTTTTGACCGTATTATACAGATAGTTCAAGTGATGCACAGCATCACCTAGGCTAAATAAAGCATACTTAAAGTCTCTATAGCATGCTAGACCAGTGTAAAACAAGAAAGTGTCATCATTATCCTTGATCTTGTCAATGCCAAACATTGGTGAATCTTCAGTCTGTGTAAAGCAAGTCTTTCTCTCTGTTGTAATATTTGAACCAACCTCTTCATCAACAACATCAACAGCATCATCATCATTTGAGTTTTCAATCAAGATCTCTCCAGCAATATCCATGGGATGAGGAATGTATTCTTCCTCTGTTTCAACGGCTGATGTGCTCTCAACAAGTGTCTCTCGTCTCTTCTGCAGTCTTTGGTATCTTTGGTCTTGGACTTCAAGCTCGTTACAGGTCCATGGAAAGACCGACGGAACAACATCTTTGTTTCTCTGTCTTCTCCTAGGGGAATCAGCTGAAAATTGACAAATATAATTTTATATCATATGTAAAGAGGTAATGAATGGCATGGAATATTCAAATGTGTACTGAAAACATGATAATTAATTACATTGAGTGTCATAAATATAAGCTACATTTTATACATGGTAAATGGAAATATAGTATAATTTGAAAATATAAAGTTCAATTTCAATCAATGACTTCTACTCATAGTCATGTATTATGACGTCAAAAGCTATAGTTGTTGCCAAATGTACATAAATCTATGCATTGAAATAGACATCTGTGTAACTTTTATCTTGCAACTGAATAAACTTTTGATAAATATCATAACAAATGAGAAACATAGATGCATCGATATTAATTCTTTTTAGGACAGTTTTAGGGATTATGGAGAAATCTGATTTCTGCACTATTTAAATTCTGAAGTTATCACTAGTTAATTGAATTTTACAAATAACTAGTACAAGAATAATAATAAACATACTTACCATTGACATAGACCTGAGTCATTTAAGAAATCAAAACAGGTGCATGAAACACATGCAACAATGTTCATGAACAGCATAACTGCCAACCAAGTAAAGTCTGAACTGAAAACAAAAAAATGTGAACCAAACAAATAACTCAATGAACAATGAATTTGAACAAAATTGGATCATGCCAATGAAAATTCATGTATCTAGCCCTTTTATTCTGAACATGGATGGGTACAAACCCCAGGTTTTGCATTTTCATCGTTATATAAAAAGATAGGCATTGAATATTTGAAATTACTATTAGTCCTTTGTCAAAAGTGGACAAGTCAAATGGTGGGAATAAGAGAAAAAAATTGGGATCTAAATACTTTTCTCCCCTTATGAACAAAATCTCAATATTATTAAACATCCCTGTACATTTAAGAATTATAACTAATTGACTATGTGGACTAGCACACAAAACTTGATAATAAATGTTTCTGTAAGTCACTTCAGTTATAATGGACAAAAATAAATATATTTGTTAATTTTTGAAATTTGGAAAAATAATGTATTCATTAAATACTATTTATTAATATCCTATAATTACTTTGTCTGGTACATTACCCTTGAGTTACCTGTTTTCTTGGGTCACCTATTTTAGTGGTACTTACCAATGATGTCACGTGTCACTTACTGTACTCTTGTTCCTATCAAGTTAAAGCTTATTTTGTAGATCAATTCATCTGCATGAGTCTTAGCAGATATCAAATTATCACCATAAAATCAATATGTTAAACTCCTCACTTGAGTGATGATAACAGAACAATATTTCATGCTTTTCACAATATACATTTTGAGATAACCTTTCTGAGTGATTTCTTAAAAAACGAACTCCCTTAAAAAAGTTCAAACAATGTTTTTTACAAGGTCATTTTACCAATATTCTAAATCAATTCATTTTAGATGATAATTCCTTTTCTATATAAAAAAAGACGTGTAACCGAAAGCCTATTTCTTAAAATATTTTTAGCTATTTTGCATGATTTTCCAGTGCAAAGAAAGTGATGTGATCATTATAACATTAGCTTCATGACTTGGCAATAATGTTAACTTTAGACATATATAATAGAACTTATTTTATACTTCATCAACCTATTTTAGAAAAATCTAGAAAAGACAAGTTCCATGAAAACAGGTGACACCAAAAATATTTTTGAAAATCTGCAGCTATTGGAAAAAAATTTAAATCAAAATCAACAAGAGAATGAAATAATTATAAAATTTATATCAAGTGATAAAATATGTCTCCTAACAATTTATGATGTTCATAATGTTATTGAAACCACTTATTTTCATTGAAATGTATATCTTAATACCACGAAAATAGGTAACATGGGGACATTTGGGGTCTATAGTACGAGGGCTAATATTACCATATAAACATACGCACATGATAGATTTTTTTAAAAAAGGTAACAAAACTCGTGAACATTAAAAGATTAATATTAACTTATATTCAGTAAGATGTGTACCTGTCAAATTCACGTAGTGAAAATCTGTGTCCTTGAAATGAGCGTAACATACAATGCTGTGAGGCGACGGCTCCCAAAGGTTGGATTTGTGGAACGGGTCAGTTCTTCTAATGGCTACCATCCATTTTTTTCTCAGATCCTTGTCATTAGGAAACCGCAAACCTCTACGGTTTGAACAGCCAGGTACACAACAACAACTCGAGGGCATTATTTTCTGTGACGATATTTTATGCCAAAAGCAATGCAATCTAAGCGACCGGAAGTGTAGTTGGTCCCTAGTCAACGTGACATCTAGCGGATTAGGGATAAGGGGCGATAATTTGGTTTGGTTTGCCATTAGGTCAAAGCCTATCGGCGAGTGTTGAACGAAAACTGTCTAGCCTTGTACCGTTTAGTCTTGATTGTTTTATTGTTTCATGAAGATCAAATGCAGGTGCTGAACGTGGATACTTTACAGGAATATAACATGTGATATTACCCATATGGGCGAGGAGACACAGGTGGATATTTTTTTGATATCCGCACATGTGCTCTTTAGTGATTCTCGGCGTTGATTGGTCGGTTACCCTGAGAATGAAATACGATTGGTTGACGGGACTATTTTCACGTTTCATTGATAAATAGAACGTGCCGAACACATGCATCGCCTTTCAAAGAAAAGCGTAGATAGATGAACATTCTTATACATTTATTACAAGTTAAATTCTAACGCATAATTTGACACTTCATCAAAATGTTTCGCTATGACTGTAATTTACAAGAATGATAATTATTCCCCAAGAAAAATACTTGAAAATAAGCGTCGCGTTTGTAAACAAACATGGCTGCCATAAAAATATTCATGAAACATCAAAACATAATCTGAGAATTAACGATAAGTTAGGCCTAATGATAACTTAGAATTAATCATAATCATTTCTTAACATAAAATCACCTAAAATCACATGAAGCCAACGATTGTTCAAACCTTACACTATTGTCGGTGCAAAAACGTGCAGGTCTGACGGACTCGATCTAGTTCGAACACGCTCGCACATAGCTGCAGAGCTGTAGCTATATAACCTCTTCCCCCAGTATCATCGAGTTTATAGCTACAGAGTCTACACATGAAAAACCTAACCAATTTCCATATTCAATCGGTACCTTCTCTTTCAAGAGTCTTTCACAACGAACAAAACAGCCCTGTAACTATTCATTAACGATAAAATACTCTTCAACTATTATGTATTATGACCGCATATATGTTTTTCATATAATCATCATAATATTAGTTTTACCGTTTGTTTATTTTTACATTCACTGCAACTCAGCGGTACGGTGACGCCATCTTGAGACTATTTTTAGATATGCTAATTACTTAGAATTTCCCTTTACGGTCACGTGATGTGTAAATTCAAGACTGGTCTTGACATAAGAAACGAGTGCGTAAAAGCGGGGACGCAATCGATGTTTTGTTGAAGACATAATAGGTAGTCGGCGACTTTCAGATTACACTTTGTCTAAATATAGTATGTAAAGCCGATGATTGAATTTATTTAATTTGCATCTAGTTATCAAACAGTGTAACAGCACTTAATTGTAAAGCTGAACCAAAACGGTTAAGTGTTTTCGATGTCAAAATCAGATAAATTCGTTCTCCTTTGAAAATTAGATTTTTTAAAATTACTTGTTGACCAATAATATATCGTTTCAGCCTAGGTATATTATGTTTTGGAAACCTTGAGTTTATTAACCGTCACAGTTATTGATATACGATCAGTGGGGTTGAATCGATCAAAATCCCATGAACACAAACAAATCCCCTTAAAATAAATAAAGTCAAAGAAAAGAAAATAAAGTATGTCACATCGAAAACCCACTCGTTACATTTAGCTGGAACCTTTCAACCTGCAGTTTAAATTAAATTACTATAACTGGTTAAATATTATTCTTTCTTTTAAAAAAAGAATGATTTTAAAGGTACCCTTCTGAGTCTTTAGAAACATTACGATAGTCGATTGCTGGTATCTAAAAAATTCGAGTTCTAAGAATAAAAAGGATGCCCCAACAACTGATTGCGCAATTTGGTTATCTTTAAAACATTAAAAACAAAATTTAAATCAGTATCAAAGAGGGAAAATAAATATACTCATTACGTGTATTTCATACATGTTCTATGATAAACAAATTCCTATTTTGATACTTAGTTTCCGTCACTGATTGTTAGAAATAGTTTTTTAAATAAAAATGAAAATGTATCGAAAAACGCTGAATGCGAATAAGAAAGGCGATCGACATCGGGACGGCAGTGATTAAGACTATCCAAGTAAGAAAACAAGATTTATATTAAAAAAAAATTTAAATTAGATAAACGAAAACTTATAGGCCTTTGATATGTTCAAATTCAATGGTATGCTTCTGCTGAAACCTTTGATAAGAAGCAGGTAGAGACAGTAGCCCAGTTTGCGTAGCTATCGTCTTGATAACGTGTGTTCGTTCCGTGACGTGATTCTCGCTCATTTGCATACGTAAACAAGATGGCGGCTTTTATGAACGGAAAAACTTAGAAATCAAATTTTCAGGCTTAAAATTATATTAATTATCCGCGTTAACATTAAAGTAATCATTTGATGTTGGAAACATAATTCTCATCTGTAATTGTTCCAAATATTAGAGCGTTTGATCATTTCATTTTCTGGTTACACCAACATTAGCGCCAGCGAACCCAGATTTGGTTCGCACAGGTTAGTTTTTCTAAGGATGTGTCTGCAGCCAAAAAGGCGACGTCAGGGTATCAAAGAGCCTATTTTGGCGAAGCAACTGTAGCTAGCTCGCACAATACAAACCTTTGCACAATGGCGTCCTGTCCCACGCAGTATGCAGCTGTTTAAAGTACTTATACAAATCGAGAAACGCTCCGTACAAATTTTTGGGCAAACATTTCGTTGTTGTCATTGTGTATTTAATAAGTTTAACAAAGGTTCATCGACTACACGATAAGTAATCCGATAAGAGTTATCGTTCTTGATACTGGCAACAAGACGTGATTGAAAGCAACATCCAAGAGAAGAAATGTTGTTCAAACTTCAGATTAATTGACAATATTGACACACAAACTCGTTTCGATGCTTTCATTATATATTTCTCTTCAAAATATTGGCACTTTTTTCTGTTGAAATGTTAAAAAATTTACAGGTTTTTCCAATTTTCATGTCAACACTGTGCGTTCAGCCACTCGCCCGTTAGTAAGCAGGTAGTGACGACGACACACATTCACATAAGCATATTCATGCGATAGCTTCTAAGAGTGTTTTTGTCATGATCTTAATGTGTTTCAAATATGAAATCATGTTATGTATTATTTGGGGAACAAACTGTCGTCAGTTTCATGGCCTTTTTTTAACAGAAGTACATTGCGTAGCGCTGTTGACTAATTTACTTCCTGAGATGTTTGGTTTTTACACGCGTATGAATACTGATCAGCTGATCAATGTCGATCACTACCGTAGTATTTTCGTCTCTTAATGACAAGGATTTTCAGTCGTAATTGGTTATTTTAATTGAATATGGGTTATATATAGAATAACCAACTCGGTACGAGTGATTACGGGAAATATCCACTCGTAGAAATAATGTTCAGTCGCTCGCCAAGGCTCGCAACTGTGAACATTATTTCAACTCGTGGATATTTCCCGTAATCACTCGTACCTCGTTGGTTATTCTCTAAATATTTCACCATTGAGTTTTTATCTTGCGGTCCGATTTTATTTCATAAACATATTCAAAGATGATCATAAGAGTGAGAGAATGATATACTATGCTTTCATTGTCTCACCATATACAATTGACAAGTAAACTGCATAAGATATCGCATCTTCTATATTGGTCAAAACGTTCTGAGAGACAATTTCTCTTACTTATACCTAAACAACAGTACTTAAAGAACAACAAAAAATAAACACAGACACACACACTTACATATTATGATATATATAGTATATACATAACCAAATATCACTTATAAGCGTTTGTCAATCTTCATGTTGAAATGTCTTTCTCAATCTACCACTACATTGATTTCAAGGCGGCATATTGTTTACACGTAACGTTCCTCATATTTTCACATATGTTGATTTGCATGCATTTTTATTTGTAAATACAAATACTGCGTGTCTACACACCGTGTTAAGTATATACAGTGTGTCAATAGTTCAACTATATGAATCATAATTAAGAATAATGGAAATGATATCACGATTTAAGGGATAGAACGTAAGTAACATTAACGAATGTAAAAGTAGTCGAATTATTAGATAGAAATAGATTCATATGAAGAATTGACTTGTTGTTGACATACCTATTAAAAGTGCATGTTACATCATTTCATATCAGGCTCCGTTGTAGTGAAGAATACAAATGGGATTGAATTGTCATCTTTACAAAGTAACCTTTTTTCATATGGAAGATTTCATCAAACTCGAATGCATTAATTACATGTGATAATTGTGAATATGTATAGAATGATGGGCGTAGCTCCATGAAGAAAATTGTCCAATGATGTAACCTAAACTTTATTCTATAATTGTTACGTGACAAAGATTAGCGGCGCATATGCAGGTGTATTCCTACATGATTCGTCTTGTATCGGATTTCTGTCAAAATACTTTATTGCATCGAATAAACAGGTTATTGTCGTTTAGTGACTTGAATAACCCATGCAAGCGCTCTGATAAATAAATAATGCAAGCTATGTGCAGGTTTGTCTGTATCCATTTAATGGCAGACAGGGGCGTGGATCTATAAAGCATATTGTCGAATAAAAACATGTATATGCTAAATCTATTATTGTTACAGGACCGTTATTGACCGTGCGTGATATAGGATGCGCTCAGCATGTTCAGTAAAGCATTACTCGAATAAACTCTTATATTAATAATAGTATTCAAAGTAGAATAACACTTGCGATCAAAATATCAATTACATGCAATTATCAAATTGATAGGTCATGACATCAGACTAAAGTGATGCATTCAAGAAATAAAGTTAAAATCAAAGTGTAACTTTCAAAAGCCTCAAATTCTTCACAAATGATTTATGAATAGATGAATATGAATACATAAATGTATATAATAACGCTTTCTTTCGTTTCGTCTTAGATATATGAATTCAATGCGTTTTACAGATCAATTGTATCTAACACTGTTTCAAAATTGGTAAGTTCACAAAGACTCCAATCGTTTCATCTGATTTAATAAACCTTCTTAAGTATTTATTTTTCCCTTTCAAGACCCACATATGCAGAATGTTTTCATTTACCAAACGTATTATATTTTTGCACAAAGAGCAACGATTTTCAATTCTTCTTGCTTTCCTGAGGATAGCATCATACACCTATTACGACGTAAATTGTAATAAAAACGTAAATTGTAATACTTGCAGCAAATTGTAATAACTCTTGACGTAAATTGTAATAAAAACGCAAATTGTAATAAAAACTTGACGTAAATTGAAAAACGCAAATTGTAATAAAAACTAACGTAAATTGTAATAATATCTTCTTGCGGTAAAATGTAATAAATATTTACGTAAATTATAATAACCGAATTATCAAGGGGACCTTAAACTATACCTCAAAATCCCCTTCACTTGAACTTAGATTTCACATCAACATATCAAGAAATATTCTCAAAGAAGCTTCAGCTTGATTCATTTTACGCGAAAACATACATATTTAGGGTTACATACCTTTCTCATTTTACATAGAATAATAATAATAATAATAATGAGTATTTATAAAGCGCAATATCCATACACAAGGTGCATGCTCAAAGCGCATAAACATGTTAGAATAAAAGGTAATGCTATGAAGTTTTGGCATGAATAAAATCTAAGAGAAGAGTATGAATTATAGCATAGGAATAAATAAGTCGGATAATTCATTCAGTGGGAAAATATCATGAAGTAATGTCTATGAATAATACCTTGAAAAAAGATACGTTTTGAGTTTTGATTTAAAAACAGTCAATGAAGGTGATATCTTGATGACGTGAGGAAGTTGATTCCAAAGTCGAGGAGCAGCATTACTGAATGATTTCTGTCCACAACTGGTATGATTATAGTTTGGTATCATGAGAAAATTCAAATTCTGTGATCTAAGAGTTTTTGCAGGGATATAGTCATTTAAAATCCTTGAAATGTATAATGGTGCGGAGTTATTTTGACATTTGTATGTCATACAGAGGACTTTAAACTTGATTGAAACGGTTCGTACAGTAAAACATATGCTTTATTATTATTAAATATCTCTAGCCATTGGTAGATGTTTTTGAGACAGTAGATGATTATGAAAGAAGTATAGCAAGTTCATATGGTTGTCATTTATATTTGTTTACGTAACCCGTACGCTTACAGGGGCAAAAGCACGAATTTAAAAGATGTATTTATTCAAATTTTCCCAATTTATCATTTGTTTATGGGAGATGTATTTTCTTCAGAGGTTCAAAACATCTCATTACTGAACCCGATTATCCGTAGTCGTAGAGGAAACAATAAGAAATAAACAAAAAACTACTGGCTGCCATTTTTGTGTGAACATCTTTTAATCAATTGAGGTATAGATAGATAGTATAAATTAATGTTACAACATCCAGCAGTTTTAAGATGATAGCAAATATGAAAACGTGTCCTGATGGGCTACGTTGCAATGAAAGGTCACAATTCGCAATGTCATACTCAAATAAGACTTCTAGTAACTATATCCCCTTAACATATTATTTCCGAACGTAATTTCTCTTACACAGGATTATGTGTTTACTGCTTTGGTAGATGTTGAATAAGTTCATAATATCAGTTTAACGGCTGGATTCACAAAAATTCGTAAAATTTCTTTAGACTGAAGAATTCTTAAATCAGTCAAAACATCTTAAGGAACAATACGTTTCACAACTGTGAAAATGTGAAATCAACAGAGACAGAGAGAACCTGTTTCCAGTTCCGAATGATTACTTTCAAAGAGAGAGAGAGAGGGGGGGGGGGGGAGAAAGGGGAGAGAGAAATTGCACGACCAAGCTTTTCAGTCAAAAGCAGCACTATCTTTGCATGTGTAGTTTAACTATGCAAATCCATTACCTTCCCTGAAAGATTAGAACGTGTTAAAAGACAAATTGTTGCTAGTGGTTTTTGCTTGATTCTTGATAATTTCTTCGACTAGACTACTACAGAGGATCGGGTTGAGTAACGAGATGTTTGACCTCTTAAGATAGTACATTTGGCATAAGTAAATGTTTATTTGTGAAATTATTGTTAATAATGACATTAAAATAATTTGCTTCTGCCCCGTTGAAGATTAAAATTTTCAATTTCCTGCCTTATCAAAAGGGTAACTTTGATACTTGAGAAACTGTTTGGTAACATAACATATTTCAAGTTTCACATTATTCATTATTATTGTCCTATTATTTCATATTCAAACACTAGTAACTATTCTGAAACTGTATTATAAGAAAAAATAGAAGTATTAAACAGCTTTAACTTTATACTTACTGCCCTTGCATGTAGAGATATAAGATGCATGTTTTTTCTAATGTGCATTTTAAGTTACAGTTCTGAATCCTGATATTGCCGCTTGCCACTTTATTTAAGTTTCTCTATTTTGTTTTGAAAAATCAGTGAAAGAAAGTTACTGAACGGTAATTGAACATATGCTTCGAATACATGTATATTATCATTTCATCTGTTGCAGCAATAAGACACAAATGAGTCTAGGTGAAATGTGAATACGCTGACAGGTGTAATGATCAAGTGTGTGCGTTCAAGCGTTACAGTGTATAATATTGAACCTTACTTCGATAAAAGGTAGCCTGTTTAGAAAATTCCCTTCTGATTCTAATTAAAACAAATATTTTAAAAGCTACAGGTTAAAACAAACACTTGATATTAATATATATAATACTGTTGATTAGGAGATAAACCTATTGTGTTTTTTTTTTGTGATTCTAACGTAGATTCGATACCAGTTTATAGCATTCGAAGCCGCGTGAGGCTTCGAATGCTATAAACTGGTATCGAATCTACGTTAGAATCACAAAAAATAGAAAACGCAATAGGTTTATCTCCATTCTACCATGACGAGTAATTATAGCGTTTCATAATCTTGTTTCTTTGACACTGCGGAAGAAAACTGAGTGATGCGGTAATCGGTCGAATCCATTTTACGTTAGGTGTAACGCGTCGCATTCCTTACGTCTTATGCCAAATAAATTTACCGTCAAACTTATAAAAATCTTTAAAAACTCCTTTTAATATCTATGCGATGAGTCACTTTTCTGATGTATTAAACATGGGGAATTTTGTGAGGAAAATTGAAGGACTTTATTTCGCTTTACCGCCACATTATTCTTACATGCATTCCTCGGCGAATTGACGCAACCTTTTCCTGGAACCACTCAAGGACGATGTCACGCTGGAGGGGTGAAAGGTTGAGAATAACAACACAACAGAGCAAAACATTTGAACTGTTTATTTTTATAGTTGGTAGTGATCTCTGTTTTTTACAGCTGTGAAAAGTATTAATATTTAGTAAATTTTAATTGAAAAAACCTTGGTCACAAGCGATTTAAAAAATTAAACTCGGGACACCCCTTACGGATGCTAGTGGACTATTCAGATACTTGACCTAAAAATTAACGATGATAGACGTTGTTGATCGTCACATGGCTGTTTGAGATTTGAAATGCACCTTGAAGGAACGCGCCGATGTTTTCCGACATGTTGTCCGACGCGATTTGGGAGTAAGCATGTGGTGCAACATAACGTTCAGTGTTTTCAACACCTTGAAGGATGGCAGAATATTGCCTTTTTTGCGAAGCGGACGAGTCACGGTTATATGACATGAGTGATTGCTGGTTTTTATGCCCAGTCGGCTTCATAATTTCTCTGGCTTCAACACCCGTATGCGACAATAAGGTCACGGTCGTTGCGCGAACACAGTGATTTGTGTAGAGTTTGGAGAGGCCGGATTCCCTCGAAATTACCTTCATCATACTTGAATGCGTTGTGTCCAAGGTGTTTTTTGGTGAACCAAACAGGATTGGAAACGTCTTAATTTTTACGAGGGTACTGATAGAAATGATCGGAATCGGGGTTCAATTTGGAAAGATATTTTTTCAGTGCCATGACAGGACAAAGTGGAGTGCCAGTTGCATATATGCGGGGTTTCCCCTGCATATCATGGTTTTCGTCACCCCTGTGATTTTTTGTTGCCTCAAAGTAGGATATTGTGATAAATTCCAAACCTGTTTCGTCACTTTCAATGGAAAAAGCATCTTTTTTTTAGATCATATTGGTTCTCACAGCCACGCCTTCCGAAACCTAAAGTTGTGTCAAACCATACTTTTTTCTGAAGCATGGAAGGCGTGTCAACAGATTGATTTTCGCGGACAAGAGAAATGTCAGCTTGACTTACAGTGCTGTCGGGTAAAGCTACGCACCTAAGATATACATGTTCATTCTTCTGGGAAAAATACTATATATGGGATAAAAACCACTTCATTGTTAAAGTTTAGAGCTTCACTGATAAAATTAATGTAAAATATTCATGCTGAAATGTGTATGTCAGTGACACTGAACGTTTTCCAACGACTACCCCCCTATTCCCGTAGGTGGTCAAGTGTAGTTTAAAGATACGCGCGCGGGCTTTGAATGCACCATACACTTCCAATATTATGATTTGATAGATTTTAAAACTATTTTCTGAAGTCTAGGTTAGGACAGACTGATAGTCGGATCAATACTTTGGTTTCCAAGAACATTTGTTATGTGGGAAGGCAAACTGCTTGATTATGATATGTTTTTTAGGAATTTTGTCAGTTTTTACCGATGTTTTGCCAATAATCAACAATTAGGCCTAAGTCATTTTTACCTTTTCAAAAATTTCATGAGATCTTCAAAATTGCCTACAGATGCATAGACATAAATTTATTACAAGATAACACTCATCCTGCTTTACTAGGTTAAGTTTTGTGCGAGTGCGTATCTTTATCCGACGCGTATCTTTACCCGACACGGCTGTAATGGTTCATAATGAGAACATTTATCAAGTCCCATGCGCTTGATGTTTCTGAGCATGGACGTGAACATATTGTTAGCCGAATAGAATTCTTTGTCCTGGAGAATATTGAAGGACCTTTCAAAAGGAGGATTGCGTAAGTTGCGATGAATTGCCGCTCTCAGACCAACATAGGAAGATTTACTATAGTGTTGGCCTGCCGTGTTTCTGACTTCGGCGTAGAATCTTCGAAGGAGGTTATTGAGTGCAGGGGGATCCAACGTTTCGAAAATTTGGGATTCCCCTCGGATAGAAAGCCACTCTGCAAAAAAATGCAGGTAAGAGTTTTCGAGAGTATTTACATGTATACAGTACATATTAAGGAATGTCATTTGAAATAGTTGAGTGCATTTTGATTTAGTGTAAGGGCATTTCTAACATAGGAATTATTTGTGTATGACAGATGCGCGTTTATTTCGAACTTTATTCTGTTGATTTTGTAGGTATTTTCTTACGTCTCAAGATATTAACGCCCCAAGAGGTATTCTTTGTTGTGCCTTTGGGTCGGGATTGTTCGATCAAAGAACCAATGTCTGATTCATCTATGTCGGCAAATCGAGTATTTGTTTTCATACCTGGCGCAAGTTCTTCAGAAGCAGTAGATATCATGACAACCTCTTCTGAAACATGTCAAATAATATTTTTAGTACTGAAAATGTTGGTGAAAATATATTATTAGGAAAAATATTCCTTATTTATGAATATGTATGGTACATTTTATGCAAAAAATGCCGTCTGATTGAATCGCGCTGGCTTTTTACATAATCATATCATTAGTCAATGCAATGTTTTCACATTATTAAAATCATTACCTTTCACATTTTCCAGTTCAATGTCTTCTAGGAACCAATTTTCATCTAAAATTAGGTCCTGGTACACGTCATTGAAAGTCCCAATGTCAAAAATCGGAAGAGAAGGATCGATATTATCGGAAGCGATTGTTGATGTTTGTTTACAAACAGACGTCCACGTGTGGTATCGATATTCTTGCGCGGTAATTAGGTAGTCATGAAAATCGTGATCGAACCTCAGTTCGACGATGAAATAAACCAATCAAATACAAGGATTTTAAAATGTCATGGTAGAATAGTAAAGTGACAATGTCATTTCAGGAATATATGATAGTAGAAGGTAACAAATATACTAGTATGATGTATTACTTTTTTATGAAAATCTTCATACTTTCATATTCATGAAGGTTCTTAGAAGATTGACCATAAGATGATTAACCTTGCATTCATCCATTCTTGCCTACTCTTGCAACCAGCAGGGGTTCCGGTATGGTATCCGTCTCCGGATCCTATTATTCTTATCTACTTAGGATCCGGTAGAGAATCCAGTGGTGTCCGTCCTGATCTAGGATCCGATGAGGGATCCGGCACCGGATCCCCCTATTCTAATTTACTGGGGATCCGGCAAGGGATCCGGCTCCGGATCACAGTATACCATTTTTGCAAGGATCCGGAGGATACAGCAAGGGAAACCGGCTAACGGATTCAGGGTATATTCACCTTGTGTGGGGTATTTTACCAATTGAATTTTCTACCAGTGGCAGGAATGAAATAAAATGTAAAGGCTAAATTGATATTTTTGTTATTGATCTGTAATGATAAGACTGATTGCAAGTTGAATAATACCAAATGTGTCATCATCGTTCACTTCTTTTAGTTTTGCATTTTTGTCATTTTCAATATTATTATATATAGATATGCAAAGAAAATCAAATACATTTAGGACTTTCATTAATATCCCGTTGATAAGCACAATTTTCGGGGTTTTTTTTTTAATTCCCAAATTTAAGGAATCATCTTCATCAGAAGAGGGAACAAGCGAGGAAATCAATTTACAGAAATAATAGATGGCTATATCCGTTGGAAGTTATATAAATTTGTTAGTCCAATAATTTAGTTAAACTACCATAAAAATCAAGCAACACTTTTAAAATGCAAATGATGGGCAATGGTATAATCAATATCACTACTTACTTCCCTTTCATCTGTGGTGACACAGCAGGAGACAAGAGCTTCACAGAACTCTCTACTCCGACAAAGTCTGTGTTTGTATACAGAGTAATCTCCCTTTAGTATCTCTTCTCGGAACCTCTCAGCTAAAGTCTTCAGTACAGCAGGGATTGGCTCCACTATGATGTAACATGGAGATCTACGTCTGTCTTCTTCATCTGATGTTGAGATGATCATCTTCTGTCGTATAACAGAGAGAGAGGCATACTGAACACAGTACCTCGGGTCCTTTGCATTTATCACATTCAGTACACTCTCATACACAGAGGGATGAGCAAACTGACAGAGTCCATTTTTCAATTTATTGATATAGCTGCCTTCTTGTTCCGTTACTGCTTTTATTAGATTTTCTCTTATGTTTTCATTCTCTATGTCATGAACACCAACCTGCCCATCCATCTTTATCATCAGCTTGAAGAGAGTTTTGCAGTGCTCCTGAGTTGTGTAAAGATATCTGGTGGTATTGTCCAGAAACTTCAGAGGTGATTTGAAAAATTCCACAATATCTATATCATTACCCTCAGACTGAAGCTCTGAAAACATCTTACAACAATGAGGGAAACCATGTGCTACAGTCATTGCACAAACTCTCAATTTGGTGCTATCATCTATCTTCAATGTCTTATTATGAAGATGGTATTCCAGGATCTCAAGTCTTTCTTTCATCAATTCTGTTCTCTTGCTCAGGTCAACAACACACTTGGTGGCGAAAATGATATCCCCAAGACGTTCGAGATAATCCTTGGATTCTTTTAAAACATTTTTTCTAATGATAAAGATAACTTTGGTTTTTTGTTTGTCCGTTTCACTTAATTCTGTAAGTCTCTTTACAACATCAATCCATTTCTTTACCTCATTTTCATCTGCTCCAAATGCACCGAATCTATCATCAAACATGATGACCATCTCTTCTTTTATCTTGGATATGAGATCATATTTCGCAGGATCATAGAGTGTGAAGACTTTAAATTTCTTCTGCATAAACTCCTTCAGCAAGAGGCAACCGAGAGTTGTTTTGCCGTCCCCAGCATTCCCTGTTATTGTCACCCATGGCTGATCTGTTACTATCATTGTAGCCACATCGTTCACAGTGGACACTCTAACCATCCCTGTCGTCTTTCTCTTCACTTCATCTGCAGTTGTATCTATTAAAAAGAAAGCCAATTTTTTTTTTAATTTGCCACATATAGTCATGAGTAGAAAACCTCAAAGAAAATTAAGCCTTTGAATGACAAAACTTAAATTCATCTTTTTCGGAGGGTTAGGGACCGGTCATTTATTACAGGCTCGGGGAATTTGTGTTCACTTTGGTTTATATTCTAATATGTAACAATCATAGACTTTACTTTTTCATGGCCCTCCCCATTTAGAGTCATGTTTTATCATGACCCTCTCCCAAAATATATCAATGTAACATCTCGAAATTGGCACTTTTGAAGATTTACGTTTGGTTCTACATTTTAATTTTCTAAAAAAGTTTTCTTTGAAAGGTTCTCCTTTGAAAATACCAATTAACAGAATGTTGAAAACATACACAGTTACCTTCCCAGGAATAAATCTATCATGATTATAATACTGGAGTATTAGATTCAGTTTCATAAGAAACTCTTCCAAAGCCTCCATTTTACTACATCAGGCGCATATCAAATATAAAGCATCACTAAAAGACGTAAATATGTTTTACAATGTACAACCATTTCATATTTTTTTGACAGTGATAAAAGAAGCAGATATTGCACTTAGTTAAGATTCCATCCAAAAAATGTACAGGTCTAACCCACATCAGTTACATCATTTATATGGATTATGGTTGACCTATGTTCTGAGGTTGGTGAAGCTTACATGTATATTTGGGAGATATGCCTTGAACAAAATGATTTATTTATAATATCACTGTGTGTAATGTTCCATTGAGAATTCAGTGGCATAAACACGAATGTTTCATGAGCAAATGGTCGAAGCAAATTTTCACATCATATAGTTACTAAATTGTCAAATTTCATTAAATTTTAACTGCGTCAACAAAACTAGATCTTCTTCAGACAGTTGGAGGCACAAGGATTGAGTTCACAATCTGAAGACAAATTGAAGGTACATGACAAAATATACAAAAGGCACATCTGGGAGTTATAAACAGTCAGGCTATATAACATCTAAACAATTTTGCGTCTGAGCTATGAGAGGAACAAACACATGAAAGGCGGGAGCTCTGTTATATACAGCATGCAAGCATTTGTTTCAAATATTATAAACAAGTCGTGCTTAGATTTTGAACTTAAAGCAAAACATATTTTCGATCTTTTTTTCTTTCACAAAGGCTTTTTGATAATGTTTCAGTCCCTCTTTCAAGTCTTCAAAGAAGGATCTTTGTCTATTTTGAAATGACAACCCCCAACCTTTCATGATTTTTTTTCATGACCTTCATATGATGTCTTTTTCTTCTAACCTTTTTAAATCAACATATTTATCAATTCAACATACCATAAAACTTTTCCATTAACATTTCAATAAATTAACTATTTTTTGGAAATACTTGCATTCAACTTTACATTCACTAAAGTCTTGTTTTCATGTTGTTCCAGTTGAGTGGCATTCTAGAAGATGACAGAAGCCAAGGATATTTTATGGATTAATAACTTTATCCAAAAGACACTATGTATGCAATTTACTCTGTCAACATTTTCAAGCATGTCAAAGTAAGATATCTTTTTCATAGTGATGCTGTTGAGATAGGTTAACATGTTAAAATCAATATATTCAAATGTTAAGTCATGTGTACGTAGTGATTATGGTTTTACTGACTTTTTCGATTGTCCATCTGGGTTGCGCCAGGGTTGCATATTTGATAAGCCGTATTATACTGAACTGAGAATGAGTGTAACAGGATACACATCAATTTTGTCATCAAATGATGAGGATGTTATATTGAAATTATCACTGTTCATAAAACATGGCATGGATCTTAGACAAAACATGTTAAATAGAAATTCATGATCTATACTTTGTCTGCAAAAACTTATACTATTCTTTGTTTAATCCTACATAGCGGTAAATCCTAATTCCATTTTTATATCCACACGCATCTCTGTAAAGATGTATATTGTATATATATTTATGTATATATCATTGTATATGGGCCAGAGGCCTCAAGTACAATAAACTTCTTTTTGACTTTGACTTTTTGATAGTGTAGAAACTTGGGCTCTTTATCTCATAAACCTTTATATTGTTGATGTTCATAATATACACCCGTTGACCCCGTACATGAGAATGCCGCACTGATGCTTCAAAAGTGTGGCACATGCGGCAAAAGTGGTTCAGTGCGGCAAAAGTGCGACTTTGCGTCATTTTTGCGTAATTTATGCGGCTTTTCTGTCAACCTTTTTCATGTAAGGCATTACTTTGAAATTTTCGTAAACACAACAGTCAGTTGTATGACATTTACAGGCACATCATGCAGATTTTTTTCACCAAATATGACCCTACAAGCTCTTAGAAACCTGGTTTTATCAATTTGCTATCAAAAAGTAAAACCAATGGCTAACTCAGCAGACTTCAGTTAAAATATTAGATACATATTAAACATAAGTCTAAAAAAGTCAGCTATCTAGAGCCAGTGCTTCATGAGAAGAAGTCCACACAGTGAAGAGCTCAAGGACAGGCAGTTTGATGAATTGACAGATGCCTTAATCAAGCCTGATGAACTAATATGGTTCATCATAAGCAGTGACATATTTTCAATATGAGCACATGTGCATATATCACTCTAGCCTAGCAACTATTATTTCAGTGCAAATTACCGTAATTTGTCATCTGTGACGTCATAAAACCATTGTTCATGACGTCACTGTAGCGGGCCGTCACAAGGCCTTTTTCTGAATATTTCAATGCTCTTTAGATGAAACAGAATCGGTAATACAAAAACTATTACACTCGGAAGTGTGTCAAATGATTTTTAAGAAACTCGGCGTAGTTTGTGTATAACCCTCGCTCTCGCTTGGGTAATACAAAAATTCACTCCTTTTGTAAAAGTAATATGACATTCTTCCTCAGGTAATAATCTCTATTTCAGTGACTGAAGAAGAAGCACTTCGGAAAATTTGAAAGTCAAAGCAGTCATGAATTGATATAATTTCGCAGTTTTAATAAATACAAACTACATTCATTATTACCATTCTTTTTAAATCTCATTTGCATGAAATGCGGTGAATTCGTACCGAATGGGAATGCAATATTTATTGTCAAAATAGTTATCGAAGTAAATGGTTTTAGGATTCACTCCTTCTAGTTTTGTTTAAGCGCATTGAATATACGCGCTAAATTTATTAACCGAAAGTGTAGCAATTGTCTTGTACTCTACAGCAGTGCTGGTAATACATTATCAGTTCAGTAACGATATCGCAATAAGGTGTGAGGAGCAATGTTTGACGGTGAATTCGTACCTCAAACGAATTTGACTCCATTTTACAAGAAAGGTCCTATATCAGTTTCATTTGTTACCAATTTTGTTTCTAAAAAAGGTCAGAAAGAACTTGAATTAAATCTAATTTTGTACATACAAGTATTTCGTTAACGTTATTTCGTGTTGATTTATTTTTTGACAGATCTTATAGTCAGGTTTATACATGCAAAAGTTTCGAAAACGGGAATTCAACTTGAAAAATTGAGCTTTTTTGGAGTGATAACACGATACAACATGCTAAGATAGGCTATATTTGCAAACATGAAATAAATTTGGTTATGAAACAAACGACAACAAATCCTACAGCTCAGACAGTATTATTAGTACCTATAAAGGCCTTCGATCTTAACTCTATTTTAAATAGCTTATTATGAACTCGAAGGTGCATGACTGATTAATATGCATTAATACAGCAAATGTCCCGTTGGCCTATGTATATTGAGAATAGGGCCTGACTTAGTGGTGTTCATTTTATAAAGCAATTAACAGTGATTTCAAATTTAATGTAGGTCAGCTTTTGCGTATTAGAAGAAGTGCGTATGCACTATATCTACCCGCACAAATCAAGAAGTAAAACAGTTCTTTAAATGAGAACAATAAATGTTTAAATATCTAACAAATAGGCGGTAGGCGAGGAATATATCTACATTTTTTGTCAATTAAATATGTTTTTTTAGAAAGATGCGATGCCAAATGATATAATATATGAGTTTACCGCCGATTATGTTTTCAAATGTATATGGACCAAGATCGTAGTTATAATTACTAAAATGTCAGATCAGAAATTAGTATGATTGTCGCCGCGGATATGAAATTATTTGTTATTGTTGTGTATTCGGAATGTATTTTCATAACAACTATCATCTGATGACGGATTAACGTTACATGTATTCCGAAACGTCGCAAGGTTTAAATTAAATTAAGGATTTACCCTCTGAGTTGTTGGAGTCACATGTACCAATGTTGCTTAAAGGTGTTGTCACGGTGTAACGATATCTAGACTCAGGAGAGAACCGTTATCCGACAGAAAGTTAATAAAATAAAATATACAAGCCAATAAATAACTAGAGAGAAGCCAATCCGTGAATCAAGTGATTTATTTACAGTCAACACAAGACGATAACCGGGTACAGAGACAAGCTACCCGTAATCCACTCAACAGGAGTTAACAACTAATTAATGAAGTCAACAACCCATGAATAAACAAACAAATAGACAAACGGCAGGGAATCACTCTAGCATAAGCCCAGACGTTGTAATAACAAGAAAAGCTAATGGCCGTCTTAACGAGATAGCATACATAAGACAAAGCAACATTTGGCGAATATACAAAGGGGAATGGGGGACGGGTGACCTAACAATAGGGATATATAAAAATATCAAGCACACAGTACTTTAGATTATCCCTAATCACTACTTGAGTGAGTAAATGAATAAGAACACTAGATTGGGTATAGTAGAACTTATCAAATAATGGGAGGGAAGGTAAAGGTTAAAACTGTAAGTTCTTAAAGGAAGTGATCACATACTCCAGAAAGGTACAGAGAAAATAAGGAATATAACCTCACCAATTCACCTCCAACGTACCAGGTCACCCGTGACCTCTCCCCGCAAGGTTCCAGCCAAGACTGCTGGTACCAATGCTCTCTAGGCTTATAAAGGTTAAGTTCGGACGTCAAAGAAGACAAGGCCTAGCTCTAGCAGGATAACTTTAGCTTAGCGTAAGGGATCGGGAATCTGTTTTTGTTTGTGAAACTAAATTATCCCTAGCTCCATTAATATAAAAGGTATGGAGCCCTACAATGGCTTATTGTAAAGGGCGCAAACTCTTCTACAAGAAGATATAAATATATTTATCATGAGTATTGGCATATAAATACTACATGTAATAAGGCTGATAAATGGAGCATGAAAATGACATTGAAACATATAAAAATAGCCACAGTCGGCAAATAAACACATGAATGATAAAAATAGATACATGAATGTAAAGCACATAATATGTACTTTCGATATATACAATAATTGATGATATTTAATGAAAGTACATTAGAGGAGAGGCGAAAAATAGGTCACACGCGCGAACTGCGTGACACCTCCCCCCTTAAAAAAGAAGAGATTTGCACATAAAAACATGTGAAAATATCTGAGACATGGACAATGTACATATAGACAATAATACAGGATTTAACCACAAGGCAGTGTCCCGAGAATGCACGGCAATCTCCCACGTGACCCGTCCGCCGGGTATGAATCATCTGTAGCACCGCGAAGTCCAAGGGAACTTGTGTAGTGTGTATTCGGGCCTCACAGAAGTCGTCCCTGGCGGATCAGAAGAAGGTAATCTGTGGATTCTGGTCCGTACAGTTCTCGGTCAGGGATTGCGTAATCCCCTTCACGCCTCGTGGTCCTGCTTCGTAAAGAGTCCGTCGTCGCGGATGGGTGACTCCACCGGAGTCACCGAAGGGCTTTGATGGCGCCGGCTTGGCTCCAGGTGCGCTGTCTCACACGGTAGCGGTCGGGGCCATCTGGTCGTCGCGTCGGGACTCCCTCTTTGAAGTAGGCCGACAGGGTTCCGCGATGGTCTCGTCATCGGTGCGCTGTCGGTCCTTTTCTTCATGTGGCTCCAGTCTGGCCGTCTCGGTTGGGTGGGTCCGAGAAGTCGCTGATCTCGAACGTGAGGACGGCTGTACGGGGGACGACGATGTCGAGATGTCTGTCGTCTCCATGAAGGTCTCGGAACACTGTCGCTGGTTCCGGGACGGAAGCTCTCGTGGCTCCTCCCTGCGGGTATGGATGCTGGTCCATGTGGCACGTCCCGCAGCTGTATCTGGTTGGCGTAGTGTGAGTGCGGGTTGGCGAGTGGAACAGTAGGTATCGCCTGGAACGCTTTCAGTTGACTGGCGAAACAAAACCTAGATTTTCTCCTTCGATCTGGAGTACTGATCACGTATTTATCTTCGCTAACCCTACGCCTAACCGTATATGGGCCATACTTGACCTTAAGAGAGGACTTGGGGACGGGGAGGTATAAAAGAACCTGATCGCCTGCCTTGAAATGTCCTACCTGTGCACTCCCATCAAAACGATCATTAGCCGTCGTCTGAGTGAGAGAAACTGGAGTAACTACCTGTCTGAGCTTATCTTTGCCTAAGCTACAATCCACAGGACAACAACTAGAAGCCAAATCATTACCAAGTAACACATCAACTCCTGTGATTGGCAAATCATCAACAACACCAACAATAACTTCACCTGAGATAAACTCGCTATTGAGCCATACCTTATGTAAGGGAACAGACAAAGCCTTCTCACCTATCCAAGTAACAACTACATAATCACCAGTAGCCGACTTAATTGGATTAGTCAGAACCGAAGACACGGCAAGCGTCTGGAAAGAACCTGTATCCCTATAAACTGACACCGGAATAGACTGGCCATGCTTGCTTACAGTAACTGTACCAGAATGTATATACTTGTCAGGAACTGAAGACCGAGATACCTTAACAAGACCTATAGCTGAGGCACTATCCTTCTTGCGCTGGAAGCAAGTCTCAACTGTATGATTCGTCATGGAACAATAACTACACCTAGGCCTACCCTGACCAACTTGGCTAGAACTTGAACTAACCTTTCCACTAGGGTTACCATGACTACCAGCCTGAACACTAGACTTGGAATGAGAACTCTTGAAATGAGCAGTATCCTTGTGAGCCAGAACATAGTTGTCTGCGACCTCACCTGCTGTAGCCAAACTACGAACTCTCTGCTCTGACAACAATAATCTTAGACCAGGAGACATATGATTCTTCACCTCCTCTAACAACATCAACTCTCTAAGTTCAGACAACTCCTTGACAGACTCGGACCTTAACCACTTGTCAAAAATAACCCCTTTCTTAGAGATAAACTCAGCATAAGTTTCAGACTCTAGTTTTTTAACCGAACGAAACTGCTGACGATACGCCTCACTGGTTATCTCATAGGCACGAAGAATAGAAGCTTTAACCTGCTGAAAATCCTTAGCCTGTTCGTCACTCAGGGCATTGAATGCTACCGTAGCCTTGCCTCGGAACTTGGACTGAACTAAAATATGCCAAAACTCTCTAGGCCATTCCAACTCTAAAGCTATCCTTTCAAACTGCTTAAAGAAACCTTCTACATCAACCTCATCAAAATTTGGAAGCGACCTGTAACACTCGTTAATCTTAAACGAAGAAGTAGCTGGAGCGCTAGCCTGTCGTAACTCAAGCTCTCGGAGACGGAACTCGTGCTCCTGAGCCTGCCTTCTTTCCTCAGACTCTAACCTTTTAGCCTCCTGATCTGCCTCTAAGCGTTTAGCTTCCTGTTCTGCCTCTAAGCGTTTAGCTTCCTGTTCTGCCTCTAAGCGTTTAGCTTCCTGTTCTGCCTCTAAGCGTTTACCTTCCTGTTCTGCCTCTAATTTTCTAATCTCTTGCCTTTCCCGCATCTCCATCTCCATCTCCATCCTTTTAGCCTCCAACTCTAGCTTCCTTAACTCTACCCTCTCTGAGTAAGAAACAGCCTCTGAGCTATCACTACCGGCATTATCCTCAATTACAGAAATCTCCACCTCGTCTGACCATAACGCATCAATAATGTTGTCCCTAATCTGCCGAACTCCTAAACCTTCTTCTAAAGATATCCCATACTCATCTGATAGCTTAAACAACTGATCCTTCGACATACGCTTAATCTGCGCTACAGATGGCTTACCTGAATCAGCCATGATGCAAAACTAATCACCTCACTATAACTGAACAACTCTCTAAACAATGGCTAAAATAAAAACCCAGGCGGTCAAGGAACAATAAGACCAATTCTATCAACTAGAATAGAATAATCCCGGACGAGAGCCCCCAACTAACTCCTGTCACGGTGTAACGATATCTAGACTCAGGAGAGAACCGTTATCCGACAGAATGTTAATAAAATAAAATATACAAGCCAATAAATAACTAGAGAGAAGCCAATCCGTGAATCAAGTGATTTATTTACAGTCAACACAAGACGATAACCGGGTACAGAGACAAGCTACCCGCAATCCACTCAACAGGAGTTAACAACTAATTAATGAAGTCAACAACCCATGAATAAACAAACAAATAGACAAACGGCAGGGAATCACTCTAGCATAAGCCCAGACGTTGTAATAACAAGAAAAGCTAATGGCCGTCTTAACGAGATAGCATACATAAGACAAAGCAACATTTGGCGAATATACAAAGGGGAATGGGGGACGGGTGACCTAACAATAGGGATATATAAAAATATCAAGCACACAGTACTTTAGATTATCCCTAATCACTACTTGAGTGAGTAAATGAATAAGAACACTAGATTGGGTATAGTAGAACTTATCAAATAATGGGAGGGAAGGTAAAGGTTAAAACTGTAAGTTCTTAAAGGAAGTGATCACATACTCCAGAAAGGTACAGAGAAAATAAGGAATATAACCTCACCAATTCACCTCCAACGTACCAGGTCACCCGTGACCTCTCCCCGCAAGGTTCCAGCCAAGACTGCTGGTACCAATGCTCTCTAGGCTTATAAAGGTTAAGTTCGGACGTCAAAGAAGACAAGGCCTAGCTCTAGCAGGATAACTTTAGCTTAGCGTAAGGGATCGGGAATCTGTTTTTGTTTGTGAAACTAAATTATCCCTAGCTCCATTAATATAAAAGGTATGGAGCCCTACAATGGCTTATTGTAAAGGGCGCAAACTCTTCTACAAGAAGATATAAATATATTTATCATGAGTATTGGCATATAAATACTACATGTAATAAGGCTGATAAATGGAGCATGAAAATGACATTGAAACATATAAAAATAGCCACAGTCGGCAAATAAACACATGAATGATAAAAATAGATACATGAATGTAAAGCACATAATATGTACTTTCGATATATACAATAATTGATGAATGTAAAGCACATAATATGTACTTTCGATATATACAATAATTGATGATATTTAATGAAAGTACATTAGAGGAGAGGCGAAAAATAGGTCACACGCGCGAACTGCGTGACAGTGTCTTCTTAGCGAGAAATACTGACTGTTGCCAAAAAGTAGCTACCATTTAAATGCTGTTCCTTCCAGCAGAGAGACGATATAAAGATAAAAACCAGCAATTCTTATCGAAAACCGAACAGTCAAAAGTCAAAAGTAATTATGAAAACTTACTGAAAACAGATTAAAGATAAGATTTGAGTTGATAGCATTTAAAAGGTTAGTTATATAAGTGGGATACATGCAAATTGTATGTATAAGTTCGGCTTCAGTACATACATTCAGTGCTTGGTTTTTTTCAAAACGTTATTATTGTCATATATTTGTTGTTGTTTTTTAAATATGTGAGATGTCTTGAATAAGTATCATCATAATTGGTGCATTGATACTATAGAAAGCAAATACAATGCCATGAATATGACAGAGTATCTGTTTAGGAAGTTGTAATGAAGTTCTTATCTGTAAGTGGCCTAAAATATTCCATTTACTTTGATATGATAAATACTGACGCAATTTGAAAATGTAAAGAAATAATTCAAGAAAGCCAATACTCTTTAAAAAAAATAGCAGTAAGAGAAGAGCTATATTCTAATTCATGTACATACTCTCATACATTTGCTCTCTTTCATCTTAAGGAAATACTTTGTTACCTGATACTTGATTCAATCCTCATTTCCATATCAATATTCTTTGATATGATCATTTTGCAAAGTTTAACTTTTCTACATTTGCAACCCTGCAACACCCTTTTTTTCAGGAAAAGACAATGAAATTTACACATCTTTGTCTCAAACCTATAAAGATGATATTCTCAAAACTTAAGATCCCATATTTGAAGCGCGATCAAGACCATATCTACAAATATTAATCTTCTTGGAACATAGATGTTATTCTTAACATTTGAGCCTTTTTTGCCAACAAGTTTTGGTTTAGGTAAAACCCCCTATAAATGTATCCCTGAGACGCCCAAATCATTGGGGGAAGGACAATGAAATTGACAGATTTTTGTCTGAAACCTACAAAGATGATTTTCACTCCATTCTAGATCCCAAATATGATTGATGTCTGAAAAAAAACTAACATAACATTTGCGGTGTGACGGATGTTGGACTATGCCATAAGACCACCTGACCATTCTGGTCTGATGAGCTGAAACATTTTCTTTAAGAAGAAACAATAAATCAGATGCGTTTCAAATTATGATTATTCGCGCATTATATCCGTAGTCAGAAGAACAAAAAAACTACCTTGCATGTCAGCAAGTTCGTCTGGTGCTGTCACTGCAAAAAGAGTAAAACATAAATAAATTCCATAGTCGTAATAGACTCAAACGGATTTCGCGCTATTTGATGATATGATGTCTAAGAAATGTTATGTTGCCAGTCGTGAAGTTGAGTGAAAATAGTTACAGCTATTTACAAACAACTTGTGAATGGACTATGAAATAGTTAGTGTTTTACATGACTGTCATAACTGATTTTTATAAAATAACATAACATATTCACAATAAAAACTTCCTAGATTAAGTAGAACTTCATGATTGTTCATCACACAAGTTAAACAATTGTATAACGGATGTTTCTAAATGTCAAGTTTAAGATTAACAATATGAGATAGATAGATAGATATATATATATATATATATATATATATATATATATATATATATATATATATATATATATATTTAAAAAAAGGAGAGTAGGTTTCTCACGTGAAGGAAAGTTATATATAAGAAAGAGTAAACATCGGATGGTTCTGACTGGATCAATCTTCTTTAATACGATACGATGAATTCATTTCGACCAGTGTATCGGTCTTTTCAAGTATGTTTGACAAATAAAGTTAAGCACACAATGAATTGCAGTCAAGTTAAGCACACAATGAATTGCAGATCAAAAAATGTAATTTATGCAATTCTCTGCCCAAAATGCAAACTAACATACATAGGGCAAACTAGTAATCTACAAGCACGAGTCCGGGTTCACAAACAACAAATTAATGACCCTAACCTCCGCCATCTGAAGATAAGCAAACACATTGCGAATTGCAATAATGGAAATTTTGCTATCTTTCCTTTCTACAAAGTTTATACAAAGTCAGAAAATACAACCATTACTCTTGAAACAAAAGAGACATTCTTTATCAACAAGTTTTCTCCATCATTGAACTGTTAGCTCACATAAGGAAGCGATTACTATTGTGATATATTGGATTATGAGTGTTTAATTGCACTTCTCGGTCCCATCAGTGATTAATGCAACATTGCAGAATCACCAACCCTGAACAACCCCATTGTGTTCGAGTCACACCCAATTAGGGGTGCCTGAGGCTATTATTACGTGATTGGCAACGAATGACTGATTAACCAATTACCCATTCACATATATGAATGTATGAATTTATTGTCTTGTTCCTTCTATAAATATGTGTATACTTTATTTGTCAAACATACTTGAAAAGACCGATACACTGGTCGAAATGAATTCATCGTATCGTATTAAAGAAGATTGATCCAGTCAGAACCATCCGATGTTTACTCTTTCTTATATATATATATATATATATATATATATATATATATACGTAATTCATCAAATAAAAAGTATACCACACAAGTTAAACAATTGTATAACCGATGTTTCTAAATGTCAAGTTTAAGATTAACAATAGTATACCATTTATCTAATGATGCCAGTCCAGTGCTTCAGTTTAGATTCCAAATTCATTACATTTGAGTGCTGAGGTCATCTGTGATATCATCTTATACAATTTATCTCAAGGTGGGTTTTTTTTCAAACACTTTTTTATAATGTCATTATTTTCAATGTTTGAATCTAAGGTTTAGGTTTGGATTTAACTCCCTTAAAATTATATTAATTAAAAACTAAATTTTAATTGACAGCTTTAAAAGGTCTGAATTTGCTTGTTAATGGATATGTTTGAATTCAAATTTAATTATCCCAGGTTTTTTTTTCTCTGTCTGATGATATTTTTATTTATGGTGTATTGTTCATAAGTATGAATTTCGAAAAAAGTTAAGAAAACTAATTTGTTCGTATTTGCAACGTTTACCCTCTCTTGTGACGAGAGGGAACTGTTAGTAGGCGGTTGTATTTCTTAATCATAAAAACTAGGCCATGTCTTTCATACATGCACAATTCATGAAATGTGGTTAGGCCCTGTTCATGTTTTCTAAGTTGTCAAGCTTTTAAGGTACACTATATTAGTATTTTGAACTAATTAACCTGATGCCCAATATTGTTCGTGAAACTAATGTCAGATCAAATTACATGATTATGTTTACAATAATATTTTAAACATAAGTATGCATCGTGTATATTGCTTAACTCAGAGGTTAAGTATAATAAATGTAACTTACTTACATCCACTGGGTTAGAGCAAAAATAAGCACTAATTCAAATGAAGTTTGTAAAACCACGTGCTTCTTGAGTGTCAAGGGTGTCATGAAGTGCATGTAATGAGCTCGAGAACTTCATGCAGACCGTGAACAATCTGCTACTTCCAGACAAATGTTCACAAGTTGTCCATTCTGATTTGGGAAGGCGGCTTACTAACAAGTATTAGACAGTTGAAAGTGAAGAATTGTTTTTAAATAGGAATATTTTTCTTAGATTAGAAACTCTTGTACTTAGCTTACTCATTAGGCATCAACACAATGTTATATATTTTCTTAAAATGGGAAGGTGTGAAGTGCACCTTTTAGTAAATGTTAAATATTGATTCAACTAGTTTAGTTTGTTAAGATTTTGCTGAATGAAACAGTCTTGATATCGATAATGAACAACAAACATTTATAACTGGTTACCATGGACAACCAGGTGGCAGTGGGGTGTAATACTAAATTATTAGTAAAGACCTGCCAGTTTAGATCAAATATCACTATAAGTTGTATGCTTCTCCCGAGGGTAATACGGTCTGATGTACCATCTTTGTTGCGGTGTCGCCCGAGCCGGTAGGCGAGGGATGACACCGCAACAAAGATGGTACATCAGACCGTATTACCCTCGGGAGAAGCATACAACGTTTTTATCTTACCGTTATGTTTTACGTATTATTTGTTTTGAAATAAAATCCGCAATAAGTGACCATATTGATAGGTCTGGTGATTTGCCGAACACTTAGACTTCGAATGTAAGTGAACTACGTACATGTTGATCTTCTTTGGTTGCAACTATTTAAATGAAATGTGGTATTTTATTTATGATATTTAATTGAGAACTTGCAACCGAGCCTGATGTTTTTCTTTAATGTGATTCATAAACAACAAATGTCAGAATGGAAGGTTAATAAACTTTTAATAGACATTATGTCAACAAAGCTGATAGATAAATGGAATGAATTTAACGTACACAACAAATAAAACAGTTGCTTATCAAAAAAGTGTGTTTCACAATGTGTTAGGCCTTCACAAGGCCAATGCACAAACAATAACAAAGATCAGCTGATTGATCAGCTGGTGTGTTTGCCGAACTTTACGACATCGAGGGTTCATTTTCTTACAATTACGTTGATGTTCTGAATGGTGCAGTTCTGGAACATTGATGATGTTTGGTTCATTTTCACATTAGCTTCATTGTTGAGAACTGAATAGTCGCAAAACAGGTCATTAATGTCCAGATCTTCTAAGAAAGCAAGCTGGTTTTCTTCCCGGTGCATACTCGGAGTAATCGGCAGCAATGATGTCTCCCCTGACCTTGAACTTGTGACGGCTTTGACGGTACTTTCGAGAGAAGTTGACTCGACAGCTGAAGTGGAAGGACGCATCCCACAGGATAAAGCGTGGCTCATTTGCATTTTTTCTCGGTTCGACACTCGTTGATAAACGGCAAGCGAACTCACGCTTTTGTGTCCAGTGACGCTCATGATTTGTGCGCTTGCAAACTGATCCCGAGTCAGGATAGTCGCCCCTGTCTCCCTGATGCAGTGATTCGTGTAGATCTGCGATAATCCACAACGTTTACTCATGTTCTTCATGAAAGAGGCCAGCGTGTTTTTGCCGATTGGTTTGAGACAGTACCACACATTATCAGTATCACAGAAACTCTCTCTCGGATATTGCCAAAGTCTATCACAGTCAGGATGAAGCTTACTGATGTAGGTAGCAAAGGATGTCACAGGACAAAAGGGAGAGCCAGGTTGCTCCATCATGATACCACCGAAGGATTCCTTGTCGTCACGGTGATTCTTGGTGAGTTCACCTTCACTTTTCTGAACAAATCTCAGTCCAGTTTCTGGGTCAGTTATAATGGCAAATGTAGATTTCTTCATTTTTTCCATATTTTCAACCCTTCGACGGATAAAGTAGAATCTTATGTCAAACTGAACCTTGTTCGACAAACCGTAAGGAGGGTTAGTATTCATGTGAATTGAGGAATACAACTTCTCTCTGTCACATTCTGAAATCACCTGCTTGTGTTCAGTTTCACCTTTACCGGCAGCTTTCAGCTCCAACATTGACGTTTTGAACGACTCGTTAGCGTCACTAAATCTAGGGTCCTTGATGATATCAAAATCTTTGCAGTAAGGGGGTGATTTTAAGTACCTGTTTATACTGTGCCGAATATTCTCCAAAGTCGATGTCTTGTATTGGTCTCCAGTTTTTGTCCGAATGTCCAAGTAAAAAGGAGATAACATCTCCGCTAGCGCTACAGCGTCGAGATCCTCGAAAGTAGGATTTTGCCCCTTTTCCGTCAAGTACTCCTTCAGAATTTTGGCGGATGATAAGTTTGATTTCTTCGTATTGTCAGGAATAACTTTCGAACGTTTTTCTAATATTTCTTCATTAGAATGTGAAGCGAAGCGTTTATTTGTTGCCATTGTTAACGCCAGCTGACGAATGTTTACAAACAGACTCTTCGCATCATTTGCATCCGCAATTTTGTAAAGAAAATTACGTTAACCGAAGCCGGCGTCGCTGTATAGAGCTTATATAACAGAGTTCGGCAAATAGCTGTTGTTATGGCAGCGGGTAATATTTTTTCCTGTTGTCACCCTCTTGGACGGGTGACACGGAATATTTTAAGTACAACGTTGACCAATGAAATTAAAGTATTTTACATAAAGGTAAGATAAATTGATATATTGCTGATAACATTATCTGCCAACGTAGAATTTCATTATGGTCTCAGGGACTAGTCAATTTCAGATAAAATCTTGGAGGCTGATTGGTGATGTTATTGGGATATTAGGTCCAGGGGCCTATTCCACAAAGCAGTTGTAGAGTTACAGCCTTTTAACATTGTTACAATAAATTTTAAGCGTTTTGTGGAACAGGCCCCAGGCGGCTGGTGGCTGACTTTGAGGGCATGACGGAAATCAAGAGCAACTTACCATGAATTATTCCGCCAGTGATTGAAGTTCCGACATTCCCCCCTGTAACGCCAGTCACACTGATGGTAGGGTCAGCCATTTTTCTGGGAAGAGACATCTTTTATATTTAAAACAGGAATGAATAAGACTTTCTTTGGCATCAATCCATCACATTAATCCAAGACATGAAAGAAAATCATCTCAACCGCCTTCTCAGCTGGCTCAGTTCGCCTCAAACTTGTCAAGACCAAGTGTTTTTCTAACCCTTGATTTTGAAACTAAAAATATGTTAAAATCAAATATATTGTATCTATGAATTTTCCATAGTTTCTTTTGAAGGTGGTAGTAATACAACTCATTCATGTTAAACTTGCCTCACCGGGAATCATCAATGTTTGATTCATAATGTTTGAAACGAACCTTAATGCCATATTTATGGTGATATAGATTAAAATCATCTTCTTGACATCTTACATATTTATCTCCGAATGACAAATATATGAATATATGAAAACAACTTCTTATCAATGAATATTCAAAGGCCTGTCAAAAAACTCTGTCAAAATTATATTTCAGAATCAGGTTTCTAACTTGATTAACAATATCATCAGATGTACTCATCAGCAAAACTTCATTCAGTCAGATGTAATAGCTCCTTAGAAACCTTGTTCACATAGCATGGCACGGAACTGAGTCCAAAAATAGAGCCATTGGCTTTGTAGCTCATCAGGCTATCTATAATACATGTTATTTATATAAGCTGTCACACGATCACCAAATCTAAGCATCCTTTTCAGCTTTGAAGTCTGTAAACAAGAGCTCCATGCATGAAATTCGGCACATTTCAAAGTTCATCATTATAGTTTTAGTATGCAGTAGTTTCAGTATTATACCATACCCTGTAACAGGATTCAAACAGCCCTAATCAGGGTTCACCACCCTCAGTTGCACCCCTGCCACGCCCTCATTCTTGAGAGCAGGACAATGATACTTACACATCTTAAGTCTCCATCTCACAAAGATGATATTTTTAAAAGATTCCTAGCATAAGTGTTTTTTTGAGAAAGGATAAATGTAAACCCCTGACAGAACATACCATAGGCAGACCTGGCGTTCCACGTCTGGTGAGCTAAAAATATACATTGTAGTGTCTGAGTAATAAGAAGAAGATAAGAGTGATTGAGGGAGAGACGGGCCGGTATATACTGTCGACTACCTTGTAATACCAGTAAGAACTAGAAAGTGTTTTGACAGATGTCTCCCCAATGCACCATTTCAGCATAATTTGGTTTTTGAAAATTCCTTACAGTTTTTTTAAACTCAAATAAATTTTAATAAAACAACATAAACTCCTCAGTTTGTCATGCTCGACAAAATACTAACTACATATGATTGAAATATGAAATTGAAAAAGAAGTTGAAACCCCCAAAAGACACACCTACATGATATGAAGGGGATGAAAACCAAATTTGGTGAAGATTGGTCAAGTAATTTCAGAGTTATGCTCCGGAAACGAATAGGAACGCCAACACGGACACGGATGCAAAAACACAGACCCTTCGGGGGGAGACATAATTTTCAGCCTTCATAATTTTACCAACGTTTACTTGAATAACAAGTGTTTCCCACTAACATGGCAATGTCCCCCGCCGCTATCAGATATTTGGTATAATTAATATTATTTATCTTTTGGTACAATGAATGTTACCTGTAAGTTGATGTGTCTTGTCATGATCAAGTGAGAATCTTCTCTTCATTGTGATGTATTTCAAGAAAAACTCTTTGACACAAAAGTGTAACCACTGTCACTATCAGTATGTATATTCGCACCTCTTTCCTTCTTACAAAACACAAGTGAGAATTCATGAAGGATAAAGTAGAGTGTTATTTAGTGTTCGGGCATGATTATTCCACTGTTATCTTGGTTTACAAAATGACAGTATTGTCCCATAACTTTATATTTTTAGTGTCTTGTTATTACAAAGTGATGACAGTGTCGTGGTGACCTTGAAAATGAGTCTTCCTCCATTGAAGGCTGTCACCAAATATGAACAATCTAGGTGCTAAGCTTTACGAGATATCGCATTAACAATGTAGTAAAAAGAGGGCAAAGGGTCTTGGTGACCTTGAAAATGAGATCAATTGAAAGCTGTCAACAAATATAATATGAACACTAAGCTTCATGAGTTATTGGGTTTACAAGAATCCAGGCCTACAGAAGGACGGACGGACGGACGGACGTGTAGACGGACGCCGCTGCATTCATAGACAACAATGCAATTGAATCACAAAAAATAAAAATTTGCATAACATCATCTAGAAGTAAAACCTAATCCTAAATGCACAGAAACATATGATTGGGATATGTTCTTACCTGTAGATATAAGAGATAGGTACATATATGATGTATCATCAAGGTAGACACATTACTAATGCACAGAAACATATGATTGGGATATGTTCTTACCTGTAGATATAAGAGATAGGTACAAATATGATGTATCAACAAGGTAGACACATTACTAATGCACAGAAACATATGATTGGGATATGTTCTTACCTGTAGATATAAGAGATAGGTACAAATATGATGTATCAACAAGGTAGACACATTACTAATGCACAGAAACATATGATTGGGATATGTTCTTACCTGTAGATATAAGAGATAGGTACATATATGATGTATCATCAAGGTAGACAGATTACTAATACACAGAAACATATGATTGGGATATGTTCTTACCTGTAGATATAAGAGATAGGTACATATATGATGTATCATCAAGGTAGACACATTACTAATGCACAGAAACATATGATTGGGATATGTTCTTACCTGTAGATATAAGAGATAGGTACAAATATGATGTATCAACAAGGTAGACAGATTACTAATACACAGAAACATATGATTGGGATATGTTCTAACCTGTAGATATAAGAGATAGGTACATATATGATGTATCAACAAGGTAGACACATTACTAATGCACAGAAACATATGATTGGGATATGTTCTTACCTGTAGATATAAGAGATAGGTACAAATATGATGTATCAACAAGGTAGACACATTTCCTGACCCTATAATGATAAAGAAAAAATTATGTATAAATCAATTAACTAAAGTCTCCTACCTTTCACTCTCTTCCTCGAGAGCAGAATCAATCTTGATGTGTTTTGACTCGAGTTCTCTGCTGTCTTCACGACGCCTCTTCAACCCGGCTCCACGTGAAGAGTCAGCAGGTGTCTCCATCATCTAAAAAATAATTTACTTATCAAACTAAATCTGTTATTGTGATGTGATTTTACTCATTAATCTAAAAGCTAACTTCAATAGTTAAAGCTTTCAATGCCATCCAACACACAAGACTTAGAACATGTCAAATTAAACGATGCCTAATAAATCGACTGGTTCTATGGAAACTGACATTAAGTCTCTCGCAAACATTTTGATTCTTTAGTTAAATTTATTAAACAAATCTAAAGGAATCAACACTTGCCCTTGAAAAGGTAAGATGAAAGCCTTTTGATATATTGAAAAAATAAAGCCCCTGCTTCTGAGTGTGTAGCTCATCAGCATGTATGACATATTCCATGAGGCTAAATATTTAGTAAATAAACATCAAAAGAAGTTTTCGAGATTAGTTATTAAAGGTTTAACTGATCCACAGTGTGAATTGGCAAAGGAGTCTTCACATAAGATTTCAGCCTCCTATATCTTTTTGCTCTTGAGAAGGATATATGAATATAGGTTTTTAGGTTGGGTTCCCTGTGGTCCTTACAAGGGTCGATAGTTCATCTGTTGATAGACCGAAACTTCTGTCGCCCGAATACTCTCTCTCTTTTACAGCAAGCTGCATACCAGCCAAATAAAAAGTTGAGGTTGAGCCTTCGATTGGGGTCAGTAAAGTATGAAGACGTTGTCGGGACACAGTGTAATGATATTGACCCTTCCTGTAAATAAACTCATATTCTGGTCTGGTCTGTTGATGTTGTATCAAACCTTGGCGGGGTGAGGTGAGGTGATATGGGATTTAACGCCACTTTCAAGAGGTTTCACTTATATCTTGGCCACTAGTATTATTGCAGGGAGAAAGCCTTCAACACCATTGCGGCATTGCATTGCGGTGAACACCTGCATCAGCTGGAACTAGCAACTCATGGTTGGTTCTGCACTGAAATTCAGTGTAGCATTGCACACAAGGCTGACTGCATGTGGAAAAGTTCTCTACTGCAGACAAAGTTGCAGAGCCCCTGGCGGGATTCGGACCATGGACCCCTTTAGCCGAAGCCAAACGCGTTAGCCACTGCGCTTTCCCGTCCCCTCAAACCTTGGTATGCGCATAGATGTCTTATTATATGCTGGATTACAAAGACGGGTCGCCACTCCCTACAAAAAAAGGCACCCGAGATGGCTCCTGTCACGTCAAATTTTAAGGGGTAGCGATGAAATAAATCAGAGGCTCCTGTTCTTTATTCGCACCACACACTGGAAGCTTGTTGAGGTAGTTGACCCTTCAAACGGTTGGGGTGGCCGTTTTTAGCGCTTAAAATGTTGAATAACTATCTTGCAGGTGAGTTATTGAAGCATATGAGGCTAGAAGATTATTACCATTATTGGAAGTTGATTTTTAGAACGATGAATATGGACATATCAAATTTATTTCGATTCCAGTTGAAAGTCATTTCCAACCTTGCTCACTTCATTCACATCTCATTTCCAGGGAGGGGAAGACTAAATATTATGAATTACAAAATTAATTATTACTAATTGGTTGAAAATGAAGAAAACTCAAATTTCTAATATGAAAACTCAAATTTCAAGGATACTAAAAGACCTTCCATCTAATACTTTTTTATTACAAGATTAGTGAGTTTGATACTTAATCATTAACAAGTTTATTAAAGACAGTAATAAACTATGCATTTTATGTTTTTCAAGAAAAAGGGACTAGATTTGTAACATTTCTACAATGATGATAACTAACAAAGATTAGTTAAATTGAATTAAAATTGTTAATTTTTTCACAATTTCAAAAGGGCACTCTGCTCTCATATTCATGCTTGCGGGTGTTCTAATTGTTCCATTATTTTTATTTTTTCTTGCTCACTCAGTTTATCTATCATATCTTAACAAAACAGAAATTATAGTTTTAATTCTATGTGACCCTTATTATTATTTATAAATGGATCAAACATAAATAATCAGGTGCAGTCTGGTAAGAACAATTAACTGCACTAATGATATAATCATTATTTTGCAGGTATTACTATTTTTCTCTTTTAAATCCTTGATGACATTTTGCTAACTATGAACAAGATAGATATGAAGAAGAAAAAGATATATCTACTTAAGTGTCACATAATGTACATAAAATCAGAGACAAAATTGCAGACTAAGACTTAAAAACGTAATGCATAATAGAGCAGTATATTCTAAAATCATAAAATCACAAGCATATAGTCAAATATACACACTCTCACTCACACTTATTTTTACCATACTACAATAAATAAAAATACCTAACCTAAAATATATATTCATATATAATAATTTCATAAAATATCGCCAACGAATGACAAGCTGGTAAAACATTGCATTTACGCTTGAAGATGGAGAAAGTCATTGGGCCAGGGATTTGCTGAGATAAGGGTTTTGGTAAGGTAAATGAATTGATATGCTTATTCATATACTGTGAAAACTTTGACACTTTAACCAGGACAGACACGGTGTCAATCACGCTTGATTGATTTACAATGGGTTAAGTCCTTAACTTAGAACGGATATAAGGCCCCAGGTTGTTTCAAGAATATAACCGTTATCAAAACATTCACATTATCTACCAGATCTTCCGCACGCATCGGGCGAGACATGCATTTACAAGAAATTCATATTCATGTATCTACCATTGTTCACATTCTTTCGCCTCTCCCAAACCCGTCTAAAGATTTTATTACAAACTTGAATAAAATATTTTTCAACTTTATATGGAACGGTAAAAGGGACAAGATAAAACGAATACATTTAATGTGAAAATATGAAGATGGCAGGCTCAGGATGGTTGGAATAAAAACATTTTTTGATTCATTGAAAATTTCTTGTTTAAAGAGATATATATGTATCAAAATTTAACTGCTATCGTCTGGCTGATTTCCCTATTGCAGATATTTTTTCCGTTATATCAACAAAAAATATAAAATCATTAACCTGTTTTGGAAAAATGCACTTGATGCTTGGCAAAGATATATCAAATCTTATGTTGTGAATGAAATACCTGAGCAACGGCTCTGGTTAAACCACTTTTGCCACAACCCAGATTTGATAATCAACAACTGGCTCAAACAAGGAATAACTCATGTGGAAGATATATGCAAAGGTAGGAACTTTCTTACAATTACAGAGCTTAAGACAAAATATTATATTAAGCGAACGGTACTTGACCTAAACCGGGTCATTGTCAGTATTGAGTATTTCCCAAAAAATGGAAAGATCCCATTCAAACATCTTTTCCTTCAACAATAACAAATTTACCTATATATTCCCCTTGGACTGATTTCACCAGAGCTTCCAAAGGCTCGAGATTATTTTATGATCATCTTATTGATGCAAACTGTAACTTCCAAAAAGCATGTCCCAAATGGGAATGCGAGCTAAATGATCATGTCAATTGGAAGACCATATTTTTAAGAAATAGACAAACAACCAAAGATACAAAACTTCTGGAATTCCAATATAAATTTATTCACAGAGATATATATATCGGTACTAAACAAGAGTTATTAACAATGAAGCTAGTTGATAGTGACGTATGTTCTTCATGTGGTTTGAACAAGAGTATCTACCATGTAGACATTGAATGTCCAAGTGTTGGAAGTTTTTGGAACAAATTCACCGATTTTTCCAATAATATTCTTAATAGAACATCAGAAATCTCTACTTAAGATATACCATTCTGTGCGAACGATAGCCACTTATTGAATCATATGATACTATCAGCAAAGCGCCATATTTTTGTTATGAATATTAAAGGTGTGAAACCAAGTTTCACAATGTACAAAGACATTTTAGAGGATGTTCTTGACATTGGGAGTTTTATTGCAAGAAAAAACTTCAAAGTGAATTGTTTTGTTAGAAAATGCCTTCAAATGAAGCTCGAATTTTACTTGTGTAATACTCAAATTTTTGAATGCTTGTTATTATACTGCCATGTCAAAATATTTCGTGATTGCACCAAGAATTATTGACTGTAACCAGTTCAAATGAAAAAAAAATTGAAAAAAAAGTAGTTTCAAGAAAGTTGTAAAAACATCCTATCAGAAGGTATCTCATCGTGGACCTGGTAATACGGTTACTCAACCTGATGAGCGATAATGATTTCATCTAAACTGTATGTATAACAATACGTTAAAAACGGCAATCGGGGAAAAGTACCAGTAAAAAAAACAGTTCAACAAAAGAAATATTGAACAAGTTTAATAAAGTAAGCTGCTATATCAAGCAGCATTTATTTTGATACAATGTCCTCTTTAAAGGTGTAGGTCACTTTTTAGACATTTGGGGGTGGTAATTTCTCACAAAACGTGACCAAGAGCGGTACACAAGCTCAGATATCATATTACAAGGGGTAAAGAACAACAGTTTCCAAGATCGACAAAAGAATATTCAAATCAGAATTAATTAACTTTTGGTCCTAATTAATCAATTGATAACTGTATATAAGTATGTTAATCAAACCTAGTATAGATACGCCCCCTCCCCCAAACCTATTGTATATATAAGTATGTAAATTGAACCCGAAGTGAAATTGCTTCCTCTACCTGTATATTTGTCTATCAAACCCAGTATAGATTCGCCCCCTCTAACTCTATATAAGTATTTACATCAAACCCAGAAGAGATTCGCCCCCTCTAACTCTATATAAGTATTTACATCAAACCCAGAAGAGATTCGCCCCCTCTAAGTTAGTGCATCCCAGTATAGATTCACCTCCTTTAACTGTATATTGTTATGTGCATCAAACCCAGTATAGATCCCCCCTCTATTGTATACAAGTTAGTGCATCAAACCCAGTAGAGATTCGCCCCCCAGTATAGATCCCCCCTCTATTGTATACAAGTTAGTGCATCAAACCCAGTATAGATTCACCTCCTTTAACTGTATATTGTTATGTGCATCCAACCCAGTATAGATTCGCCTCCTCTATTGTATATAAGTATGTGTATCAAACCCAGTATAGATTCGCCTCCTCTATTGTATATAAGTATGTGTATCAAACCCAGTATAGATTCACCTCCTTTAACTGTATATTGTTATGTGCATCCAACCCAGTATAGATTCACCTCCTCTATTGTATATAAGTATGTGCATCAAACCCAGTATAGATTCGCCTCCTCTATTGTATATAAGTATGTGTATCAAACCCAGTATAGATTCACCTCCTTTAACTGTATATTGTTATGTGCAACAAACCCAGTATAGATTCACCTCCTCTATTGTATATAAGTATGTGCATCAAACCCAGTATAGATTCACCTCCTCTATTGTATATAAGTATGTGTATCAAACCCAGTATAGATTCACCTCCTTTAACTGTATATTGTTATGTGCATCAAACCCAGTATAGATTCACCTCCTCTATTGTATATAAGTATGTGTATCAAACCCAGTATAGATTCACCTCCTCTATTGTATATAAGTATGTGTATCAAACCCAGTATAGATTCACCTCCTTTAACTGTATATTGTTATGTGCATCAAACCCAGTATAGATTCACCTCCTCTATTGTATATAAGTATGTGCATCAAACCCAGTATAGATTCACCTCCTCTATTGTATATAAGTATGTGTATCAAACCCAGTATAGATTCACCTCCTCTATTGTATATAAGTATGTGTATCAAACCCAGTATAGATTCACCTCCTCTATTGTATATAAGTATGTGCATCAAACCCAGTATAGATTCACCTCCTCTATTGTATATAAGTATGTGTATCAAACCCAGTATAGATTCACCTCCTTTAACTGTATATTGTTATGTGCATCAAACCCAGTATAGATTCACCTCCTCTATTGTATATAAGTATGTGCATCAAACCCAGTATAGATTCACCTCCTTTAACTGTATATTGTTATGTGCATCAAACCCAGTATAGATTCACCTCCTCTATTGTATATAAGTATGTGCATCAAACCCAGTATAGATTCACCTCCTCTATTGTATATAAGTATGTGCATCAAACCCAGTATAGATTCACCTCCTCTATTGTATATAAGTATGTGTATCAAACCCAGTATAGATTCACCTCCTTTAACTGTATATTGTTATGTGCATCAAACCCAGTATAGATTCACCTCCTCTATTGTATATAAGTATGTGCATCAAACCCAGTATAGATTCACCTCCTCTATTGTATATAAGTATGTGTATCAAACCCAGTATAGATTCACCTCCTTTAACTGTATATTGTTATGTGCATCAAACCCAGTATAGATTCACCTCCTCTATTGTATATAAGTATGTGCATCAAACCCAGTATAGATTCACCTCCTCTATTGTATATAAGTATGTGTATCAAACCCAGTATAGATTCACCTCCTTTAACTGTATATTGTTATGTGCATCAAACCCAGTATAGATTCACCTCCTTTAACTGTATATTGTTATGTGCATCAAACCCAGTATAGATTCACCTCCTCTATTGTATATAAGTATGTGCATCAAACCCAGTATAGATTCACCTCCTCTATTGTATATAAGTATGTGTATCAAACCCAGTATAGATTCACCTCCTTTAACTGTATATTGTTATGTGCATCAAACCCAGTATAGATTCACCTCCTCTATTGTATATAAGTATGTGTATCAAACCCAGTATAGATTCACCTCCTCTATTGTATATAAGTATGTGTATCAAACCCAGTATAGATTCACCTCCTTTAACTGTATATTGTTATGTGCATCAAACCCAGTATAGATTCACCTCCTCTATTGTATATAAGTATGTGCATCAAACCCAGTATAGATTCACCTCCTCTATTGTATATAAGTATGTGTATCAAACCCAGTATAGATTCACCTCCTTTAACTGTATATTGTTATGTGCATCAAACCCAGTATAGATTCACCTCCTCTATTGTATATAAGTATGTGCATCAAACCCAGTATAGATTCACCTCCTCTATTGTATATAAGTATGTGTATCAAACCCAGTATAGATTCACCTCCTCTATTGTATATAAGTATGTTAATCAAACCTAGTATAGATACGCCCCCTCCCCCAAACCTATTGTATATATAAGTATGTAAATTGAACCCGAAGTGAAATTGCTTCCTCTACCTGTATATTTGTCTATCAAACCCAGTATAGATTCGCCCCCTCTAACTCTATATAAGTATTTACATCAAACCCAGAAGAGATTCGCCCCCTCTAACTCTATATAAGTATTTACATCAAACCCAGAAGAGATTCGCCCCCTCTAAGTTAGTGCATCCCAGTATAGATTCACCTCCTTTAACTGTATATTGTTATGTGCATCAAACCCAGTATAGATCCCCCCTCTATTGTATACAAGTTAGTGCATCAAACCCAGTAGAGATTCGCCCCCCAGTATAGATCCCCCCTCTATTGTATACAAGTTAGTGCATCAAACCCAGTATAGATTCACCTCCTTTAACTGTATATTGTTATGTGCATCAAACCCAGTATAGATTCGCCTCCTCTATTGTATATAAGTATGTGTATCAAACCCAGTATAGATTCACCTCCTTTAACTGTATATTGTTATGTGCATCAAACCCAGTATAGATTCGCCTCCTCTATTGTATATAAGTATGTGTATCAAACCCAGTATAGATTCACCTCCTTTAACTGTATATTGTTATGTGCATCAAACCCAGTATAGATTCGCCTCCTCTATTGTATATAAGTATGTGTATCAAACCCAGTATAGATTCACCTCCTTTAACTGTATATTGTTATGTGCATCAAACCCAGTATAGATTCACCTCCTCTATTGTATATAAGTATGTGCATCAAACCCAGTATAGATTCACCTCCTCTATTGTATATAAGTATGTGTATCAAACCCAGTATAGATTCACCTCCTTTAACTGTATATTGTTATGTGCATCAAACCCAGTATAGATTCACCTCCTCTATTGTATATAAGTATGTGCATCAAACCCAGTATAGATTCACCTCCTCTATTGTATATAAGTATGTGCATCAAACCCAGTATAGATTCACCTCCTCTATTGTATATAAGTATGTGTATCAAACCCAGTATAGATTCACCTCCTTTAACTGTATATTGTTATGTGCATCAAACCCAGTATAGATTCACCTCCTCTATTGTATATAAGTATGTGCATCAAACCCAGTATAGATTCACCTCCTCTATTGTATATAAGTATGTGTATCAAACCCAGTATAGATTCACCTCCTTTAACTGTATATTGTTATGTGCATCAAACCCAGTATAGATTCACCTCCTCTATTGTATATAAGTATGTGCATCAAACCCAGTATAGATTCACCTCCTCTATTGTATATAAGTATGTGTATCAAACCCAGTATAGATTCACCTCCTTTAACTGTATATTGTTATGTGCATCAAACCCAGTATAGATTCACCTCCTCTATTGTATATAAGTATGTGCATCAAACCCAGTATAGATTCACCTCCTCTATTGTATATAAGTATGTGTATCAAACCCAGTATAGATTCACCTCCTTTAACTGTATATTGTTATGTGCATCAAACCCAGTATAGATTCGCCTCCTCTATTGTATATAAGTATGTGTATCAAACCCAGTATAGATTCACCTCCTCTATTGTATATAAGTATGTGTATCAAACCCAGTATAGATTCACCTCCTCTATTGTATATAAGTATGTGCATCAAACCCAGTATAGATTCACCTCCTCTATTGTATATAAGTATGTGTATCAAACCCAGTATAGATTCACCTCCTCTATTGTATATAAGTATGTGTATCAAACCCAGTATAGATTCACCTCCTCTATTGTATATAAGTATGTGTATCAAACCCAGTATAGATTCACCTCCTCTATTGTATATAAGTATGTGCATCAAACCCAGTATAGATTCACCTCCTCTATTGTATATAAGTATGTGTATCAAACCCAGTATAGATTCACCTCCTCTATTGTATATAAGTATGTGTATCAAACCCAGTATAGATTCACCTCCTCTATTGTATATAAGTATGTGTATCAAACCCAGTATAGATTCGCCTCCTTTATTGTATATAAGTATGTGTATCAAACCCAGCATAGATTCACCTCCTCTATTGTATATAAGTATGTGTATCAAACCCAGCATAGATTCGCCTCCTCTATTGTATATAAGTATGTGTATCAAACCCAGTATAGATTCACCTCCTTTATTGTATATAAGTATGTGTATCAAACCCAGTATAGATTCGCCTCCTTTATTGTATATAAGTATGTGTATCAAACCCAGTATAGATTCGCCTCCTCTATTGTATATAAGTATGTGTATCAAACCCAGCATAGATTCACCTCCTCTATTGTATATAAGTATGTGTATCAAACCCAGTATAGATTCACCTCCTTTAACTGTATATTGTTATGTGCATCAAACCCAGTATAGATTCACCTCCTCTATTGTATATAAGTATGTGTATCAAACCCAGTATAGATTCACCTCCTCTATTGTATATAAGTATGTGTATCAAACCCAGTATAGATTCACCTCCTCTATTGTATATAAGTATGTGCATCAAACCCAGTATAGATTCACCTCCTCTATTGTATATAAGTATGTGTATCAAACCCAGTATAGATTCACCTCCTTTAACTGTATATTGTTATGTGCATCAAACCCAGTATAGATCCCCCCTCTATTGTATATAAGTATGTGCATCAAACCCAGTATAGATTCACCTCCTCTATTGTATATAAGTATGTGCATCAAACCCAGCATAGATTCACCTCCTCTATTGTATATAAGTATGTGTATCAAACCCAGTATAGATTCACCTCCTTTAACTGTATATTGTTATGTGCATCAAACCCAGTATAGATTCACCTCCTCTATTGTATATAAGTATGTGTATCAAACCCAGTATAGATTCACCTCCTTTAACTGTATATTGTTATGTGTATCAAACCCAGTATAGATTCACCTCCTCTATTGTATATAAGTATGTGTATCAAACCCAGTATAGATTCACCTCCTCTATTGTATATAAGTATGTGTATCAAACCCAGTATAGATTCACCTCCTCTATTGTATATAAGTATGTGCATCAAACCCAGTATAGATTCACCTCCTCTATTGTATATAAGTATGTGTATCAAACCCAGTATAGATTCACCTCCTTTAACTGTATATTGTTATGTGCATCAAACCCAGTATAGATCCCCCCTCTATTGTATATAAGTATGTGTATCAAACCCAGTATAGATTCACCTCCTCTATTGTATATAAGTATGTGCATCAAACCCAGCATAGATTCACCTCCTCTATTGTATATAAGTATGTGTATCAAACCCAGTATAGATTCACCTCCTTTAACTGTATATTGTTATGTGCATCAAACCCAGTATAGATTCACCTCCTCTATTGTATATAAGTATGTGTATCAAACCCAGTATAGATTCACCTCCTTTAACTGTATATTGTTATGTGTATCAAACCCAGTATAGATTCACCTCCTCTATTGTATATAAGTATGTGTATCAAACCCAGTATAGATTCACCTCCTCTATTGTATATAAGTATGTGCATCAAACCCAGTATAGATTCACCTCCTCTATTGTATATAAGTATGTGTATCAAACCCAGTATAGATTCACCTCCTTTAACTGTATATTGTTATGTGCATCAAACCCAGTATAGATTCACCTCCTCTATTGTATATAAGTATGTGTATCAAACCCAGTATAGATTCACCTCCTCTATTGTATATAAGTATGTGTATCAAACCCAGTATAGATTCACCTCCTTTAACTGTATACATTGTTATGTGTATCAAACCCAGTATAGATTCACCTCCTCTATTGTATATAAGTATGTGTATCAAACCTGTTATAGATTTGCCCCTTTAACTGTATGTAGATATATGCACATAATCCTTTATTTAAACGGATTTAAGTTTGTCATGAAACCGATTATATTTTAGCCGCCTCTTTATCAACTTTCACCGAAATATTATCCCAAAGACATGCATAGGAGATGTGAAAACAACTAGTACAACTAAATACATTTTTCACAAAATCTTTTTTAATGCAAAAATATTAGTCCAACCAATCTATAATCTCATTATTTCAAAATAACTCTTATTCTAGGTAAATAGAATATGTCTACAATCAATTCTGAAACAATTTCAGATGCATGTTGAGGGGGATATTTTATTCTTAAGGGGGCGAGAAATAATTCCGCCGGGGGGTGATTTTATACAGGGGCGAATTTATACTGGGACACCGGCTCCCGACCTAGTAGCTATGGAGACGCTATTTTACTTCCTGGTTTAAATTAACTTATAAAACAACCCCTTATAATGTGCATAATGAGGCCGTATCGTTTGCAACTATTATTTATAAATGGTTCAACAATGTTAAACGTTTGTGATAATCATGACTTGTATCGACCTGACTCCACGTGAATAAAGGCTATACTAATTATTATCATGGCGAAAATTCAGACGGAGACGCTAACGGGGTCTGAATTCAAAATCACATGAAATGTTAATGACAGTTCAAAAACCCACCTTACATTCGTAGTTTAACCATTTGTCAACAAGCTCATATCATTTTAACCAGCAACGCTTCTCTTGTTGCGCCGATTGAGGCTTTCAAAAGTACTTCCTCAACTTGCCACTGAACTGAAGACGGCCATGTTTTCTATCAACAATGTTAAACGTGGATGATGTTCATGACTTGTATTGGCCTGACTCCACGTGAATAAAGGCTTACTCACGAGTCATGATACTATCATGGAGAAAATTCCGACGGCGACGCTAACAGCGTCTGAATTCAAAATCACACAAAAGGTTAATGACAGTTTAAAAACCCACCTTACATTCGTAGTTTAACCATTTGTCAACAAGCTCATATCATTTTATCCAGCAACGCTTCTCTTGTTTTGCCGATAGAGGCTCTTAAAAGTACTTCCTCAACTTGCCACTGAACTGAAGACGGCCATGTTCTCTATCCCACAATGCAATGCGCGGCGTGGAATTCAATACATGAACTGTAAATAAATGCGATTTGAGCACTAACAAAATTAGTCTGTCATCTAGACCCTATGGCAAAATATTAAAGAGCCACTCCGTGAGCTGATGGAGTCATATATGCCAAACTTAATCATTGGTGTCATCAGATCGTGAAGTATCGACTGTTACCAACAAGAATCATTTTATAGCTAATTGGTTTTGTACAGTGACAATAGGGCCTGTAAGTAGGTGACGAGAACATGCGAGACATCTTACTTCCGGGGAATTTGCTAAACTGGTTCCAAATTATGCGCCTTTGCGCTGTCATTTACTATGGCGTTTTCCATCGTGTACTGGGAAGAATATGTGGCAGGGTCGAAGAAGTTGGCCAGGAAGAGCGAAGCTTTTGTTGATTGAAGTCCTTCTAGGGTCAAACAGTTTCTGTTTGATCCTGAGGAGAATGTTGTGTTGGCTCAAGTGCAAGCCAGCATAAGAGACAAGTGCTACAAAGTACAAGTAAGTTCGATAAATTCAGTTGTGTCGGGTAAAGATACGTGGAGTCTAGACTAAAGATAAGTACTTGTAGTCGATGTATGGGAGTTAAGTCTTCATTTAAATTATTTTATTTCGTAATTTTAAAAATATTATAATGTATCAAAATGGTTAAATGAGAATGATGATTATGAGAATCAAACACTAAAACTGAGAAATTTAGCAAAGTTTACAAAACTCCTAACAAATAAGTAGTTATGTTTTGAACTGATTAAAATATTATAAAAATAACTAAATAGGGTACACTATGTAAGTTTCATGGAAAGTCTGCCTTCGTAAGTTTTGCGTACAATTGATGACCTTTAGAAATATGGGGGTAGTCATCTTAGTGTTCAGTGAACCTGAGACAAAATTTTTATCTGGCGTTTCTACATTGATCTTATCAATAAAACCTCAAGCTTTAACCACAACATGAGATATTTAGATTTCTTACATGTTGTGTGAACAATAATGACTGTATGTCTTAGAGCTACATGTACAGAGTCATTTTATCTATTTCAAAGAAGTATGTTATTAATAATCAGGACCTGTACGTAGGTTATGTCATCCTCTGATGACTCTTGTGTGTGTGATGATGTTTAAGTGAGATAATCAGCTATGAATTGATGAATAATGTTAACTTTCAGGGGCATGGCTGCATGAATCTGGTCTTCTAGCAGCCTCACTGGACGGCATAGTCAATTATGTGTTGCTGGACAGTGCCCCTATGTTGCGCGGGATATCCCAGTAAAACACGAAAAAGAAATAAACTTTGTTTGTTTGTGTGCGATTTTATTTTTATTAAACTCTATTTGAAAAACAGTAGGATTTGTGTTGTTTATAATATTTTAATCATAGTTTAGGGTCTTTTGAATTAGAATTAGTAACTCGAGTCATAAACTTAGGAAGATAGAGTACACAATTGCACCATGGCCCATTGTTTTATTCAGGTATTTTCATACTACATCACATTGTCAAAGAATTCATTATGCATTCATCATGAACACCTTACATAAGCCATATGTTGCTATCTTATAAGATTCAGGTTTTAGATTTTTCAGCCTGTAGAATCTTTCCAGAAGTTCATACTCGCCTTTTTCTTATGTGTTTCTTGTATTGTGTAAGCAATAAGGATATATTCTTGGATGTTATAATCCTTGAATTGATTAGAAAGGAGATTTGTAGGAGAGAATGGTAGTAAGTCGGCAAGTGCAGTTACACCTTATCAATACTCTCCCAATTGAAGATATCACTGTTTATTAAATAGAGAATATTAATTTTAAGGATAGACACTTGAATGCTGAAATCTGAAATCAATATCGTAGATCTGGTGACTCGATCTGTGGTCCATTTTAGGACATTTGGTACCATGACAAAAGAAAATATTTTCACTTTTTTATCAGAACACAGCATTTGAATGCTGAAATTACTGTGTACAGACCCATTGACCAGTATGGTTCAGTTATAATGGATATTAAACACACTGATCAAGCCACTGATTACTTCTTATAAAGTTTAAATTGAAAAGTGTTTGCTTTATGCATTTAACAAATCTTGTTGAGCTTGAGACAATGCATATATTGTGTAATGATTGGATGAAAAATGTGTAATCAATTGGTTGTTTTTCCCATGAAAGTTTCATTTTACTTCATAAATGAATTAAACAAACTTTAAACATTTCAGCCATATGAAAATCAAATTTAAAGAGCATAATAGTTTTTAAGAGCATCTCTTCATGTCTCACAGATTTTTGTCAATTTATCAATATAATTATTTATTTTTGTGATTTGTTTTGTAAGATTAAACTATCAATTAAATCTAAAAGAGGACACTTCTCAGCCCCAGTTGTGTAATGTCTACTTTGCTTCAACAATATTTCAGAAAACATACAGGAAATCATTTTAACGGAGAGACGTTTTATAACAGTTACAACAACAACATTGTTTAGATCGTAGATGGTGATGAAAATATGCGTAATAGAACAGTTTCATATATCCAGCCAATACAATTCACGAAAAATGAATGTTCATACCAGTTTAACATACGCCTTATTGGCATTTTTTTTCGTACCTTCAAGATCAACCCCTTTTTTCAGTTGACGCGATTTACATGGAAATCGAAAAAAAGCGCAAGAATCTTTACTACTTGAATGATATTACACCCGAAAGCAAAACAGTAAACCATATCGTACTTCAAAGTAGTCACCACAGACTAGAAATTGTATCATGTAACTGTACAGTTACGTGGTTACTTAGCGCAGCCGTGCTTCAAACGTGATTCAGTTTAGGTATTCCCCGGAAGTAAAAGGTGAAGGTCGTCCGAAACGAGACTTGCAGGCACTATACGAAAGTAGAAAGTAGCAATTATGATCGAAAACCGGACAGTGGTGTGCAAACATAATTTTGGAGACTTATCAAAAGCCGCCAGGAGGTCAGTTTGGAGTTGGTAGTGTTTGTTAGGTTATATAACTAGTATCCATGTAAATTGAACGTGTGATCTCCGCCTCTGTGTATTTATAAGGCTGTTTTTAGATTTCCATGGAAAAACAGTATTTGTCTTATGATGTTTAAATGATGTTTTGAATTTATATCATAACATATGACATTTAGGTTCGTATCAAAGCCAAATAATATGTTATGAAAATGCGGGGCATAATTTAAGTGAGATTAATCTTTTTCAAAAAGGAAATAACGGTATTTGTTTTCATGTGTTGACATAGAGAGAGCAAATTGTTTACAGTATATGTCAGGGTAAACTAGCTTTCCGCTCCTTCGGATACGGCAACAAAACAATGACGTCATTTCGCGAGTGCTTCTGACGTCATAGTCCTTTTTACGGCGTCATAGTGGTTTACTGTTTGAGTCATCTATTTGTTTCATAGCGATGTTGCGGTCTTTGTTTGCTATCAAAACAAGAAAAAGGACTTCTTAAACGATTCGATATTTACATTTGCACAACGAACTGTGAAAAACACATCATTCGTGAACATGCAGTATTAGGTTTAACTTTGTAAACGGTTTAATTCATTTTCAAAACTAAGACGCAAAATCCCCGATACGGACGAGTTCATTTTTGTCTCCTGAAGTCGGAACGGTTTACACTGTGCGTTTCGCTTGGAAAAAGAGTTCATCATTAAAATTAAAACTGGATTGATAGCGTTCGGTTTCAAGTTTAAATTTACTCACTATCAATCCAGTATAACATGACTCTGATTTTCAAACACACTATAGGTTTATCTCTTAAATGAACCACCTCCAATTTAAAAGTGGAATTATGTCTATGGCTTACGTTACTTCTATTAGTGAAAGGCGAGTTTTATGGCGTCATCGGAAGACGGATGTTCCCAGATCAACGTTAAACAGCTTCGTTCAATATGCCACCTCCCTTCTCATTGGTGCATTTCAAAAACACAACAAATGCACGTGTCAAAGCGGAACATGAACAAACAAGGTGCTTGTTTTTCCATTGTTATTGTATATTTCAGGTTTACCTATTCTCAATGCCATAATCAGAATGATAATTCTGTAACAGAGGTTCTCTATGGTATTGAAAAAACACCACGATATGCTCTCGGATTTATCATACAGCCGACAATCTATAAGATGGAAACCGAAAATACCCTGCAACTAGAATATCAATATATGTACATGACAAACTGATACACATGACATGAGTATGTATAACCAAATAAACAATTGATGAATACATTACATACTAAAGTTCATTATAGCTTTACAATATTATCAGTAAAAAAATTCGTTTACTTTTGTTCCTTTTTAGTTGTATTCTTGTTTAAAAGTATTATTATATTAATTTGGTGTTGAATTTTACCTAAATGATAAAACAACAGGAAATCTCACATTCTAAACAACTGTTTAAACATATCTTAAGTCATCCAAACAACTCAAACCTCCGATAAATTGATGTTTAAGATATCTTTAATCATTTGTATTGTTCCAAGCGAAAGACAGTGATTTGATATGATGCTATGCACACTATCCCATAGCATGTGTACATCAATTACGACGACTGCCAAATGTTGTCACAACAATCAGACGGGTTTAATTAATCTTATTTCTTTTATTCCAGAATCTAATGGCCTAGAGAGTTGAAACCATGTATACAGTCTCCTAAGCTGATAGGGATTCAAATTTATAGGTTTGGTGACCCAGTGACTACTTTTAAGGATCACAGGAGCTTTGCCCTATAAAAGCTATTTTCATCTTCTTCTTCAGGTGAAAAAGACCTAGAAAGTTGTAAACTTGTGACGAGACTTCTTATTCTTACACGAGATGCCTTGTCAATTGTTTAAAGGTTTCAAATTTGTCTGAATTGTTACATTCTCTCTTTGGAAAGAATGTGAAATATCAAGAGAGAAAATTATGCAAAAGTGACAGGAAACTTCATATAGTCACCAATGATTCGCTTTCTAAACTTTCTATGTTGAATAGTGAATACTAGAGTTGATAAAAAAAACATTGAATGTGACAGCAATTGTTGGCTGTCACTTAAAAGCTGGTCTGCAGGTAAAAGAGTACTCGAGTGACGTCATCAGGACATTGCATTGCCGTTACTTAGGAGTCTTGAACCGACCTCCTTGTTTTGCTCTATCTGGAGGTGACTTAATGTAAATGCAAGCAGCGTCACTCGTGAAAATATGAACTTTCTATCTTTGAAATGAGATAAACCTGGTATTTGTCAAGAAAAGACAGATATCCTCTAGATATCACTGAGAATTTGCTTGTTCGGAACCTTTACTTATTCTCAATGACCATTAGAGAACTCAAATTTTCTTTACAAGTACCTAAACCTAATGAGATAATGAAATGTAGACTTGGTGACTCTGTAACACCCACTGAGGGTCTGGTAGCCTGCAAATATAGATGCCAGGCTGGTCTGAAAGCATAATTCATCTTCTCCAGAACCTAAGGCCGTAGCAGGCTGATTACAGACAGTGTACAGATGGATGGACCAGAAAGCATTATAAATTGTAGATTTGGTGACTCTGTTACCCCTAATGTGGACATAGGGGACCATGTCCTTGAAACCAATTTCCATTTTCTTCTCCTGAACACAATATCCTCTCGAAAGTTGAAAACCTGTGTACAGGTATCTTGTTACTTGGACATGTGGTCACTGAGTGACCAAGAAATGAGTTTGAATTATGCAGTGAGCGTTTGAATAAAAGAACTGAAAATGGGAAGTACTTTTGTCCACAAACAGCATCAATAGACTAATGATAGAGGAGAAGAATATCATACCCTCTGTTTTATTTACTTTTTAAATTCTCAATTCAATTAAAAAATCTAAGTCATAAATAGTTCCGTAGAAAAATAAGAACTAAACAATGTTTAGTTTAAATGATATATGAATATTATTTATTAGATATATATATTATATATTATATGAATTTTAATTAGTGCTCTCAATTTATGTGAGCATGATCCAGCTGGGGAAAAATATTAGTTGAGATGTGTTTAGCCTTTTACTATTTGTATCTACTTCACACTTACTAACTAACATGTCAACACACTAAAATCATCTAATTTGTTTATAAATAGATAATCTCTCTGTGTGTCTCTCTGTCTATCTATAGGAACACAAGAGATATTATATCCAACAATTTCTTTCTTCAAGTAATCTATCTGTTGCCAGCTGGGGGGGGGGGGGGGGGGGGGGGGAGAGAGAGAGATATATATATAGATAGAGAGAGATAGATAGAGAGTCTCTCTCTCCCTCTCTCTCTCCAACATTAATATCAGTCTAGACTGCATAGTTTCTTGTTCTTTTTGTTTAGTTTGTCTGAATTTGTCCCATACCGTACACAGTAATTAGTCATGTTGTGTACACTGAAGTAAAAATTATTCTACAAGCATACTTCCAGTAACAATAAGTCATGTTGTTTATACTGAAGTAAGAATTATCTACAAGCATACTTTCAGTAACAATAAGTCATGTTCTGTATACTGAAGTAAGAATTATTCTACAAGCATACTTCCAGTAACAATAAGTCATGTTGTGTATACTGAAGTAAGAATTATTCTACAAGCATACTTCCAGTAACAATAAGTCATGTTGTGTAAACTGAAGTAAGAATTATTCTACAAGCATACTTTCAGTAACAATAAGTCATGTTGTGTAAACTGAAGTAAGAATTATTCTACAAGCATACTTTCAGTAACAATAAGTCATGTTGTGTATACTGAAGTAAGAATTATTCTACAAGCATACTTCCAGTAACAATAAGTCATGTTGTGTAAACTGAAGTAAGAATTATTCTACAAGCATACTTCCAGTAACAATAAGTCATGCTGTGTATATTGAAGTAAGAATTATTATACAAGCATACTTCCATTAACAATAAGTCATGTTGTGTAAACTAAAGTAAGAATTATTCTACAAGCATACTTCCCTAAGTTATCAGGAATCAACCGCCAGGACAGTAAAACTGCCAGTATTTAAGTAAAGCCCGCTTTATATATGAGCGGTCACGAGCAGACACAGAGTACTGCAAAGCTTTGACTGGATTGAATTACAATAGTTATAATACTTCCTGACAACACATTTAAAGAGTTGACATTATCTGTAAACTTTTTTTAATGGAATAATCCATATACTTTTCAAATATAACCTACTTGTAGATAAGAGAATTAATGAATTGTTTATTAACGTGTCACGCATAAAAGTACACATGAATATACAAGATAAAAGTATTATGCTGGGCATCAATAGGCCAAAGAGACACGGTGAAAATCATAAATGCATATATTAATAATAAAAGTAATATCACAGAAAAATATCACAGAATGTACATTGTTGATGAAATAATTAATTACATGTGCTAGTTGCAAAACATTTGCGACGATAAAACATTTTAAAACACATTAAACCTAATTTTGATAAACAGAGTTTAGAAGATAATAGAAAATAGAATTTAGAATCTAAAGTATTACAGATAAAAGAGTTGTTATTAAAACTCGTAGGTAAAACAGAAAGACGTATATCACTATAAAAAGGGCATGTAAAAGAAAATGTTTTTCGTCCTCGACGCAAGAGTGGGAGCAATATTTACAAAGTCTCCTGTCAGGTGGGGTGGGAGGGGTGTTATATCTGCCCGTTTCAATTTCCACTTTTAAAGACCCACATGGTAACGAGGCTAGTATGGATCGCGTGAAACGTGGGAGGCTGAGGTAACATTCGGTGTTTATAGTAGTTTTAAAAGTCTTGTAAGTTCTCAGTTTTGGTATTGTCTGTACTTTGTCAAGCCAACATTTCTGGTCTATTACCTTTAGGCGTGAAGTAATCTGACGTATAATCCAGCCAATAGATCTGTCCATTCTGTTTAAAAGTGCAGTTAGCTCTAAGTCATTATAACCTTCAAAATCGATATCCCATGAGTTTAAGACCTGTGGAATAATGTTTGTTACACGTCAGTGTGCCATTAGTGTAATAGCTGCCGCCTTTTGTAATGCTGATTAGACAGTGGCGACCGTTGTGTGTGCTGGGTTATTGGACTGAAATTTCTTTCTTTTATTATCATCATTAAATTGTTAGTGCTATTTGAAACAGACCACCTCTAGTAAGATAGTTTGATAATGCTTCACTTTCTGAAATGTCATTTTTATTAGTATTGTTTACTTTTGAATGTCATTTAATGGTATCGTTAATTAACAATACTAATTAAATGACATTTCAGAAAGTGAATCATTATTAAACTATCTTTCTAGAGGTGGTCCTTTTCAAATACTATTTGTACTATTTGAAATGAGTTCGAATATACCATCTCTAGATAGATGAGGCACTCTAAATAATATCGTTGTAATTCAACATTAACCATGTCTTATCATCTACCTTTAAGTAAATGGCCACAATATGATATGCTTCTATACGCAGATGTTTTGTGTAATGTCTTTCAATGGACACATAATTACTTTTTAACATTAATAATCCTTATGTACAAAGTCTCAGAATTAAAACTTACCCGCAACTCTAGAACCATCCACCCGACATCTTCACAAGTCCTGAGGAGCAGCTGTTTAATTGAGTGCGCGCGAGTGGGCAGACCTTTGAAATTTGAATTCACGTTTTGAAATTGTGAGGGAAACACTAGCTTTCCTGCCCTGCGTCTGGGGCACATCCTGTTTCATATAATAAGACTATAATTGGCTGACCGTTTTGGAATCATACTAGGAAATCTTAACCCCAGTGTAACCGTTGCAATCAATGTCAATTTAAAGTCTTAATTAAGTAAAAAAAATGTATAGATTAAATATCATTTAATCTAATGTTTCTTTCAAAACAATTCCTATACAAGATTAAAGTAAAGTTTAAGGCTAGCTGTCATACCCTGATAATGTTAAGTTAGTCGTAAATACTAAACGAATCGTGCTTTCATTTTACAACAACAAAGGAACAGAGCCATCTCTCACAGATATGATTCAAATTGAACATTACTTTGGTTTTAATGCATTAGGTTTTCAAAGAAATATCTGCATTTTATAGATGGAACTTGCAACCTGAATGTGAATCTTATTACTAATCGAGTTCATCACATATAACAATGAACTAGATACAATAATGAAGAGACTCTTCAGCCTAAGGAATAAAATAATATCATGGTTAAACTCTTTAAAGTCAAAACAGGAATTTACAAATAAAACAATCATTTTGAGATTGAAAGGAATTTAAACGTATTAAAAACTTGTCTTCATTAATATATTTATGGGATGTTCATACTTTAAAAAAAAAGAAAGGTTGTATTAATCATGTTCCTCGTATGTGTTCACTAGATTATTAGAGATGAGGCATTACATTCCAACATTCATTTTATTGATACTTCAATCATAAATAGACGAAAGAAAGTCTAAATTATCTAACTTATCCTGAAGTATTGTTCACTATGAGTATGGAAATTAAAATTATGGCATTTAAAGTGTTGGCGGATTTAGCTATATACCCACTTTATGAAGGAGTAAGCATATATTTAAAAACGTCACGAACTTCAAAATATAGATTGTTATGCAGAAACTCATGTCTTTCAACACCATCACTGTGGTAAAAAGTTTTATTGGTACTTGTATAAAACAGGAAAAGGGACTACATATATCGGGATAATTGAAACCTAATCATATCCAGTTAAATTTGGTACTGTGTTTGATGTAAATGCGTAGAGGGGAGAATCTATTTTGGGCTTCGATGTACTAGACTGGCACATCTATAATGTTTTTGAAGTTTTGGGAGAGCAAATCTTTAAGAGGTGTGATGCATATTCTTAGAAGATACATTTGTTGGGTGAATCAATAAATGGTTTAGTTTAATTGCGTACAGGATGTGAATCCATACTGGCTTTGATGCACATACTTAGATACATTTGTAGGACGAATATATACTGTGCTTGATGTAAATGCTGAGAGGGGCGGAATCTATTCTCAGTCTGATGCACATACTTAGATACATTTGTAGGACGAATATATACTGTGCTTGATGTAAATGCTGAGAGGGGCGGAATCTATTCTCAGTCTGATGCACATACTTAGAAGGGTGAATCAATAATGCGTATGACACATAAGTGTAGAGAGGCGAATCTGTACTTGGTTGGATACACTATAACATTGTATTTAGTCTGCTAATCAATACCGGAAATTATGTACATTCTTAGAGGGGTTGATTTTATTCTTTGATTGATTTAAATTCTTAGTTGGTCGAATTCATACTATGGTTGATGTAAATTCTTCAATGGGTCGAATCTATACAGGGATTAATTTAGATTCTTAAAGGGATCGAATTAATACTGAGATTGACGTAAATTCATAAACGGGTCAAATTTATACTTGGATTGATGTAAATTCTAAGAGGGATTGAATCTATATTTTCTAATCTATATCTTGATTTGATTTTATAGGGGGTCGATTTCTAAACTGGGCTTGTTATGCAAGCTAAATTGGGGGCGACGCTATACATGGTTGAGTTCACATGCTAAGGCGGGCCGAGCTATACTGTATTTGATGTAAATGCGAACAGGGGGCGAAGCTATACTCGGTTTGATGGAAGTACGACCATACATTTTCATTCATAACCTGCTTTGCGAATTTAAATCATTGGGACTGTCGAAGTTCTGAGATGATTTCTAATTGAATTATCTCCATTATTCTCACATTATATCAATAAACACACTGTTACATTTTGACATAATTCGATGATAAATAAAGGTACAACTAATCTATTTTTTCAATGACCTAAATAAAAATGTATATATTTGTATTTCACCGGAAGAAGGTTACATCCCAATAACAATAACCTTTTAATTTATCGTTATTATTACTTTTACTTTCCCCTTATTTCTTCGATGAAGATACCTAAAACTATCATATTTTTCGATAGTGAGATAAAAATTAGAAAATTGGCATATGTTATCAATTTCTACAATGTTTTATCATATTTTTAAAGGGTTTATACAAATAGATGATGTTCAATGCCGTTTTTATGGTTCTTTGCATCTTGTGATGGTAGTTTTCTAAAATGTATTTCTCATTGTTCTATCAGTGCCCGTGTAAGCAGGTATAATGTACTGCAATTTGTAAAATATCTTTCCTAGAAGTTGATGATAGCAGATATCCTTCAATGTATTTTAGTTCTAATGAGCTTCTGTAAGCGGATATTCTACAATGTAGTTCACCTTGTTATAAAAGTTGATGTTGGCAGATATTCTATTATATAGTTCTCCCTAGTTCTATGAAGCCGATGTTGGTACACATTCTGCAATGAGTTTCTTAAAGCTCTCTGCGCAGGTGTTGATAGATATTCTTGAATGTATTTACCATTCATACTTGACGTCAGCTGACCGATTTTAATGTTTTCACACAGAACCAACAATGACCTAACACTGACCGATTATATTTCACAAAATATATCAACTGTCCCAACTCCTAACTACATTCCAAATGAAAGTATATCTTCTTCTAATTGGAAAATGTCTTTTGTCTATTTTTAGACTCTCAAAGTGTGATAAAAAGGCCCCTTTGGTTCCAGGAAATTCATTTTCAATTGAATCTTGAGAAGAAAGTAATATCATACGTTCTTTACTCTATTGATTCTGTAAGAAGTTTTCCTCAAAAAAAGAAAATAGAAACAATACCCTAATGTTACATGGAGGGAATTGGACTTGGATAACAAGCTAAATGTGACTGTAGTTTATTGGATGAAATCTTCAATGAGAGAGGAATTAAAACAGTCACTAGAGGATGATGAAACGAGAATTGTGGATACATTATCGATAATAATCATATGTTACAGGAACATTAACATTAACAGGAAATAAACATTCGATTGATGTTGATTTGACATCCTATCTGACCTAGAAGGTAAAATATCAGAGCTTAAGAGGGTCAAGAGACAATTTTAATTGTTAAGTAGGCAACCTCCTCGACCTGTAGTCACCTTAATAGAGTGTGGAAATACAATGCATTGAACAAGAGTTGTTATTGTTATTGATACGTGACTAAGAAATCAAACTATCTTATTCTTTAAAATACTTCTTAATTTGATGGAACCAAGTATCACAGATGAGATATAGCAATTCATTTATAGTCCATTTTAGGCTTATAATAAAAGGTAGATTTGTATCAAAAGCACTACATGATCATCTAAAAAAGGCCCTTTGTCACCCATTGAAGATAACGAATATTTCATTCAATTCAAACTACATTTACTAAAAATTATGATTTGACATAGATGGTTATGCTTCATTAAATGGAAACTCTGACAAAGCCTTTTGCACATCCAATCAACATTTGCTGAAAGTCACTATCAACACATCGCTAGCCTTTACATCATAAGGGACTTATTGACAAACCTCGTCAAAAACTCATTTACTTGCCTCTTACATCTCTGTTTTTGTTTTCTTCTGAATTAAAAGCCAAAAGATATTTTGAATTTATCTCCATATATTAGTTCATCTATTTTGGGCTATTTGAAAATATCATTAAGAAAATGTCTAAAACTTTTTCAATGCTAAAAAAGCGGTATGTGTCTACTTATTGTTAACATGTTTTTCTTATTATTTCGTTGTTCCAAGGATATTCCATATTTGAAATATGATGTGGAGTCAGTTTTAACACATTATTAGTCTTTACGAATATTACAGTCAGCAAGAAATGTGAAGTCACAAACATAGTAGTCATATTTGGTTTTCATAAAGTCCCTATTAAGCAGAATAGGTGATGTATATGGCAGAGCAAAGAAAGATGTTAATGAGCGTTATATTTGCCTCCAACAAAAATATCTTCGTTTAGGCATTTACATAGTATCCAGATTCTGACTAATATTTCATTAGTTCAACCTCAATCTAGACTTGTTTTTCAAGGGGTTATATTTCAGGTTAGTGTGAATTATGTTACCCTAGGTGTACACTATGAAAATAAGAGTTCACCAGTAGAGCATTTTTATTAGTACGTAACATAGATTTATGGATCAAAGGACATTGTATGATTTTATTACTCATACATGTGTTTTTCCGTGAAATGTTATTACTTTGGCCACAGCAGGTGGCTTATTGATCAACAGATGAGTCATCCATAGCAACATAAAATGAGTTCACCTTAAAATAGACAATGACATCCTCACAATATCCTCGCACCTGCAGTTGAAGTCAGATTTTTAGGACTATCTAACTTTTGTCAAGGCAACCACTATAACTGTAAGGAGAGAGCAGGCATATAAAATAGACTTATCAGCACTTGATGCTATTAACTTGTAGTAAACATAATGTTAGTAGATGGTTGCAAAAATGATGCAATAATAATGTTGACGTGATGTCACAATGAAAAAGTGAAATTTTGCCCTAGGGTATCGTATCGAAAGCATGAACCCCGATATGATTGCCCTCGTAGGTAATTATCATAGTTAAAACAAGTTGGAAAACGAAATATCTCAAAGTTTCAAACAGACTCTCTGATAGTCTAAGGTCGTCTACTTTTCTGAGAAGGCTAGCTCCAAAATAAGTTTGACAAAAGAAAACATAATCAATTATGTGCTGATTTCTAATATCTGTTATCAATAGAACATTTTGACTACCCTGGATGTGACAGCTCTTCAGAAACAAACCATTATTTCTGTAATTTTTGATATGTTAAAATATGTTTAAAATGACCGTGGCAAATGATAGCAAATGATAAGAAAGTATAACAGATGGCATTGATTTTGGAAACATTTTTACCTTTAGTTTATTGACAGTTGTCATTTGATAAAGTCAGTTTAAAGAGCTAACAGCTGAGTAAAATGTATAAGATTTGATCTACCTGTTTGAGGTTGTGTGTGATTTAATCATTTGTCATAAAAGTTGTACACTGTTAACAAGTTTATGCAAAAATGCAATTAAAGCAAGATAACTCTTACTTACCAATTCTTGACAAATCAAGCAGATATCTGAAGATCTCTGTTAGTAGATGCTACAGGTCTGGTTTGAGACGAACTCAGTGTTGAGTGTTCGGCTTCAGTAACGCTATCTCTTAAATATTGCTAGGACCTTACAACTTTCCATACGCTAATCATTCTTGCTGAACTATTTCCCGGGAACCAATCAAATTAGTTAACGAACTGAGATCTGCAACACACGGTCACCTCACTGTTATGCAGGTGTTTTGAATAGAACACAGTTGAGTTGCAGCATTATTTCTCATTACTGACGGTTGCTCAGTGAGGTCCAACATCAGCTTTCACGTATCAATTAAATACGTCGTTTTGCCTGTAAAGAGATTACCGATGTCTGATCTTGAAATGCCAGTAATGACTTACATGTTACATACACTTTTGCAAACACTTGTTGATTTAACTTTCTACAAAACAGTGACGAATTCCTTTATCATATTATATGTCGATCATTTGCTTTGATAAATAGGTTTTTAAATCAATATGTCATATGTCAACCTAACCTCGAGATCTCGATCTACATCAGTTATTAGACACCAATGACCAATGCCCTCGCAGAAAATATACATTTGATAAGTCTAACAAATGAGAACCGACTCCCAATTTCCTGAATTAAAAATGGAAGGTTCGGTTGATTTCATTTTCTTGTGAAAATTTATGTTGAAATTATTTTGAAATGACGCAATCTCGGGTCTGTTTTATTTACATGTTATAAATAATAAATTGAATACGCATATTCATAAGTAACAAAACCGGTTTCGTTAAAACCTTTTTATTAACCTATTTGTCATCCTTATTAATCGAACAATTTTATCATTACATATAACATTTATTGCTCACTGTGAATATACCTTTAACTTGATATAACAACGTTCTTTTTGAAAAACATTTGCTGATGCATTTTGTGAAATTATGGAAATGTGACAAGATTGTGCAATTCAACCCAAGTTTTATACAAAAAGTCAAAATATCATAAAAGTAACGTTACATTTATTTCATCATAAAATTAGATTCTCAAGGCAACTAATATTAAATTGGGAAAAGGGATAATTTCTACCTGTAATAAACAGTTTCAAATGTCAAATGTCAAAAAAACTCGTAAAAAAACGAGTTCCTTTGAACTATATCTCATGCTATCCTCTCAACACCAAAACAATTCAATTATATTGAATGTGTATTGGATAACTATAATGTTTTTGAATATTGTCTCAAATTTACACGGTATGGTTAATATACATCATCAATGTACCTAAGTGAGTGTTTTACTTCAAAAACAAAAGAGAGAGAGAGAGAGAGAGAGTTAATTAAGAAATAACTTTTGGCCACATATAGAAAGAAAGAAATTGTTCGATATAATATATCTTGTGTTCTTATCAACAGGTATTAAACTATGCATTTGTTACTTGAAAAAAAAGGATAGTCGATTTGTTTGTGAATTCTTTGAAAAAAGGATTTTTCAACATTCAAAATCAACGCAATAATAGTACTCATTGAATTATTAAAAAATCGCTCGGTCATAACACATCAGTCCATCAATCCGCAAAGTGTCAAAGTATAAGGATCATAATTTTTTCTGTATATCAGTTATTTATTTAAACATTATCTTAGGAATGTACCGTGCGAGCGCAGGCCTAGATTGCTTCATGTGAAGACAAATTTGCCATAACCGCTCGGCACCTATTATTAAAAGAAAAACTGACAGATTATTTATTAACGTCTCACCTCAAATTATATAAAAGAATATTTACAACATTTAAAAAACGAGCCACTCCGTTTTGGAGTTATGAGAGACGAACAACATAAAATGTACACTAAGAGGTTACTAAATACAAGTATATATTCTTTAAAATAGCCAAAGGACTAGAAAGTATATAGAATATCCTTACGTAAACTTAAAATTGCCTTGCAGGTTTCGAATCTAACATGTACAATATCTGGGCTGGCTAGGATAAAACATACTGTAACATAATCAGACTGTTGGTAAAAGTCAGGCCAAACATCATAACACTGAGTTAAAAGATCTTTGCGTACATCATTATAAACTGGACATTTAAGTAACATCTCATCTTCCACACAATTTGTACAATTAAAACACACTCTCTCATGTACGGGAAGGTTGGAGTAACGGCCAGTTTCAAGTTTTATCGGTGCAGTTCCACATCTGAACATAGCTAAAGATCTTATGTTCGGTCTCGACATCGGAAGTTGGTTGTAGAATTCGGTGCTGTAGTCTATCTTGAACTTATTATATAGGCATAGTTTATTCCCTCCCATACCATTCATGCTAATATTCCGATTAATTTCGCTTGCCCATTTTGCTTTGAACATATCAAATCTCCTTCTTTTACCTCCTTGGAAATACGACTGTGAAAACTTATTGTTTAAAGGTATGAACATATCTAGAGATAGGGCTTTATAATTTGCATGAATTCCAATTTTTCATGTTTTTAAAAGCATGATTATTCGCCATCATAAAAACCTTTCTTGTCAGTCTATGGTCCTGAAGGGAACTTAAACGTTTATAAACTTTGAAAACACTCTCCCATTGGCGTACACTAGGGGACGTCTATCCCATATCTCCGGCCACAGCGTTAGTTGGGTTGAAAAACCTCAATGCTTTGTTCTGCACTGTATTGATGCACGATAGGTCATATTGTCCCCATATCTAAGAGCCATACCGTATGGTAGCCCATACAATAGTAACATACAGCTTCGTGAAGGTCTCGTACTGCATTCCCCCCAAGGCCTTGTATTTAGAAATCAGCAAACCTAGAGCTCTGTTTGCGGAGTAAGCAACTGCTTGTCCCCTCCTCTGATAGTCTAGATGTTCCGTTAGTTATAGTCCAATATAGTTGTAGCAATATTCTTCTTACCTGACGAAATTACAGCCGATGTCTGTGAGGCTGACTTGGTCCTGAAGTGAATTAATTTCGATTTATCTTCATTTATTTCCATCTTATTTTCCAAACACCAGTTACTGAGCAAATCAAGTAAAATGTTCATATTATACTGGTTGTAGCACAATCAGCAGGCACACACTTCGAACGATTCAACAAGAAGACGAGACGTGTATTTTCTTGGTTTTTATTTCTTCCAAGTACTACTCTGGCCATCGAGCCTTCTAGCCCGCTTTCCCTGGGCAACCTCACGACGCCTAGCGCCTCTCTTTCTCACATGTCAGGTCGTGGATGTTAGCAGCTCATGGCTGAGTCCTGACGGAGACTCACGGCTGAGACCCAACTCTCTCTTCAGGACGATGGCTGAGAACTGGCTGAGAACTGACTTTGAAGTCAAACCTGGGTCTAATATACCCAACAGACTCAGTTGTGAAAACATTGTCGCTTGACAACAGCTTAGTGATTATAACAAACTAAGGGATTACTTTGGGATGGGATTAGCAGAGTATTACATAGGTTTCATAACCATTATGTTACATGGTTATCTGTGACTAAAACAAATCGTCCGCATAAGCTAAAATTCGAACGTCAATGTCGAAACACCAAGATTCAGTTCGTTCACAGTTGTTAATAAGTCGTTTATATAGAGATTATACAAAAGAGGGGACAGCAGGCGCCCTTGCTTCAAGCCACAGTTAACATCGAACCACGGTGTGCAATGTCGATTTACACGCACACAACACTGCACGTCTTTGTAAAGAGACCATTCACGTTCCTTCACAAAGGAGGAACATTTAAACAGCTGCCTCAAGAATATTCCATTTTATATTTCATGTATTCTAGTTATTTTCATTAAATGTTGTGTACATAAAGACATTATAACAATGATGCAAGTTTACAAGTATAAAATTATCTCCATCAATATTTTCACATACCAGTATTTGTGGAATGTCCGTACTCTTTGAAGAAAGGTTGTATAATTTCTGTTGTTGGTATGTGGTCACTTGTTTTTCAGATGTTAGCATCTCATTTCCATATTATTTTATTGATACTTCAGTCAAAACTTAAAGACAAAAAATGTTCAATAGTATATTCCAGCAAACATTCAAATATTTGCGGCCAATGCCAATATAATTACAATCGGTTACAACCTCCCACTCGTTCCCCCTGTTTTCTGATCTGAGTATTAATCCTTCACTCCAGACAGTCAGCAATGAGGCTGATTAGATCTGGCATCGTTTGACATAATTCCCCAAGGCCCCGTTCCTCAAGCCCCCTTTTCTGTCAAGCCACGAACGAATGCATGTTTTAGTGATTAATCCTTGGTAGATGAATCTGCCTACTTGTTATAACAATATTATTGGGTTTGAGTTTCCTTTAGTGCTGTGATTGATTACGGTATATGTCTAAAAGGGTAATGGTCAATAGGAAGATATGCAATTGACAAGATAAAGCAATGATAAAATGCATGGTGAAATGATGAAATCTGAGCGAGACATACTTTTCCTACATAAAATCTGCAATCCTCGAAATATTTAAATGGGCAAGTGACTTACGATCACCTTATTGCTTTGTGAAGGCAGTTCAGGTGCTCGCCTAGCACTTTGTATTCGTAACTCATTCACGCCTGGAGACTGTTTACGGCTCAACACCTGGGCCTGTCACCACTGAAGCTGTTAGCTGTAGCGATTTAGGGGCCGATATGAACGAAAACTGTCTAACCATGAACCATAAAGTCGATTGTAACAGCTTCTGAAAATTAGCAATGCTTTCCTGTACTTCGTATTATTGATGTTATATATATACATTTCTGAAGTAAATGATGTTTTTATTGTGGAATAGAATTGCAGCGAGACTTTATGTGTAAGTTCTGCGTGCCAGTCTTGTTTTGCACAATCAATTAATCTTCCTTTGAATATCTTTAAAATATAACTGTATCACCTACTCCCTGTTGTGCCCAGACATGTCCAAATCCATAAGTGAATAATAGCTGCTTAACCTTAGATGCCCAGTTAGTACGTTTTCTATAACAAGTTTGCTTTAACATAAGATATGATTGATGTGGGTATCTAGATGATGGCATAGTAATCAATCTGAACCAATATCTGATGCAGTTTAAACACGAATTGATATACAAGGGATATCTCCCACATTCTCCATATATAGCGACATTAGGGAAGTTTTTACTTACATTCAATACAAATTTACAGAAAGATCGATGAACGATTTCAATTTGATTCATTTCCTTATATCCCCATATTTCGCTACCATACATCAAGATTGGAACAATTTTCATATCAAATATCTTAAATGCATCACGAATACTTACATCATATTTACAAATAAGACTTTTTATGGGAAACAAAGCTTTGTTAGCTTGTTGTGCTAAAACATTACATGCTCTTGTCCACACAAGTTTAGGTGTGAGTTTTTATCAGGTTATTCTATGCAAATTGAACTTTTTGCACAATTGAATAACGTGGATACCATGTGCTTCAAGCACTGCACGCTGATCACGACTTGTTCGCATGTCGTACCACTGACCCAGTTTCTAGGTGACAGCGTGTTTACCAACAACCTCCTCAGTGACGGCGACATCGAAAGTAACCCGGGACCAACTGACGGGCGTAAAACACGTCAAACAACACTCCCAACTACAAGTGATAACATGAATGATGAATCTAGCAATTCTACAACTGCTGTCGCGTTGGTTGAACTTACAAAACAAATTTCAGAACTAAGTAAGAACATTGCTCTCTTACAGGGGGAAATGACTGATATTTCTAAGAAAGTGGATAGTCGTCTCGGTAGACTAGAAGAGGCTGTAAATGATGTTAAGAAGGATGGAATGGACGTTAGGAATGTTATTGCAGATCAAAATATACGAATACAAGAACTTGAAGATTCTCTTGATAGAGCTGAGGCCTATTCTCGAAGGAACAACCTTCTGTTCTTTGGTATTCCCGGTGACGTTACAGAATCCACACTTGTATCCCAAGATCACGTTAGGGAGTTTATATCTGAAACCCTCAAGATCGAAGATACAACAGCAATAACATTCGACACCGTTCATAGACTTAAATCTAAATCTTCACCCCCACCTATTATTGCCAAATTCATGCGTCGAGATGAAAGGGAAATAGTTCTAGCTGCTGCTAGGACTTGTCTTAAGGATAGCAAAACTGAAAGGGTGTCTCAAGATTTCACTCATCGTGTTCGAGCTGTGAGAAAACTCCTTATACCATTTATGGTTGAAGCAAGAGGCGAAGGAAAAAAGATATAGCGGAGGTTTAGCAGTTTATGTTTCAGAGAAATTCTGTGATCTTTTTACAAGAGCCTATATGCATTGGGAAGATTCAATCTGCCTTATTAGTAAAATACCAAACATTAATGATACTATAGTCATACTGCTCTTCGTATATGTCTCTCCAGAAACCACCTCTAACGCCGAAGGAATAGAGTCATTGGGGACAAAGCTTTCGGAGCTGAAGAGTGACTATCCTGACAGTGCAATTTTACTGAGTGGTGATATGAATTCAAGGACTGGTAGTGAGTTGGACTATATCGAAGATGACAGTATAGACTACCTACCCCTTGAAGATTTTATGTACGATGCCACGACGTCACCGCCTCCACCTCGTTTCAATAAGGACACTGTTGTTAACAGTTATGGGAAGCAATTTCTAGACTTATGTAGACTATTCAACATGCATATTTTAAATGGACGATGGTCAAAGCCATCTGGGGATTTCACATACATAGGTCACAATGGTTTCAGTACCCCTGACTATATATGTGTCTCATCTTGCTTATACTCAACCGTAACAGATTTCAAAGTGATATCACGCTCTGAGTCTGATCACCTCCCTCTAGATATATCTCTTCAGCTATTTAGTGACCAAAATGTAAATAAGTGTACCTCTGTCTCACAGAATCCAGATAGAATAATCTATAAGTGGAGAGTAGAGAATTTGGGAAAATATATAAATGAATTTAAATCAGATTACGTAAATAGTTGCTTAAGTACATTTTTGGATTATGTCACTAATGACGATATTGATGCAGCTGTTGATTGTCTGATAAAGATAATGCATTACAGTGGAAGGTCTATGCTTACAGGAGAAAGAAAGTTTAAAAGGAAACAACCAGAATGGTTTGATTTAGAGTGTGAACAATTAAAAAAGAAAAAGTACCGACTTCTAAACCATTTCAGGAAATATCCAACAAAAAATAATTACAGTTTATTTGACCAGAGCAGGAAAACCTTTAAACATGTGTGTAGAGTCAAACAAAGGGTGTTTAGAGAAAACGTGGCAAAGTCACTAACTAAAGCATCTGTATCAAAAGATCAAAAAGGATTCTGGAGTCTTATAAAAAGATATTCAAAAAAATCAAATAAGAAATGTGATATATCGGCAGAAACATTCTTACTTTAATGATTTACTAAACCCTAAAGTTAATACTGCTAGTGAATTTAATGAGTTCGATGATTTTGTTGATAAATAAGTTGCTGATCACGATTACAATGATTGTATGGACAATGATTTGTCGTACGACATGACCACAGATGAGGTTAAGGCAGCTATAGATAAACTGAAACTTGATAAATCTCCTGGTGATGACGGGATACCATCGGAATTTTTTAAGGCTGTAAAAGATAACCTTGCACCATATCTTGCTCTACTATTTTCCCATATTCTTTCTAAAGGTAAATTTCCTGAAGCGTGGAGTTCTGCATTAATAATACCAATTTATAAGAATGGATCACCAAATGAACCTAGCAATTACAGGGGCATTTCATTACTAAATAGCATGAGCAAACTTTTTACAACAATTATTAAAAAGAGAATGGATGATCATGTTGAAAATGTTGGACTTATTGGTTAATATCAAGGTGGTTTTAGGAAAAACCCTTCTACGATAGATAATATATTCACTCTGCAATCTATCATTCAAAAACACACAACAAGAAAAGGTAGATTCTATTGCGCATTTGTTGATTTAAAAAGGCTTTCGACATAGTTAATAGGACAAAGCTTCTTTATATTCTTTTGAATAATGGGATACATGGAAACATTTTTAAAGTCTTAAAAGACTTGTATAAAAAGGTGAAATCTGCAGTCGTAATAGAAGGTACGAAACTGTCTGATTATTTCAACTGCTCTACAGGAGTAAGACAGGGTTGTGCACTTAGTCCGCTGCTGTTTTCCATTTTTATCAAGGAGCTAGTTGACCGAGTCTATGAGTGAAGTTTTTGATACAGGAATATTTATATCAGAGGATATGTATAACATTTTGTCTTTACTCTTTGCGGATGATTTAGTTCTGGTTGCTGATACACCTCTCAAGCTACAAAAGCAATTAGATTTTCTCCAGAGCTATTGTTTAAAATGGGGTATGGAGATTAATACTGCCAAAACTAAAGTGATTGTATTCCGAAACGGAGGGCGGCTGTCAAGATTTGAAAAATGGACCTATGATAATATAGAAATCGAAGTCGTCAATGCATATAAGTATCTCGGTATAACTTCAAATTGTTTATGTTGTTTTTTCTAGAAACACAGATCGATAGTGTACATTAGCAATTAAATTGATATTAATATGCATTTGAAATATTTACGTTGACATTGAATTATTTCATTTTCACAAATATTTTGCAAAGTATGTCTTTATTTATTTCTGGTCAAGTAAAGAAATCATTAGGCTGCTTAGAGTTTATCTTTAGTATCAGAAGAGCTTTTTGTCACCAAACACCTTGAATTTCATGTACTTTAAGATTTAACATGAGCAAGCAAAGGAAACTGTTCAAATAAAATACTTTCCTTATACCATTCTATATTCGTATACATGTATTTATCAATTGAACAGGTATCATACTCAAAAGTCAAGTGATTCAGGATAAGAATAACAGTGGTTAACTGGAAAACATTTTCACAAAAATATGTATATATGTTTTAGATTAACAATAAATGTTAACAAAACAAGCACGACATCTCAATGATTTTCAGAACAACTTGTCAATGAAATAAGCGTTAACCGACTGGAAGGGTAAGGGGTTAGAGACAATAACAGACATCATTGTAAATACCACGAAAACAGGTGACCCATGAAAACAGGTTTCTCCAGTGTACTTTTAAAAAATAAAAGTTTACTACTACTAGTTGAAATTTTACCAAAATTGTTTTCAAATTTCCTACAAAAATTGATTTTGAATAAGTATGTAAAAAAACATAGGAAACAAAAATAAAGTTTCAACTTCTCTTTGTTTCGAACCTATATTCTCCTAAAGCACGTGGGTTGAGAACAAAATTAAAGGAATTCAGCGTTCAATAAGAGTTACTTCCCCCTTGATTATATAATTATTGCTCGAAGTTGTTCCTTTGTTCAATACGTTTTTGTTATATACACTGAAAACGGACAATACCACCAATCAGTGTTCAAAGTTTGAATGAAGATTCAATGGTCAGAGGTGTGCTTGAATTCAGACCAAGAAATCAACATTTTCCAAGGTAAGGTTTGGCTCCATACACGCGACGTCACAAAATTATGATGCTATTACTCAGTTAATAATGAAAATAAAGGTTAAATGATGGTGTTTTGTCGACCTGACATACCATGAAGCAAATACATGTAACAAAACTTGTTCAAAACTACCATTCGAATATTAAAGGCTTTTCTTACAAAAATATTTATATTGATAATTGTTGTGTGGATTAGGTAAATCTTGTAAACATTGTTATTGCATGACTTGATCAAATGATTAATTATAAGTTGTGTACTTTTAGCTATCAGGATTTCAATTAAAAAATCTTAATGTTTTACTCAGATCTATCAATAACTTATTTCATGAAAATTATTTATGCTACGCTACAGGGATAGCAGCAGGTTTTTTAAAAGAATTTTTCCTTAAATTTTTTTCAGGAAACATTATTTAAATCTATGCCAAATATATTGTCTCCGGATGGTTAAATTCTCGTTACACAACCCTAACACATGTAGTCCTAGAAAAATATTCAAGTATCGTGAAATAATCAGTTGCGGCCATTTGTGTGAAATGAATGGAAATGGATTATCATAAGTTAACAAAACATTGTATGTTGATTTAAAAATGTTTCTTAGGATCAGAAAAATCCCATTGTCTTACAATTTGAAACATTTAATTTTGTTTTATTGAGATTACATCTTCCATCTTCAACAAAGTGGTTCATTCCATTTAGCATGTATAGTCAGTCTTTGGAAATAATGCTGAGTAATTTATGAAGAAAGCACGAAATGATATGAATTCGTGGAACCTGTTGTTAACTTTGTTTTTTAGGATGAAGATCTTGATGAACCATGCGACAACACTGAGGGTGATTTAGAAAGGACCATGCTGACTGAGGAAAAAAACAGCCCTGACAGTCACAAGAAACAGCCAAAAGCCCTTACCAAACATGATCTCAAAAGTTTATGTAAGTTATTGCTTGATGTTATACTAAAAAAATATAATGATTTAAGGTTGTGTTTGCTTATTCCATTTTTATGAGGTCAAAACCAAAGCATTGGCAACAACTTTATATACTGATTGAATCGTATGCAGCTTTGGAATATTATATTTAAACTTCCATTTTTGTGTGGCAAAGTTATTACCAAACTAGCTACCAAAAACCCCTCAGATAATTAAATCTTTGATCAACTGCTGCTGTCTTAATTACATTTGATAGCAGAAGACACTTTGATGAGATTCCTTTTTTGAAGTTCTTCACTTAAATTCAGTTGACAGTTAGTGTAGCATTTCTCATTTTTCTTTTTAGTTGAAGAATGATAACCTGACCAGCTGCCACAATGAAGCACCTCGACTACTGATTATTACCAACAAGTCCCTCACCTATTTTGACCATCATGTAATCATGCACAACTTGAAGAGCCTCAGTGCCACTAGCTCTTAAGTTTGTTCTTGTCGCTTCCCATCTGTTATTTGTTTAATTTTGAGAAGTCTTGATCAGGTCAAATTTGGCCGTAAAACAAATAAATATTGTCAACCTATCAATGTCTTATCTTTTCATTTATCCTTTGTTTTTTATAGTATATTTTCACATTTGCAAGTTACTTAATATTATATTGCATAATTTTTTAAACTAACTTTAGAATCCTTTTGATAGAAAGTCACATTTTATATTATTCATAAAATTATCGGTTATCAGTTATTGACTTCAAGTATTTAAGGTGTTGAAAGAACTTATTTCATCAAAATGTATAAATATTATTTCTATCATATGGTGAGGTGCTAGAAGGTTGTTTATGAACTAAAGAAAAACTTATATTAAATTGATATTTAATTCATTGCCGTTTGTGATTGTTGTCTGTTTGCTAAAGGTTACATTTCTTTTTTGTTTCAAGTCTTGAATATCTTAGAACATATTTAGTTTAGTAGTTAAAACATGTTTTAAAGACTTTTCACAGCATGTTTAATACCAGAACACTTTTCTCAATATGTTTAATACCGAAACACTTTTCACAACATGTTTAAAATCAAAACACCTACACAACATGTTTAAAAACAAAACACTTTCTACAACATGTTCTAACCCAAAATGTGTTTTGATATTAAACACTTTACGGAATGTGTTTTGGATTCAAACATGTTTTGAAAATCCATGAGTTTAAAAAACAGGACAAGATATGTGTTTGGGTTTCTGTTTAATATCCAGAGACCATTTTTGCAGTGTAGCGGCGTGTATACAGGTTATATTTTACGGGACTGTTATTTCATGGTATTAGAGTTTCCCAAATATAGCGTTACTATGAACGGATTGAGTGAATATTCAAAGGATTATCAACACTGTCGGTAATTCTTCTTGTACTGTGTATTTATCAAAATAGACTAACTTTATTTAGACTTATTTATTGAATCGAATACGAAAGATTGTGTATTTTGGTGACCTGAACGAACTAGTGCTTTGATAAATAATAAATCCAAGAGAGATGCATGAATAACAGGTGTGTATGTAATTATTTCATAACAGACATGGGCGTAGCTCAATGAAGCATATTGTTTTATGATAAAAAAAACATCTACCTGTCTATTCTGTTTATTTGCTTTTTCTTTCCATAGCCCCGAATCATTCACGAATAAATGTCAATGATAACGCTTCCTCTCGTTTAATCTTAGATATTTGATTTCAATGCCTTTGACAGATAAAATATATATAAGAGTGTCAGAAAATAGATCAATCAATCTTCACAAGACTACAATAATACCATCATGTGTAAAACTATCTATTATCAACTTCCAATAAATAAATCAAAAGTGTTGCCTCGGTATAAGCTATGTAAAATCTTCTTTATAAACGTAATGTGTTCATCTACCAAACGTGTATTCTAGTAAATACTTGTAATTTCTATAAAAACACTCTAAATATTCCTTTAAGGAAGACTAAGGGAATCTTCTCAATTAAGACACGCTAATCTTCGGGGATTGATACTAAGATGATTGCACAAATTGCGTTTATTATTATTATAGGACGGACGCACACATGCGGCTCTCGCTGAATAAGAGTTGCTTTCAATTAACACACATAAGCATCTATCGCTGTGAGAAACTGCTAATTACGGACGCTTATATGCGGCTCCCGCTGTGCTAGGGTCTGATTATTTTTCTCGGCGTTAATTAGTTTAAATTAGTACGGACAGGTGTTTGTGATATGAGGTGGTTGGAAAATGTTATGAGAGGACGCCATTATAATACTACACAGGTAGAAAACTTCACTGCCTAGATTTAAGTGAATGCACCTTTGACTTCATGTCACGTGACTACTGCTAGCCTAGTTTAGTCTGGGCGAGTTCCTAACAAACGACTCGTTCCAAACAACTTCCGTCCGTATTCATTAATAAACCTTGAATAAATATCCGTAATGCATAAACATTCCTACCTTTCACCTTTCCAAAGCAGAATTTCTCAATGGTCCACGTGCTGTCCTCTTCAGGTGGACCCTTCGTTTACTTAGATCATCAGATGTCCCAAGATACACTTTCCTTGACTTCTCTCATTACCAATCTCCAGCTCAAGTTGGTCTTTTCCTAAACATAATATAAAACCAAATTATGAGATAAGCTGAGAGTCCAAACGTCATTGATCTAAATAGTAACATAAATGTTGATATGAATGAAATACCGAATAGAAAGAATGAGACGATTTGAACACACAACTAAGTAAAATTTAGGTCTGACCTCCTTCATTCAACATAATTTGCTCAAAATCACGTTTTGAAACATTAGATAATGTCTTAGTTTTGATAACTGTATTGACTTCGAGAATTATTTAATCTTTGTACAAAATTGTCTGACAATTAAAAAGAAGATTGATAAATAATTTGACAAAATATTGACTATGAGGGGAAATGATACTTCTGAAATAATCCTACGTAGCTATTTCTGAAAGAGAAGTTGATGTAGAAATTCTTTCTTGATAAAATAGTTGATGAATTTTTGTCTTAGATGAAAAAATAACTTCAATGAAAAACTCAGATTGTTTATATTGAAATATATTTTCCAAGGTTTAACATTTTCAAATTAAATATGGTCTTATCAAAACCAAAACCCAGACACGAACATTAGATAGGATATCCAATACTTGGTCTACAGGTCAAGAATGAAATGCAGAGAAAAAACCCAAATATATTCATTCTACTGTCCATATACAGTTGTGAGGCAATATTTGAGGCAATAGTTTCAATAAGCACAAAGGTAGGGTACGACCTAGACACTAATTCCAGTGAGTCATTCCGGCTCTATATATCACTTCATGAGTGAAGAAGTAATCTTAAACGTTAGTTTGATATGTTAAGTCATAAAAACACAAGAAATTTGTTACAATCGTCTCGTACATGCTAGAAGACGTCAGGAAAAATCTTCACCTGTCAATGTTGTAGCTAATGGACTCCTTAAATGAATTGTCTAAAACTGGACACACATAGAAGTCATTAAAAACGATGTTCAAATCCACTGGTCAAAATGACCACATAAGACCTATTTTGATAACTATTGTGTTATATTGTTTCATCATTTCAGTGCATCCTAAAATTCTAACGGAAAAGATTGATTATGTTGATTTATGATAATTTGACAAAATATCGACTTTGAAGGGAAACCATATTTATGAATTATTAATTGCTGTTCTTGTCTGCTCGAATAAATCGCTTGTGCTAGAAATAGTACAAACTTTGATCCCTGTTGCATAGTCGAGGGAGTACAGGTTTGATAACGTTTCAATACACAACACCGACACTGTGAGGATTCAAATGGATCTCAAAAGAAGCACAATGAGTTAAAAACCCAACTGTCGCAAATGAATGATATTGATGAATATCGAAGCCTTTAATCTATATAACTTTTCTTCCCTTTCTGACAGTCCATGTTGTCTTGCACTATATGTACTATGTGCATCGTATGAAAATTAACCTTTCTCAAGATAAATCTTTATCTTGAGAAAGGTTAATCCTCTCATTTATTTGAATTCATTGCAAATACAAAAACATATGATACTAATAAGTACTTACACACATCTGTTTACTTTACATCCGACTTTAAGAGTAATAATACTTAAATAATATGTTATATGTTAACCAATCATGAAGCTGCAGTAGATACTCACAAATGGTGTGTCTCTTATATTCAGCGATTTCATATATTTCCAATAAATTCGCTCATTGTTCCATGAAGTTTGTATAAGCTGTCATGTATGTTCATTGTTCTGTTAAGTTTGTGTTACCTGCCTTTTACGGGAATATATTTAGGTTTACTAAAATCGCTACAAAAACTTGTTAACAAGGACAAGACATATAATATAAAGCATAATATATTAGACTCCCTGTTCATGCATACCAAGAAGCAAACATTATTTATAAAGCATTTACGGAGGGGAGACATGTTTTCAGGGGTAGATTTTATTTCGTGGAAGGGGGCGATTTGTTTTCTACTAACATAAAATCGTCTGGGGAGATATATATCAGTGTTGGTTTTATTTCACGACATCGACAATCCAAGAATTCTTTATTTCTAATTTGAAAGAGAACCAAAACCTGCATTTTTTCCCCAGTAAGTTCTAATTTTGATATTTTGTTTTTCATGAGTACTTTCAGTCAAAATAGCCTTTTACTTTGTTTCAGTTTATCTGTAACAATCAGAAAGGGCGGTCCTGTATCCCCAAGAGAACGCTGGTTTTACGATGGTCAGCTGATTCGACCAGTATTGTTGTTTAGAATGTTTGTTTTCATATAGAATGATTGTCAATCAATGCCCCCAGAACCTAACTATACGTTATGATAAAGCTTTAGTACAAATTTTATCAGTCTTATGCAAAGTTGGAACAGTGTCTCAAAAAGTATTCTTTATGATATGTGAGACCCATATTCAACCGATTCCGTTATATGTAGGTATAGTACAGTTATAGTAAAGTTTTATCAGTCTTACAAAACTGTAAGTGCGAGTTCAAATTGAATCCAGTCAAATGTCTATGAATATCTAATACGACATGCATCTGCCTTCTACTTACTTATCATTCAATTTCTCATATGAATAAGGTGTCAGGGAACAAGGATATTACACGTAGGTTGATCCATTTACTCAGGAAATGTGCGACGGTTTGCTCATATGTTGGGTGTTTTTTTTCATTTTTATTTCCCACAGTTTCAAGTTGCTTACATACAAGTCATACATCTAGGTAAAGTATCCACCTATACATTTACATCTTCATATTCTTCAGCTTGAACATTGCAAACCATGTATATTATATCTGTATCAAAATATTATTCAAATTTTCAATTCAAGACATTAAAGTAGATACAATTGCACATCACTGCTACGTTTATCATATCTACCATGACATATCATGATATACACCTTATATTAACATTTGCTTAACTTGACAATTTTTCACTACACTTCACTAAAGTATCAGTTTTTGAAAAAATTATGAAAGGTTGACCAAATTGTGTAGAATATGGCATAGTTGCAGTTTGAGAAAGCAATTTTTTGGGAAGTTCGGTAATATTCAAAGATTTCTTTCTGAAGGGCTTTGATGTATAAACATTTATTAATTCTGCTTGAATTATAAATGTACTGTTTGGCCACCAAAGCAACAGCATTTAAAGGATTATGATTTTCCCCTTTAAATCAACAAACAAATATATTCATTTGTGAAAACAATGTATCCTTCTGCTACTGTACCAAGCCAGTCTGACAAGTTGTTCCATAGTTTAATTACATGTTTACACTCACACAAAAGCAACAAAGAGGGGATTCACAATATCCAATCTTGTACAAAAAGCTTCTTGTAGCCAGAATATTGTGTATTATTTTAAACTGCAGCCATTTTAAATTTCATGAACATTACATCTATATGCCATTAAATTCTTTTTCACTTATATAATTCACTTTGAATATGTTCATCCATCTCTATGAACTAGCTGTTTGTATCTCTTTTGCATTTGATAAATTTTATAAAAATAGTTGCTTCCTTTCTCCTTACTGTATACCATACTTCTATTAAAAGTAGAATTGGGCCACAAATTTGAACAATCTTAGCTTTTAATTGCATTTTCCATTAAAAAAAATTGTATGTCCAAATCATAAATGCACAGAATTCTTCATAGTTAAACATTTCCCAATTTTCTTTCACAAAATAAATAATATACAAAATACCATTATTTTGGCATTTCTGATTGGCTAAGTATTTGTTGTCTACAGATACATTATAATTATACCATACTGATTGGGTCATACACTCTGTAACATCATTACTTGTGGAGTCATAGGTCTTTAGAAAATAACTCCATGCATACAAAACATCCTTCCAGAATACATTTCTGACAAATGGAACAATATGTTTATTTATGTAAATAGAGTCTGCATAAAATATCTTTTCAACATTTGGAATGCAGTGTGATGAATGCACATACCATTTTACCCTATTCTGTATTCCTTTAACCCAAGATAACTTCTATGCTGCTATTACACATCTAATAATGGGAACATTTATACCTCAACACTTGGGCGGAAAAGTCATGACTTCCCTTTAACATTATCTTTTTTCCTTGCCGTATGAATGCAAAAAATGTTTTCCGAAATTCTTCTATTGTCTTCTCTGGAATTGGGAGATCAGCAAAATGATGATTAAGTGTAGGTAAAAGCAATTGTTTTAATACATCGTTTCGACCCAGAGGAGTTAATGTTGTCATTGCCAATGCATTAATTTCCTTTCTAATTCTTTCTAATTTATCATTTACATTCATATCAACAATTCTATCTAACTCAACATCAAAAAGTCAAAGTGTATATCTTTACATAGTTGTATCATCATCAACTTGTGATAAAATGGGTTCTATACTGCAAATTTGTATGCCCCTTATATTTCTGTCACTTCTTATTTGTATTTCAGCACACATTATAGGGAAAACTTGTTTAATCTGTTAGCAATCACTGCTGATACTAACATATAAGATGTATTAAGAAGTGAAATAGGCCTCCAGTTTTTCAATAGTGTATTTGCCTTATTAGTTTTTGGAAGGCATGTAATTTTACCTTGTCTTTGAGTAATAGCCATTTATCCGTTTTGATATCCAACGTTCATTACTGTCCACATAAAATGCCTGACTTCCGGTGAACAGTCCCGCACTGACGGTTTAGTGAAATTAGTATACCGTCAACATGCGCCGCTTAATTGTTACTAGAACTGATAACATACGAACTAGTTATGCTGTTATTGTCTATCGTCCTCAAGCTATTTTTATAATCTTATTAAGCAGTAGCAGTAAAAACTAAGTGTTCAGGAATGAACCGCCAGGACAGTAAAACTGAAGTAAAGCCCGCCGGAAATATGCGCGGCCCCGAGCAGACACGGAGTACTACAAAGCGTTGACTGGATTACATTACAATAGTTATAAAACGTCCTGACAATGCGTTTAAAGAATGGACATTATCTGTAAACTATATACATATAACTTTTAAATTGTACTATTTATTTTATTGTTTGTATCGAATATACAGCTTCATACCGATAGTTTGTTCACTTACCACTGAATCGTAGTTCAAATATCATGAAATTTGGGTTTCATTTCAACGTCAATAGAATAACTTCAGCAAAACTGACAATGGATCATTGTCCATGAGTTAGATAGCCATTCTTGAACTCTTTTTGGGATCGTCTGGTCTCTGGTGCAAAAATTAGAATTTTGGCATATTGATAAAGACAGAGGGGGTCACATTTTCGTAATTTCGACTTTCAAACAAAATGTTCCATATCGCCTCTTCGAGATTAAAACCAACATAATCAGACCCACTTTGTGCTAAGGTACAAACGTGACGTATTTTTAAAGAAGATGATAACTTATAATGGATTTTATGGAGAAAAATACAAATTCGTGTTTTTCGGAATTTTAACCCCTAGTCACTTCAAGACCTGCCAAAACTGTTACGGGTAATTGCGGGGTACGATAAAATTTTGCCTTAAAGAAGAATGGATCTGCATATGTGTATTGAAAATTCAATATTATAAGTTTGTTTTTCGCAACGCTACGATACCTAAAAGGCATCTAAAATCACATGATATTTTCACTAGTATATGCAGGTAAGTGAACAAACTTTTGGCATGCAGCTGTATGAGATACGATATCCCTGAGTTTAAGACCTGCGGACAACGTTGGTTACACATTAGTCGGCCAAATGGGAAATAGCTGCCGCCTTTTGTGATGCTGACTAGATAGTATCATGGCGTCGTTGGCGCGATTCGCACAAAGCGATTGCGAGGCTGGCGACGCCTTCTACAGCCTTACAGCAATGGCGGACGTCATGTATACTACCTGGACTATTGAACTATCTGAAATTTATTTCTATTATCATTATTGAATTGCTCGTACTTTTGAAACAGACCTCCTCTAGAAAGATAGTTTAACAATGCTTCACTTTCTGAAATGTCATTTTATTAGTATTGTTTTTTCTGAAATGTCATTTATTAGTATTGTTAATTAATAATGGTGGTCCTTTTCAAATACTATTTGTACTATTTGAATTGAGTTTGAATATACCATCTCCAGATAGATGAGGCAATCTAAATAATATCATTGTAATTCAACATTAACCATCATCTACTTTAAGTAAATGGCCACAATGTGATATGCTTCTTTACGCAGATGTTTTGTGTAATGTCTTTTTATGGACATAGCACGTTATTTCGTGACATTTTTAATCTAAATGTACAAAATCTCAGAATTTAAACTTACCCCTCTAGAACCGTCCACCCGACTTTACAAGTTGAAGATCTTCTCCAGTGTGAGTGTAGTCCTGCATTAAACAACAAGCCGGGCTGGATGGTTTGAGAATAGGGCACAGAAATGCGAGCGCGTGAGCGGGCAGACGTTTGAAATTTGTTCTGTTATATAACGATACAATTATGAATTGACTTTAAACTCCTCTCCAAGGGGACGCTTAAGACGTTTTGAAATTGTGAGGGAAACACTAGCTTGTCTGGGACACATCCTGTTTCAACAAAACACGACTTACAATGGGGAGATTTGAAATGGCTGACCATTTTGTAAACATCCATTTTGAATCGAAATGGGAAACCTTTTACCCCAGTGTAACCGTTACAATGGATGTAACGTCTGAAGCATTTCTTTGATAATAATCATAAAACATATTATTTAATCAAATGTTTATTAAAAAAAATTCCTTTACCTGATTGATCGGAAATATGATTTCACATTTTTAAAATGGGTGAGTCAAGTGATATTAACACTTGGCTTTGTATTTCAGGTCACGCTTATGCCACTATTAGACATCAATTTAATTACATTTAGGTATTGGGTTTTCGACTTGTCGTACTTAACATAATAATGAATCTCCCGAATAGATTAATTTTTGCCTTTGAAAGCGCCCTCTCATGGTTCCTATGTAATATGCTTACTGTAAAGTAAATTATGTCACTCCATCACTCTACCATCACGTATTTAATGTTTTATTTGGTATCATAAAGCTTTCTTTACTTGCAAAATCGACCTTTGAACTTGACCGTTTTACAGACACTTTATACACTGTAAAGGTGTCAATAGATCAAAAAGTGTTATCAAAGAGTGAATATTGTGTGTTTCATTAAAAACTCGAACTGATATTTCAGTGTTAGTATAGTGTTATTAATCAAAATATACCTCGATTGTTGAAAAACAAACACTACACTACAGCAAATTCACGAGTTAACTAGTCAAGTAAAAAAGGGAATTAAGAGCAAAGAGTGAATACATATGTTTTCATATTACAACAAAAAAAGAACAAAGCCTTCACTCATAGATGGGAATGAATTTGAACATTACTTTGGTTTTATTGCGTTATGTTTTCAAAGCAAAATCGGCATTTTTAGATGAAACCTGCATACTCAATGTGAACTTTATTACTAATCGTGTTCATCAAATATAACAATGAACTAGATACGACGAAGTCATCTTACAATAATGAATTGACTCATGGAATGAAATAGAATAATTATCAATAATGGTTAAACTCTTTACAGTTAAAACTGGAATTTACAAATAAAATAATCATTTTGGGAATGAAAAGAAAGAACAACAATACTGTAAATGCAATCATTTTACTAGTCAAACAACATATTTACAAATGTAGCATAAATAGTTTTAGACCAAAGTTAGAGTATCTTAATAGTGAAATTGTACAATATAATGATTTGTCAAGATATGTTTTTTTATCAACAGAAACTGAAGAAATTACTGTTCAACTTTACATTTACTACATCGAATTTATATATTGAATATCTGTCTTTGTGTTAATCTAATGAGTCTGCCTGAATCACAAAATATGGAAAATAAAAAAGGTAATAGAACAATGAGGGAGTTACACCAACGTATACGGGACGAAGATTAAACTCGCTTATAGTACATATTCAACGGAATCGGATGATACTCCTTTTTCATTGTTTTTATATCAAAATGTAATTATTTACCTATGTACATCTACGTAGAGATTTGCAGTGACACAGGGTAAGTTTCATAAAGCCCACTTACTTATTGACAAGCTGGTAGTCGAGGGTAGAGAGGTGGATGTTGCCGAGGGAGATGATCCAGAGCAGAGAGAGAAAATACCCACGATTAAACCAAACGACCAAAACAACAGAGGATCTACGTGTTGTTTCATGGAACATTAAAGGTCTAACACACCACGATAAAACATCAAAGCCTTTCTATGATTTATTTTGTTCAAATGACTTAGTTATACTGAGTAAAACATGGACTACGAGTGATATAATTGTAAATGGCTTTGAGAGCTATGACTTTCCTCGATTTAAAATTACATAAAAGAGCAAAGCGTGCCAGTGGATTTGTTAATGTGTTTTTTAAGAAAGCTATCAGGAAATGAATTAACCTTATCTAATCTACTGAAGACATTATCGTGTTGATAAAACTTATTAAGTACATCCTCGGATTACCTAAACATTATAATTATTTACATGTGTGTAGGTTACCTCCCTTCAGAAGGTTCATCGGTTTATAGAAGGCTTTATTTTGACATATTCACCCAACTTGAAAATGAAAATTTAAATTTAATTTGGTTAAGAAGAAATGATTTGATATTATATGATTTCTCAGGATGCATATTCACGAGTCAACAAGCCATGTAAACTATGGAATTAATACGCCAAAGTAAAGTGTAAGGCTATCTTTTATAGAAGGCTTGATTTTGACATATTCAACCAACTTGAAAATGACATTAACACCTTTTCTGATCAAGGAACAGTGTCTATCCGAGGTGACATCAAATGTAGAATGGGTGTGGGATTACATCAGCGGAGACAACAATAACAACCATGACCCAGATAACATTCCAGATACACAGATTGCAAGGGCATCAAGAGATGTAGCGATAAACATCTGTATCTAAATTTGATTCTTTGAAAACGTGCACAGAAATCTTATTCACACGCTCTCCCCCCTCAATTGACGTTTCGACATCTGTATTTAAATATGATTCACTCAGTAACCTTTGTTAATCTTATTTTCCGTTTAAAACTCCTTTGAGAGTCCCTATGTTGTCCTCCTTTGTAGGTAACCAATGTACAACATTTATTCTATTGTATACTCCAAGTCTGTAGAACCGACTTCACAAATGTATCCTTAACAAAATTAACAGCTAACTCAGAAATATCCCATTTCATATTTCATGTATTCTAGTTATTTTCATTAAATGTTGTATACATAAAGACATTATAACAATGGTGCATGTTTACAAGTAGTAAAAATTTGTCTCCATCAATATTTTCACATACCAGTATTTGTGGAATGTGCATGCTCTTATAAAGAAAGGTTGCATGATTTTTGTTGTTGGTATGTGGTCACCTCTTTATCACAGATAAAATCTTTTTTTTATTGATACTTCAATCATAAATTGAGGATAAAATATGCTAAATGGTATTTTCCAGCAAACATTCAAATATTTGCGGCCTTTTTCACAAGATGTTATATGTACAGTGAACATATCCTTTTCAATGATGCTGCATTAATAGTCATTTGTTGCACATTGACAATCGCGAATCTGAAAGCATGGTGGATCCAAACTCAATTTTCCCACGCTGGAAGTGAATCAATAATGTTGAAATCTGATAAGAGTTCACCTTGTTGTGTTCACGTAATAGTGGAATATATCAATGCTAAAGTAATTACAATCAGATTGAACCTTCCACTGGTCCCCCTGTTTTCTGATCTGAGTATTATATCATTCACATCCCAGACAGTCGGCAATGAGGTTGGACATTTCTGGCATCGTTTGATATCATTTCCCTAGCTCCCCGTTCCTCTACCCCCTGTTATGACAAGCCACGAACGAGTGTGTGTTTAAGTTGCATGGTGATTGATTAATGAGTGTGCTTCCCGACTGCTAGGAGCAAAAGGAGCCCATGTTCCAAATATTGCTCATATGATATAAGTTCATGAATAATATTGTTTTACCACATGTTTACTTTAAAAAGTCAACAGGGTAATATGTTTTCAAAATGAACTAAAACAAACATATCTAAAACACAATTGGTAGGGGAGGACGGGTAAGTTGAGCCAGCATACTTTTCTAGAATCCTTAAAGTGATAATGTCACCATATGTACTACATCGTAATAACTTATTTATCAAAAACTGCTTCTCGTGTATTGAACGGGCAGAGGATAATAATACGGAGGAATGGTAATCAAGGTTTCAGGTTTCTAAGCTTTTTGCTTCTGGAGAAGCCAAAAAAAGGAGTTTTAGGGCATGGCATCAGCTACATTTACAGGGTCACCAAATCTATAAAAATAGAATTCTCATCAGCTTCAGTTTCCTAGGCCTCTTGCTTCTGTAGAAGATGAAAACAACTTTTATGACGTGGTCTAAATGTCCCTTATTAGCTTTCCAGGCCTTTTGTTTCTGGAGAAGGAGTTAAAGATAGATTTGATGGTGTGGCCCGTTGCCATTTTTAAACGTTACAAAAACAAAACAAAATCGATAATGAAGAAACTCTTATTTAATTTTCTGTACACAAGATTTAAGATTTCGCGAGTCATTGGTTCCTGGAGAAACATTTAAAAAAATTAAATATTTACGGACGGATGGACGTGATAAAACCTTGGTTGATGTATCTGCCTCTTGTTATAACAATATTATTGGGTTTGAGTTTCGTTTAGTGCTGTGATTGATTACGGTATATGTCTATTCTATCAGAATTGTAAAAGGGTAATGGTCAATAGAAAGATATGAAATTGACAAGATAAAAGCAATGATAAGACATCTGCACGAGACTTATAGTTATTCCTAGATAAAATCTGCAATCCTGGAAACATGCAAAATGGGCGAGTGACTTACGATCACCTTATTGCTTTGTGAAAGGCAGATCAGGTGCTCGCCTAGCACTTTGTATTTGGTTAAAATTAGTACGGACAGGTGTTTTTGATATGAGGTGGTTGGAAAACGTTATGAGAGGACGCAATTATAATACTACACAGGTAGAAAACTTCACTGCCTAGACTTAAGTGAAAGCACCTTTGACTTCATGTCACGTGACTGCTGGTAGCCTCGTTAGGTGCGGGCGATTTCCTGAAAACGACTCGCACCAAACAATTGCCGTCCGTCTTCATTAATAAACACTGAGTAAATACCCTTAATGCATAAACAAAACATCCCTACCTTTCACCTTCCCACAGCAAAATTTCTAAATGATGTACGTGCTGTCCTCTTCAGGTGGACCCTTCTTTTATTTAGATCATCAGATGTCCCAAGATACACTTTCCTTGCCTTTTCTCATTACCCATCTCCAGCTCAAGTTGATCTTCTTACACTCAACGAAATATAAAACTATCACTATAAGAATATGAGATAAGCTGAGAGTCTAAACGTCATTGATCTAAGGAGTAATACATGTTGATGTGAATGAAATACTGAATAGAAAGAATGAGACGATTAGAGCACATAACTATATAAAATTTAGGTCTAATCTCCTTCATTCAACATTATTCGCTCAAAATCACGTTTTGAAACATTAGATAATGTCTTAGTTTTGATAATTGTATTGACTTTGAAAATTTCAAATCTTTGAAAAATTTTTTTGACAGTTTAAAAGAAGAAATTGACTTTGATTGATAAATAATTTGACAGAATATTGACTATGAGAGAAAATGAAACTTATAAATAATCCTACGCAAATATTTCTGAAAGAGAAGTTGATGTGGAAATTAATTTTCTCGATAAAATAGTTGATGAATTTTTTCTTGGGTGAAAAATATACTTCGATGAAAAACTAAGAATTGTTTATATTGAAATATATTTTCAAAGGTTTAACATTTTCAAATAAAATAGTCTTATCAAAACCAAAACCCAGACATGAACATTAGATAGGATATCCAATACTTGGTCTACAGGTCAATAATGAAATGCAGAGAAAAAACCCAAAGATAGTCATTCTACTGTCCATATATAGTTGTAAGGCAATATTTGAGGCAACAGTTTCAATAAGCACAAAGGTAGGGTACGACCTAGACAGTAATTCCAGTGAGCCATTCCGGCTCTACATATCACTTCATGAGTGAAGGAGTAATCTTAAACGTTAGTTGTATATGTTAAGTCATAAAAACACAAGACATTTGTAACAATCGTCTCGTACATGCTAAAAGACGTCAGGAAAAATCTTCACCTGTCAATGTTGTAGCTAATGGACTCCTGATATAAATTGTCTAAAACTGGACACACATAAAAGTCACTAAAAACGATGTTCAAATCCACTGGTCAAAATGACCACTTAAGACCTATTTTGATAACTATTGTGTTGAATCGTTTCATCATTATAGGGCATCCTAAAATTCTAATGGGGAAGATTTATGATTGATTATGTTGATTTATGATTGATTATGTTGATTTATGATAGACTATGTTAATTTATGATTGAGTATGTTGATTTATGATTGATTATGTTAATTTATGATTGATTATGTTGATTTATGATTGACTATGTTAATTCATGATTGATTATGTTAATTTATGATTGATTATGGTGATTTATGATTGATTATGTTGATTTATGATAGACTATGTTAATTTATGATTGAGTATGTTGATTTATGATTGATTATGTTAATTTATGATTGATTATGTTGATTTATGATTGACTATGTTAATCCATGATTGATTATGTTAATTTATGATTGATTATGGTGATTTATGATTGATTATGTTAATTCATGATTGATTATGTTAATTCATGATTGATTATGTTAATTCATGATTGATTATGTTAATTTATGATTGATTATGTTAATTCATGATTGATTATGTTGATTTATGATTGATTATGAATAAACAATTCCAGTTATATTATGCCGTTGCTTCTATTTTTCTAGGCTTATTACACGACTCAAAGGGATCAGGTAAAAACCCATTTAACATTTGCAGAGTTATACGAAGGCCAAGATTGACTTGTGGCATGACATGGCGTGTTGTACAGCAGCTGCGCGTCCAACCGTCCGTCCATTTTTAACTTTTTCCTATTTCGACTTCATGCAGCAGAGATTTTTTTATGTGGCCCATAATAAGGTTCACCGGGCACATGTCCTACAGCTGTTGAAAACGTCTTTGCATTACTTTCGAACTGGTATAGAAATTGTATAAAATGGTGTTGCTTTAGTTCGACATATTCTGCCGAAAGTTAAGATGTTTTTGTGTTGATTGAGACAATGCATATATTCCTATCACATACTAAGATTTTACTTATAGGAACACATCTGGCAGTGATGTATGCAACACTTTTATTTAAGAAAATGTTCTTTATACTATGAATTTATCATTTCGAAATATATTTGGGTAAAAACATACATTTACCATAACGCAAAACAATATTTTCAACAGAAAATGTTCCCACATATGTTCCATCAATATTTTGTTGGAGAAATGTTAAATTCTAAAATTTAAGATTTTTACTAATACCCCTTTTGGATGATTTCTAATTTGGATTCTCTTTTGTTCTGTCCTATTACTTATTTATTTTTTAATATCGTTTAAATAAGATCTCTTTACAAAATGGTAAATGATTTATATGAAAACTCTTACAGATATACATAAATTCAACAGTTGTAAAAACCTATATCCATCCACTTTCCCTAGTAATTGTATCTGGAGTCACCCACAACTAAGCTATTTTCATGACGATTTCGGAAACAAAAAGGCATTGAAAGAAAATAATGTTGAGCTGCTTGATAAGTTGCCCGTCTGTCGTGAACTCCAATTATAGCCTACCTGTAACTGTCGCAGATAACATTAGTAGTTGCTTTTTACAACAATTTTATTGTTGGTATCAATAATGTGTTTGTACAAATAACTAAGTAAGTTTTAAGACACATGAGACCAACAATGCAACAAGTCATTCATGAAACTGATCTTGCGTATATAGATTTTGGAGCAATCAAATTACATAAGTGGATTAAGTGATGTGGAAAAAACAATGTCCCGATGAAGATAACCTTAATTCACATATATCAGCCAGGATCTGTCTGCATATCTTTTTTAAATTTCATATTGGGTTTATCAATTATGATACATTTATTCTTTTACATCAAGAGTCTGACATACGAGGATTAATTCACACCACGTGTGACGAAGTTTAATGAATATGTCAGTCTGACCAAGGACTTTTATTCTATACAGGTCCTTGGTCTGACCTACTTAGATTCGCTTCATAACGCATTTCTCGGGAATTCAGAATACTGTGTTCACACCTAGATTTCATCATGAATATTGATAGATCGCTGTCAGAAAAGTGTTTCGCTCTGAGCAACCAACCACGAGGAATACAGGATTGTAATGAAATGTTGAATAGCTCTATATGGAGAGGGGGGCTCCCATTATGGCTGTGATCTGAATACCAATGTGCTGTGTATTGAGGTGTCTTTGGAAAACATTTCCTGCGTTAAGGTGGTTTCCTTGCAAAGAGTATTTGAATACGAACAGAAGGCGCATGCGTGAACACACCTGAAAACCTTTATTAACACAATATTTTTCAATAATTATTTTTAAATCAATTAATGATATTCAGTTGATAAAGATCCAATTAATATCGAAGTGTTTGTCTCAGGTTGAGCTAAACCTTACGAAATGACCAACAAGCTATTCAGTAAACTCTCAATTTGTTTTTCATAAAACACTCATCAACATTTTGTAAAACAGTAGCATTTCATAATCCAAAATGTTTTACTGAAAAACACTATTCGATTAGTAGAGTTAGGGCGTTCAACTTCGGGTCAAGAGGTCTATGGTTCGAACCCCGCCAGATAATCGGCAACTATGTCTGCAGAGAACTTGTCTACACGCATTAAGGTTTGGGTGAAATGGTGTACACACAAGTAGCCTGAATGAACAAGTTATTGATTCTCAACCTTAACACAAATAATACATGCATATATTTAAGGGCGGACACAAAACTATGCAGACGCACCACTGTTTTTTAACATTCTGTCAACTGATATATTGAATGATATATACATATATCACATTCCCTCTATTTGCCATTCACGCTTGACAACGATACAAGAAACTGTATCGAAACGTCACAAATTTCATAACAAATAGTTCCATAATTGTACTTAACAAATCATATGCATATCAAAAAATGGGAAAACTAAAACTGCACATGAACGACCTTAAAGCAATCCTTTAAAACAAATCTAAGTTTGTAACATGTAAATATTCAGAACGCTCATTGGTCTTCTCAACTATAGAACGGAAAGACATAAAAAGCTGAGATGTTTTGCACAGAACTCCTTACCCTACGGGGTTTACTTATGACAGAGTTTGTGTTTTTGTTGCCCTTCATTTAGACGACAGTGGTAACATTCTAAAAAGTAGTTTTAGTATATTCTCAAAGAAGGATAATGCTTAATATTTTACGAAAGCAATTAGTCGTCTATTTAATGGCATGTAACGTGTAATAAATCTGAGTCTTTGACTGCAGAGATATACAATTTTCTTTTAACTGAGAAAGCATCAGAGCACATAACGTAACTGGAACTAATGTATAATAACAAAGGAAACTCATGTTTGATGGTTACTGAGCTTTGTGAAACTATTCATCCTCATTAATTTAGCTTGGGATGACCTTCTTAGGGGACGTATTTGGAATTTATTTGAATATTAGCCAATATTGGCCTTGCTTCCATCTTGCAAACATAACTTCATGTTTCTTTCATTCGGCCAAAGTTCTGGCAAGTGAAAACAACTTTTGTATACTTTTTTCCGAGTAGATAAATAACTAGATAAATGTCTGTATAATCTGACAACAAAGAGTCAACGAAATTGTAAAATTGTTAAGTTGATTCTATAAAAGTGCAATGCAAAAGTCAAAGTGATTGAAATACACTTTTGAAAAAGTAATACGGTAGAACAGTGAAAGGCCATAAATGGAAATGTTTCGTTTTTTTAAAAAACCCAAACAACTCCTCAGGTGAAATGTCACGTACTTTGACTCATCTTCAAACAAACTTGGAGTATGTTTTATCCACTATTTCTTTCATATCACTTACGTTTTCCATTTTGGTATCGACCTGACACAACCGAATGAATCTTATCTGTTTGTTTCTGTTACAATCATTTTTACTAGCTGCCAATGCGGCATGACTAAAAATTTCTTCTTTTTAAGACACATGGCCCTTGGTTCTGGTCTATTGATGTTTGTTTCATTGCAATACATATCCGTTGGAGATGAAGATGAAGGCTATTTGGGTATGTTACCAACATTTGCAGAGCTGTTGAGATGTTGCATGATGAGACTTACTCCAACAACATCAACAACTTTAATAATAAGTTCCCTTTTGTCACTAGAAGTAGTCTGCGTCCCTTTTTAAGTTCTCTTTGATAGATCTGCCAACAGTTGCCAAAGAACATTAAACGGCAGGTTCGGATCTTGGTTCACACTATCTTCCACTAGAGGCTGTGGACCTGTGAATATGATCCTGAGAAGCCAGTTGACCCAGACTTTATGATTTATCTTGCGATGCTGATGAAATGAATGTTATAAAACAAGTGCTGTTATCACATGAAGGCATTTGTTATCATAAAATGACTTTAGTATACCAGTTAACAGACTTAAGCTTTCCATCTTTCAATCTTGTTCAGCTCTACTTTCTACTATCAGAGTTATTTCCCTTGACTTAGCATTCTGAATTGTGGAAATGACTTCTTCCTCCATATTACCTGACAGATGAAGTCATTGGTATTCAGATCACCCTCAAAGACAAGAAGATCCCTGTCTGACAGATAAGTCAGATAAGTTAGATACGTATAAACCCTAGTTCATATGGTTAAATGAATTCAAGCAAACCTTCAAAAGTAGTCACAATGAAAGGTTTCGAAAACCCACCAATCAAGAACTGCACTAGAGTCATTTTGAAGCATTCATCACTACCAATATCCAGGCCAACAGTTTATAGTTTAACCAACTCTTTCACAAGGTTCCGTCAGTGTAGGAAGCGAAAAATGGATTCCATTAGGGACTTCAACTGAAGCTATTTTATACAACACAGATGGGAGGAAATCGATCGGGATGTTTCATGAACATATTTGGTTTGAAACCTTTGGGTATACGAGTAATAAGTCCCCTTTTTAAAGAATGTAGAAAAACTCTTTTATCATATGATTGATTGATTGACCTGATTAAGAACTTGGTAATGTCTGACCAAAAGAACTTAAAGAATTCTGTTATTAAACCATCTGGTCCAGGGCTTTTAGGATATTTTAAGCATTAAAGTGCTGAAAGAAATTCTTCATATTCAAATATGCCCTATAGTGACGATGATACGTTTTGATCTAACTTAGGCAGGCTGAATTTTTTGATAAATGATCATGGTCGATATATCTTACATCATGTTTGTTATGAGAGAGTTTGGAATAGAACTTTTGAATATTTTGTTGGTTTTTCACTATTTTCCTAATTGTTAACCTTTGATCTGATCAAAAGTACTTGCGTTTTTTATGTAGTTAATCTTTTCGAGTTTTTCGTTTAGCTCCTCTGTATCTTTACGGATTCTAGATTTTATCTCGATATCATCAGTCTCATACACGTCCTTTGTAATGGTATTTATTTCAAACACAAGTTCGGATTCGTCTTTTTCTCCTTGTCTCTTTTAGAATGATGAATATTGTACAGCTTTAAAGCAATTGAATTTCACAAACATCTGATCATCTATGGTGAATTCTCTCTCCGTATGTCTAGCATTCTTATATTGTGAACAAGTTTCCGAAATAGTTTTTTTTTACAAGAGCGACATAGTCTTTGTCCCATAAAAGAGAATTATTGAATTTCCAAAATTCTTTCCCCCTGTCTAATTCAGTCAGTGTAAATGACATTGGTATACTTAATGTTTACTTTCAGATAATTTATGTAAAAAAAAGAACAATAAAGAGAGAATATCAAGAGAGAAGCCAAATATCACCTGCTTCTGTCAAAAACTTGTACGAATAAATATTTAATTACTTCGGTTTTTAGGATATTTGTCAGTTAAGGATGATAAAGTTCACGTAATGCAATACGAATCTATCTATATGGAAAATGATGTGAACCTCAAGATACAATAGGTCCTACCTTTGAGTGTTATTACTAAAAATATATCTGATCTGCTCAAAGTAAGTAAAGTGCCACGTTAACCTTATAATATATATAGATATGGTGTCACCACATTTTAGACATTTGTCGTTTGATAACATGTAGATACAGCTATTAAAACTGGACTGGGCTAATCTTTGTTGCCCTTAAGCAGCATTATACGAGGATATGCGCACTCCATACATTGGATACAAATAAACGGTTTGAATGCAATTATATAATATTATAATGTTAAAAAGCTGAATATGAGTAAAACATATTCTGTAAAAAGCTTTTTAAAAGTTGTAGAGTGAAGATGAAACAAAGTTTATGGATAACCATATTGTTAGTGCAACGAAAGTGACGTTTCATCGTATGAAAAAACTAGTCATATTCTAATTTCACAAAAAGTATACATTGCTATAATTAGTGAGTATAATAGTGTGTGTAAGTGTTCAATAAATAAGTACTCTATAATAACTGAGTATCAACTTATTTTCCGTGATTATTCTACTTCTCAAGCACATGTCTTTACTACAAACCTCTTGTCCATCCGCGTGATAATGTTCACCAATGATATCCTTTAATTTCACCCGTAAAATTCATTGCAATAGAGAAGTTTATTATCTGTAAATTTGATTTTCTTTCAAGAAAAGGAACATTATCTGTGATAATATGATCCGAATGATAATGTTAAGACCTATTTAAGATAACTTCATATTCAAAGAGTGTATTGTGGATCGTGTTTAACATGTTTACCTACTATTTAACAACTGATCGTAATGGTTAAACATGAAGGGAGATGTGATTGGAACATTAAAGGTAGTACTCTCTGCTCGCCCGCGTCAGTGTCAAGGATAGACTACAGTTGAGTCTTATAGCATCAGCATGCACTATTGATCAGAACTAAAAACAGTGTAACATAGTTTGTGTGCATGTTGATTGTGCTACAACAATATGATTGGCGAAGCGGTTAGATGTTGGGAAAAGGAACAATACTGCAAACAGATGTTAGCTTTGGAAGGTTAACTTAACGGGTTTATGATCACTAGCAATAGGCAGTCTATATGCCACAAGCACATGAGTGATACAATTATTTGGCAGCAGTGGAGAAAAATTCACAAAACATTCAGGTTCACAATTAACCATGAAATGAGTCACAAAAACATGATTAAAAGAAACGAAAATCTCGCCCGTTATTTATTAATTCTTAGAAGAACAAATAACTAACCAGCTAGTTATTTGTTATTCATAACTGGCAGTTAGTTATTCATTATTAACTAGTTACTTATTCGTTATTCAAAACAGCCAGTAAGATATTCATTATTTGAATAACGAGTAAATAACCAGTTAATCATTCGTTATTCAAAAATGCCAGTTAGTCATTCATTATTTGAATACAGTTAGTCATTCATTATTTGAACATCGAATAACTAACCAGTTAGTTATTCATTATTTGTTGTTCAAAACAGTCAGTGACTTATTCATAATTTGAATATCGAATAATCAGCAGTTAGTTATTCGTTATTCACAATTGATAGTTGATTATTTATTACCTGTACTTTACATATATATCAATGCAAGTTATACCCCCTATAGTTACAAATGCTACACTTTCAGATAGGCAAATAAACCATGAAATGAGTCACACGTGCATAAACGAATAACTAGCTAATTAGTTATTCAATATTTGAATATCGAATAACTAACTGGTTAGTTATTCATTATTTGAATATCGAATAACTAACAAGTTCGTTATTCATTATTCAAATAACGAATAACTAACTGGCTAGTTATTGGTTATTCGAATAAGGAATAACTAATAACTAATAACTGAAAACGTGCTGGCTTCAGCCTGCCGCCAGGGATATCATATGTCATTTGGATACCTCTCTCGCCAGGCATCAATTAAATCAATTTCGTCTTTCAACTTCATTATTCTACCTCTAACCAAAGGGTTGTTGTGGTATTTCTAATTGAATGTCTCGATATCGTAGTTTTGAACTACATTCCTTATCTCCCCACATAATCATGTGGACAATTTTAAGGGTTGTTAGCGTTGTTTCAAGATGACCGTAAAAGTTAGAGCTGTCAGCATTTGGGCCATATAAATTGATGATCGCTAATTTATATTTGTCTAAAGTGATTTCTATAACATGACTATTGCCATCACAATCCTTAATAACAGTATCAAGTGTATAATCAATATATTAAGTAAAAAGTATAGCAGTATACCTTTCGAGTTACTGCCATAAGAACTGATGTAGCATTTTTTACATCCCCAATCTTCAATTCAATTTTTCCAATATCTTCCGTTAAATGGACGTCTTGCAAACAATATATCGAGGAACGTTTCTTTTTCAAAAATCTAAACATTTATTTTGTTTTACTTATTGTGATCAACAACCTGATTAATATTGATTGAAATGAAAGATAATGCCAAATGTTGAGGAACAATTACCAGGGAATAACGAAACCGGAGTGTAATAATACCTATAGTTGAATACAATATCATTACAAGCAAAGAAATTTCAAAGTGAAAACAGTAAACAGAATGATATATATAAAAACAACTAAAACACGCTTGGTTATAGTGGCATGGAGTGGATTTCATCCTTGTAAAGATATTTTACAGGTTCAAGATAAATTCTGTAAACTTATTTTGAAATTAAGAAGACCTGTCCCCAATATTGTCGCAAGAGCAAAACTTGGGGGGTATTCATTAAAGGTAAATCAACACTTGAAGCTTATTAAGTATTGGCTGCGTTTATTAACTCAGAGTGAAAATGGTATTTTGCATCATACCTATGTGTACCAGTATAACCGGGCAGAAAAGGGTTTGGATTGTTGGGCGCTTAAAGTTAAAAATCTATTATTTTCTTATGGATTTGGCGAAATTTGGAATAGACAATCTGTTTCCTGTACTCATTCATTTGTGTCAGCTTTTAGAACAAGATGTATTGATATTGATAACCAGTTTCTCTTTGAATCCCTTGAAAAATTATCTTCATTGTATTTTTACAAAACAATTAAGTTAACAAGGGAATACGAACAGTATTTAAATGTTGTAAACATTTCCGCATATAGGATTTCACTTTTACAGTTTCGTACTTCAAGCAGTGATCTTATGATATCGCAGGGTAGAAAATTTGGTCTACCTAAAAGTGAAAGACTTTGCCCACTTTGTATCATCCCAAATGTAGAAACAGAATACCATGTCTGTCTTGTCTGTCCATTTTATGATGACTTACGAAGAAAATTTTTGCCAAGTTGGTATTACAAATTCCCCTCTGAGTGTAAACTTAGGCTTCTGTTTACCACAAAAAATGAACTTATAATTAATAATCTTGCTAAGTTTACATTCTTTGCACTCAAAATGAGAAGCAAACAGTTGTCCATAACTTAACTTGTAACATTTATCACCATTTGTCTATGGTTTCGGATATCACCATCTGTGTATTGTGAATGGATTGTTAAATGTGCTTGTGGCGCAACATCTTTAACATCTTTAAAATGTAAAACTATGTATTGTAAAATGGGCCTGTGGCCTGATTTACTGAAATAAAACTTCTTCTACTCAGTGGCATGGAGTTGTCATGGAGTTGTCATGGAATTGGGTATTCACGGATGACAACAAGTAACGTAGTTCACAATAAAAAGTTATAATGTTCATACTTACACGATTTCATAATGTCCGTGTAGTATATCCAAAATCGGAAATCCATAGAAAAACCCTGTAGAACAAACAGAACTACTTACCACTACAACACCAAATGGCTCTAGTGTGACCACGTTTGATAACAAACGTTTCATTTAACATAAAATGATACTGAAAAGACGGATACAGCAAAAATCTCAGCTACATTACAGAAAAGGTTTTGGCGGGGGAAAAGACAAGTATATTAGGTACTCACATAGTTTTAGATTTGAGGTGTTGTTTATAAGTTGTCAAAACACAAATTCTAATAATCAAAACATCTCAGTCATATGACAGTAAACTACGGAGTTATTTATCGTATTATTTCCACATAGAGGATGGAATATTTGGGTCGCGAGTTTCCAGGACGACTTCTGTACCGACAACGCACCCCTGTTCCAGAGTTTCATTGTCGTCCGTCATAAGAGCGGTAGGTCAGTCTGGATACTTCTCGATGATACGTTAAGCAGTTTGCGAGCCCCATACACTGGATGTGTCTACCATGTGAATAAATGTTTCAATAATCTACGGAGGGGCAGATGGCCTGTGTTCATTTGGTACTCCGACTTAGGAAGCTTGTACGATCTTGAAGTACATATCGTCGACTTGCTCCTCAGTGAATTTGAGTTTGTCCACTTTATAAGACCGCAGCATTCGTTCCGTATTTTTTTCTCCGGAATTTCGTAGAATGATATATTGGTTTTATGATAATGAATATCTTTCAATATTACTTGTTTTCCAATGCAGACTTTGATTCTTTCAATTCCGCCATTTCTTTCTTAAGATATTTTAATTCATCCTCATGCTTTGAGACCACGTGATCAACAGCGTTTACAGTTTGCTTTATTTCGGAAATGTCTGACTTTAGAGAGTTAATCGAGGTTTGAAGTTCAGTTTGACAGGTTTTTATAAGTGCTGTTAACCTTTTCTCGGAGTTTTGTATGATCTCCTCCGTGTTTGCCAAAGCACGTGTTGACCTCGTCGACTCGGACATTTCACAAAGTCCAGGTAGTGGCTAGATAATGCAGCAATACAAAATCCATGAAAAATATTTATGCAGTTCCCGTTTTATTCTACAATGTCATTTATAAATTTTAATCCGTTTTCAAACGTTTTTCATTAGTTTGGTAGCGAAATCATTCGTGGATAGGGAGAGCTCCTCAGACACACGTCAGACCCCTGTTCGTGCGCAACCGGAAGTCCTACCAGAATTTTGATATAAGTGTACGTTATGGAAATATTCAATCAATTTTCACCATGCATCTTGATTTTCCTTTAAATATTTAGACAACACAAGTAGTTCTTAAGAGTTATTTACTATATACCGATAACCAAATTGTAGGATTTGGAAACTCATTTGTTGGAAATTCAACCGGCGGAATACATCTTCAAATAAATCCTCTGTGAGTTGTCGGAGTGATATATATATCATGCGTTATCAATGGTGGCATTGAATCTAGAAGTACTGTACTGTCGCTGAACAATATCATTTAAAAGCTAATCGGTTCAGTAAAATGACAAAACATAATCATAAAGCCTGAACAATGTCATACTGATGACGCGTTGAGAAATTTTATAACTAGTATTAATCTAGATGGGACGTATATGCACATATATTTAGCTGCTGCTCAATTTTCATTTAAAACTATTAATTGTCATATTTTAGTCGATTAAAGATGAGCATGCGAGATATTTCCAACCTGTAAGTAGAGTAAGTAGAAACGATGGACATGTGCGAGGGGTGTCCCATAAGTAGTTAGTCTCAAGTAGAAATCTATAGAAATGTGCGAGGGGTGTCCCATAAGTAGTTAGTCTCAAGTAGAAATCTACATAAATGTACGAGGGGTGTCCCATAAGTAGTTATCCTCAAGTAGAAATCTATAGAAATGTACGAGGAGTGTCCCATAAGTAGTTAACCTCAAGTAGAAATCTATAGAAATGTACGAGGGGTGTCCCATAAGTAGTTAGTCTCAAGTAGAAATCTATAGAAATGTACGAGGGGTGTCCCATAAGTAGTTATCCTCAAGTAGAAATCTATAGAAATGTAGCTGTTTTATTTATACTCACAGTATCTTTCAACCTACAGGAACTTTGTTCTGTTATATCTAAGTATATTGATCCCCAGTTTGTGTTATCTTTGTCTTCCAGCTCGTGGGTCATGAACTGGATGAGAACGAGGTATAAAACAGTTTTACCCATTCGATAACATACAAATGGAAAACTGTTTTAGAAGTTAAAACAGTAAAATCTTTAGTATGTATAAGAACGCAAGTATATGTGTAAGCATCAGTGATTAGACTGCCCATTGTAGAAAAATAGAGCCTTGGCTCTGCAGGTCAACAGTCTTTGCTGATTTACTATCTGAGTTTGAAGATTTAAATGAAATAAAAGACTTATAACACGCCATGACTCTTCATTAAACATTAAATTGCAATCTGCTGGTCAAAGTATGTCTAAATAATGTCAGCATTCTCACGATTTTCGTCAGGTTATATTTTATCTCATCGCAAATCTTTTGCAAGTGCCTACACCATACACAACATTACAACCGAGCTTCCATCAAGAAACACTTCTGTCACGCCAATATTTTTTTTATGAAATTGATAAATCTTAGTCTTAATGTAACAAATATCCTATTCTGATAATTTCAGACTATTCTGATAATTTCAGACTGCCATAATTATTGGTTCATGAAAGGAAGTTGAACAGAAGGTTCAAAGTCTGAACATTTGAGCTTCCTACGCCCAATGGTTTTGGAGAAGTCAGTTACAAGTTTTACAAGTATTGCCCCCACGTAATTTAGGGGGTCAGCAACAAGTTTATAATTTTTAGTTTCCACACTACAAAAATAATATTTTCAGAATTTGAGCTTGCTACGTCCAGTTGTTTTAGAGAAGGATTCTGTAAAAGGCTTTAGTCTTCAAATTACATTAATATTCTTCTGAAGGTATTTTCTTCCATTTCAATCCTGTCACGACCATATTTTAGTAAGGTGAGGACCAAATATAAACTTTTTAGTCTCAATATCGCAAACGAGCTTCCAAACTAGTTTGGCGATGACTTCGCTGCAAAGTTTTAGAGGGAATGTCTGCAACGCCTACTTCACGGGGACGGGGGCAGGATTATAACCTCAAAGTTTGATTCCCTAGGTACAAAGTACCTTCACTAATTTCAACTTTGAAAGTGCAGCCGTTATGAAAGAAAATGTGAAAGTTTTACAGACCAACAGGTTGCTGATAAAGGTCTGGCGAGTTATTCAGCAAGTGCAAGTCGCTATTTTGGAGAAGATAACACAACACAATTTACCTGTGTCTATAGTGTTTATACAAATTATAATATACTACAATTTGTAATGTTGTTGAACAAGCACATTTTAGCCTACCATTCAAACCTTAACAGCTCAATACAGGAAAATATAGTTAACGTTGTGGAAATTGAGAACAAATTTGTAGAACACTGACTGAGTAAACCGATTCGAATAGTGCTGAGTTGATTGGACGTTTCCATGTCAATGATCAAACACACTGTTCAAACGGACGTTAACGTAGAAAGCCTAAACGACGATTTCAGCTTCACTGGTCAAACACGCTGTTTATGTACATATATAAATAAAACAACAATCAGTTTCAAAACGAAGTGTTATTGTACAAGTAACACCTTCATGATACAAAGTTAAGTTCCTTTGATTATACGGTGTTCCTGTGAATACACATTTAGTTACAAACATTCACGGTGATACTTCAGAACAATTGTTGAAAATCCGGGTGATACAATATGCTGTTCTTTTTGACCAATCATTATTCCTGCCTCAGACTTCATCGTTGAACCAATCAAGGAATAACCCAGAACAGTGTTTATGTACAATATATTTCCAGTTACAAAGGCAAGGTCGCCAATACAGAAATAAAGGAAGTTGCAAAATAGTCTTCATAACTGATACATCATTCACTGTCATTTTAAAAAACATTGTTCATGTACACAAAACGCATTTACAAGCATTGATAATATTCTGCTTAATTTGTTCATGTACAAATAAACTAAAAATATAAAACGTAAATATGAAATATATCGTAACATGACTTCGTTGTATTCTCGATTCCGATTGGTTGATTTGAAAAAATTACCCTATGTTGAATTACAATGAATACCCGCAAATTAGCTAAGGCGAATCACCGCGAATTGAATTGACTCAAGATTTAATTTTCCAGTTACTTAGTTAATTGGGGGCGGGATAGCGCAGTGGTTAGTGCGTTCGGCTTCGGATCAAGATGTCCGTGGTTCGAATCCCGCCAGGGGCGCGGCAACTTTGTCTGCAGTAGAGAACTGTTCTACACGCAGTCAGGTTTGGGTGAAGTACCACCCATGGTTCGCTAGTTCCAGCCGATACTCGCAGGTTTCACCGCAATGCCACGATGGTGTTGCGGGCTTTCTCCCTGCAATAATACTAGCAGCCGCGATATAAGTGAAATATTCTTGAAAGCGGAGTTAAACACCAACTCACTCACTCTTAGTTAATTCGTCTCGACACTCCGATTTGACAGTTGTCTTTGTCATTCTTTAGATTGTGTCTACCGGTAGATATTACAAATATAGTTTAATATGATTTATTTTTGAAGAACAAAAATATTTTCAACTGGCCCACTTAGTCCAAGTTTGCCGCACAGTTTCATGCGGCCGCCTTCTTTCGAATGCCGTTCCAATGGTATGACGTCACAGACGCCAACTGTTTTGACGTCACAATATTTGCGTCGCTGTCACAATGTCTTGGGCTAGTTTAAGACTTTTGTACTAGTGGTATTACGATATTTTTCTACGAGATTTCTAATTGTTGACTTCGATCTCAAATTAAACACGTATGTTGTAAGGTCCCGCTGTCACGAATGCCACTATTTGGTTTTATCAGTATGATGTTTGTAATGTAAACTATGCCGGGAATTCACAGTAGTTAGAGTTTGCTCTTAACCTTCTAATAACTAACGGTCATGCTACAATATCGATAATTAGTTGCGTTTGTAAAATTTCCGGGATTCATTGTTATTCAACGCCCGCAAATCTAAGCGTTTAAACTAAATTTGTGGGTGTTGAATAACAATGAATCCTGGACATTTTACGAACGCAACTATTTATTTTCTAAGTCGCAAGCGACGACAAACGGATTCAGCGCATTAAAAGAACATTCATTACGCACATAGTGATGTTAGCAATCTTCCCTGAAAGTTTCATGAAAATTGGCCGCCTGTATCTCAGTTGTTATATACACGATTGAATTAAATGTTATAAGTCTTGAGAGAATATTCTTTTGAGGTAATACACAACGTTGTACAATTTGTTGTTTGTTTGTTACGACATTACAAGAACACACTGTTTACACGTCTTTTTCTGAATTTGCGAACTTTGACCTTCACTCATGAGCGGAAATGACTGTTCGCGAGCGATTTTATTCTTGATTCTTAGAGACCTTGGTCATATCTACCTCTCATGCAAAAATCACGAAATTCCGCGGGTAGGTTTTTGAGTTATCTGCCCTTGAAGTTTGCGATTTTTGAAAATTCACTGACTTTGAGTGGTTGCTGAGGGGAAAAGTATTAAGAATTTGCAAATTCCAATACAAACTTGTCTTAGGACAATCATTTAGCTGTGTAACCGTGTGAGTATCATCTCTCTACTGCAAGTAGTCGCAGTGTAGTGTCCGCTCAAAAGTGCATGGGGTCGGACATTTCTTAAAAGTGCGCAAATTAAAGATGGCGCCCAAACTACCATTAGTTTTTGCTGGAGGTTGACCACAAAATCCGGAGAATAATAATGATAATAATAATAATAAGAAGAAGAATAATAAACACGTCGATAACAATAAGGATTCAGCAAAATTGCTGAAACCTAAACCAAAAAAAGTTAGAAACGGTATAGAGTGGGTTCTACCGGCTTTTGGGTTGTTTTTTTGGTATTAAGTGAGGAAAGATTAGCTGTATTCAGTAAAATACTTGATACATTATTTATGTAAAAGAAAACATAACATCGCAACAACAGACTACCTTAGTGACTTAAAGTTACTACCTTAGTGACTTAAAGTTACTTTATTGTTTTTGCAAAGTTACCCAGGCCAAAAGCAGCATTTTTATGACTAAATGTTACAAAATACATAGCTCAACAATATCTGATCAATAGAATTACAGGAAACCTTCTTAGTCATCTTTGTCACCCAATAACTCGAAATATAAATGTCTGTGTTAAGTTACTTTTTATCAACTCAAATTCTATAAATATTCTAATAAAGTCTAAAACATAGATATGCACATAAAAGATATGGTCGGCAAATTTGGTTTTCCGAATATAACTACGTACAATTTCCCCACAAGGCGCGACTCGCGACAGTCCAAATCACTGACTAATCTAAGTCTTGCTGCTGGGTGTCAAACTCCGTGGTTTGGACCCAACCTTCATAAGGCATGATGGGACCAGCAAGGTCTAACGCAGTAGGCTAGAGGCTTGGCACATGAAATTTGAGGGGATGTTGCAAGGCTTAAATTAGGTACTGAATGAAACCGGCGCGAGTTGTGGCATAGGAGGGAAGTTGAACTAAGTACAAAATAAGGAAATATGTACATATATTTTGCATAAACGAAATTGCTTTAAAATAAAAAATATACCTCTCTTAATAAAACAGAAAATATATAGAAAATTTGAAAAGAAAAAACAGGATTGTATATTTTGTAAGCGGTCGGGAAAATTCTGACGTGAGGAAATAAGTTTAAATATAGGACTTTCTATATTTTTTTAATGTACAGGATGAATAATTATTTTGCAATGGGTCGGACATATTCTTATTCTAAAAAATGAGTAGTTTAAATCTTAGATATTTGTAAAATGTTAAAAAATGCCAATACTTTGTTTTCGGCTCTTCACCTCTCCTTATCGGATACAAGACTTTTGCAAAATTATAAACAGAATTGGGAAAATATTTTTTCTGAACTAGTTGACTAATAAATGGACGTACGGACTGAATGTTTGGTGTTTGATTTGTGTTAAGACTACATGACAATTATAGAAACGAATATGTTATACATAATTATTGTGAAGGCCCATCAATATAAACCTCATCTATTTCATAATTAACAATGTAAGGATGTGTCACTTAAATAAAGTTTCACATAGGGCTTGTTAATAGAGAAATGATAAAGTTGATAAGAGCGCTATAATAGAGAAATGATAAAGTTGATAAGAGCGCTATAATAGAGAAATGATAAAGTTGATAAGAGCGCTATAATCGGTGATAATCAAATGACGATCATGACTATTTACCTTCACAAAGTATTCTTCCGTATCATATGAAATAGAAGAACATGAATCACGCCCTGATTGAAGGAAACAATACACTCATGGAAGAAAGAATGAAATAATTTGAAACCTTCTTGAACTATCAATGAATACAATCAGATTTTGCCCATGAGCATAACTGACCATGTTATAATAGAAACATCATTCGTCTATGTTTTACGTTTGTGATGTGAACCAAAGAGTAATGATTAGAAACGTTTTGAATTTAAAAATTTTATTAAGTTATTTCTGGTTTTAATTTTAGGATTCTCACTTTTTTAAAAACAGCATCAGCCCTGTTGGTTAAAGATTTACAATTCAACTTAAGAGTCAAGTGACCAATACTAATTGGTCACGGAGCCTTGTAAACATGCTGTTATGGGTTACATGCTCAACAAATAAGACTTACTTCATGGGCAAATGACAAGACTTTATACAATTCATGATTCTTGAATCATATCTTACACCTGTTTAAAAGAACAAAGCTTGGGGGGGGGGGTTAGGGTTAGGGAAATAAAATCGCATAGCTTAAACTGAACATGGTACATTCGTTTTATAACTGCTTCTTTGAATCAAAAACATCTTGCAATTGATTACATCTATTTTCGTTTTTGTAACATCACTTTTTGTACCTGAAAACACGCGCTAATGCCCCTTTAAAATTTCAAGAATAATCAACAGAATTATTTATTCAAATTGCAAAATAGTTTTCTCAACTGAAGATTATACAATAATCATGCCTGGATGGCCTTATTCAAATTAATTATAAATTGTAAATTTAGATGAATAAAGTGTTTTTTAAAAAAAAGATCGTACCATAAGTCTTGCAGTGATGTTAAAATCTTTGATGGAAATTGAGTAATTGTTATCGAATGATTCCACCTTAAAGGTTACCTATTCAATTTGATTCTGTATATATTATTGTTAATAAACCGAACCTATGACTATGTACCGCAGTACGAACCGAACCCGTGCATGCTTAGAGCAGGTCGAAACACTTTTTTTGTTTATTTTAAGGATAACAGAAAAAAAGAAGAAACCAAAAGGTATGCGAGACAAATGTCAAAAACTGCTTGTAAACAATGTTTAACATAACCTTTACCCGACAATATTCACAAAACGTGTCTAAACTCTGAATCAACAACAAATACCGGATCATGTACATTTCATACTTATTAACATTTACATGGCGGTTTTTCTATCATCATATAACAGCCTAATTTTGCTATTTAGATATGAAAAAGCAAGTTTGGGGACAATATCTTAATTGAAATCAAAGACAGAAGGTATTTTGGCTTTTCATCCAGCCAAATAAACATGTAGTAAACATACTCTGTATTAAACACCACTCCACAATTGTGTGATTCTACTTATAACCTAATCACACAATTAATGCATCTCCGTAACAATAATCAGAAATTTTGCAAGGTTATTTCAAATTTCAATTCACTAACATTCTAGGCCTCTGCAAGGTTTATCTACAGAAGTCCTATTTCCCAACATTAAAGGTTTATACTAACATTATTCATTCTCACCTACAATAGTTATGGTAACATCTTTATATTTGGGATCACACTATCTTTAATAGTACAATAGCGAGGCCTGATAGACGTGTGGGTAAACTGTTCGTAGTGTCAGTGCTGTCTGTGTGGGTTGGAATCCAGCAAGATGTGCGTTTTATCCCAGTATAAAAATGTAAAATATGTTTAATAACTTAATAGCTTGTATTTTTTAAGTAAAGATATCATGCACAGTGGACTTGATCATTGTTTATTTCAAAAAGACTTCTAGATTCCGCAGTCTTACTAACTTTAAAACCGAACAAACGAAACTCCCCATTCATTTGGAAGATGTTTACTTACAAGTGTCTTATATCTTCGGCCAGTTGAAAAGTTAAAATATATTCGCCTACTATGAGTCAGCTAGGAGCCGTTAGGAGAAATTTAGCTTCATTATAAGAAAAATTCATTGTTGCTACGTTTTCAGATCTAGATGACTCAAATACCATACTTGACTTAAATGTGGTCAGAAGCCTCAATTATGTCAATTAAGTTTCTCCTTATACTTTGTTTCAAATTCAATCGCTTCGTATTATACAGTCTTGCCTTTTTTCTTTCTTTTGAGAATATCTTTTTAAGCTAACTTATTCATTATGATCACGTTGCTTGGGACTTTTAGTTTGGATTTTTCATGCTGTTTTGTGACATAGCGGAATCTAAAGAAACAAAAAAAGATATATTTGATCAATTTGATTAAATAATTTAATACATAGATGCACGGTTGAAAGGGATTTTTTTCACTTAGTCGTGTTTGCAAAGTCTTTTCTCTTTTAACAAAACAGCTGTTACAATTTCGGTTAACTTTTACAATTTTTAACTTTTCATCCGGTTTTTTTTAAAGAGGGCGATTATCTCATTTATTGATATCTGCAGTTCATATTGACTATTTCTTTTTATCTTTTAGCGGTTTAGAATTATTATTCCATTCCAACAAACAACATAGAAAGAAGAAGATGACTTGAATGTACAGTGAGTATCATAAACTAAAAAGGGATTATACAAGTGTAGTCTGGTTTCACTCACGAAAGTCGAAAAGTTTTTCATGAAATATGACCTTTTTTCAAGCCACACAGTTTTCAAGGATTCTTTTTTTTCAAATCTGTGGCACCGATAGGATTTGTGGCCCAGATGGAATCTAGACACAGTCACACTAGAAATGCACAATGGAGGTTGGATTGAAAAGCGCATGTAGACAAAACTTTGAACTTAATATGACAGAATGGGCAAAACTATGCATAAACTATATATAGACAGCACACTACTGACAAGTCCCAGAGAGAAAGATTATGTATGAAAGGGCGCCCTTCGGACTACCCTCAAGAGCGAAATTACCAAGATCTGTAAAGCGCTACGAAAAGCTGCCTTGAAATCACTATGATTGTGTCAAGTTTCGTTCAGATACAATGACGTCAACAGCACGAGCGGATATGACGTCACAATGCTTTTTGAACATGGTAAAGTGAGCGGGAAACTGTGCCGTACGTTTATGAACACTGATTTGTCGGATCTCTTAGATTTGTAATTTTAAGGTATTTCGATTAAAAATACATTTGAGTTATAAAACACCATTCAAATTAGGAAGGGAACGTCAGGTTATAATCGTACGAAAACCAAAATTTCTTATCTATCTAGAAACATAAGCTCTCGCCTTCAGTCACTAAACAGCTTTATTAATTTGTTGTTAAACATAAGCTAAAATATGACAACCAACGTCTTGAAATATTCTCTGATAATTTATTCTGTAATGATAACAATTTCACATAAATGTTGCGAGAAAAATTCCAAGTTATATGTGAGAATTTTAAATAATAATTCAGACGGGCCAATTCGATGTTTTAAAATAAGCAGATCTAGATATATAAATTGTCTTTAAATTATGAAAATGGGATCTTGTTTTCCTTGCAATCTAATGATAAATACAGTGACAATATTTTCAAACAGATATTTCATACTTTTTAACAAATCGTTGTTTGTGGAGAGAGTGATTAGCGGTGTCGCCTTTGCACACAGTAATTTAGGTAAACAATGAAATTACAAACTATTATCAAAATATGGTAAATGTCATCTTGAAATTCATATCTGATAATCTAATGGTCATTGTTGATAATTTCATGTCAAATTTTGAAAGAAATTCTTCACGGTGTTGTTTGAAAATTAGGTTTTGATCTGTGTCGGCCACTTTCATTTTACAAGATCTTGTCACGACTCAAAATGTTTAACAATGTTTTAAAGTATGCAAATGTGGTCTTGTTTTTCATATTATATTATAACAAATACATTTACAACACTTTGAAACAAATATTGGACAATTTTTTAACAAATCGTTAGTTTGTTACAGAGAGAAGAATGTCGCCTTTATGGCCGCTTCACTCAATACGTTCACAAACAGACATTCTCAGTGATTAGAATTGAGATTTTATTTCTTTAATATGATTTAAAAGTGTACAAATGTATATTTGTTCTTCATATTATGTCAAAAGAAAGACAATGAAAGTATTTACAAGCAGATATCTTTTACTTTTTTATAAATTTGTTCATTCAACAGGTTTGGGTTTTTCCCAAGATTAAAAATAAACAACTGTGATAAACAAGATAAACTATGATAAATATAACATGCTAATATGTCTAACTAAAAACTTTATTTTTATTTACAAATTCACAAAATATACAAACAATATGAACTAACTTTGTTCAGTCCGACAAGGCCTGCTGAATGAGATGTATTTTCCTGTCAGTGACGCAGATCTCGCGGCCACTGACCAGTCTCATTCTTGTAGGACAGAAGTCGTTGTATGGATCAACGTAAAACATGGGGGAAACCTCTTCTTTCATCTGCAGATCTAGTTTACACAAGAGTTGCCCCCTCTCCACGTCTATGAAGCCCACCCTCCCCCTCCCCACATCCAGCACCAGCCCGAAGGTGAGGGTGAACTCTACACCAGGTGTGGGGAGAGACAGAGAGACACACTCACCAACCTGATGTCCCTCACTGTCCTCCTGATCTCTCCTCCACACCTGAATACAGAGACGGTCGCGGTGATCATAACAGCGGTCCGTCACAGACACACAGACGGAGTCGGGGAGTTCAGAAACACATCCCTCCTCGTCCATGTTCCTCCTCCCCAACTTTAACCCCATCTCCAGCAGCAGTAACAAGCCTCTCTCCCTCCGTGTCAGTGTGGAGCTGGTCTCCCAGTAGGAGGGGGGAGTAGTGAGAGGGGAGGGGGAGGGAGGGACGGGGACGGGACTGCTACAAGTCCCCCAGAACACCAAGAACTGACCCGGACTCTTTCTGTGTCCACTTCGCTCCAAGTTTGTCAGGACTCGACCGAAGTCTTCAACTTGTAGATCCTTGTGTACTCTCTCTGAGTTGAGAATCATCGCCCGGCCTGAAATATACAAGTTTATTGTTATTTAACATAAACAAATGACATCTTAAAATGTTTATTTTTGTATTTTAAACATTTTTATGAAAGAATAATTGGTAATTGTCAGGATTTTTTAAAACTTTGTTTAACCGCTCGAACTAACAAATTGTTAACATTTTTGGAGCTTAATGTCGACTTTATTAACAAATTATATCAACAAAACATATACAAATGATATCTTAAAATGTTTATTTTTATATTCCAAACATTTTGATGGTAAAAAATTTCATAATTGCTTAAAAAAATTGAAATTTTGTTTAACCGCTCAAACTAAGAAAATGGCTGACATTTTTCTAGAGCTGATTATCATGAAAATAAACAATTATTGTTATTAAAACATATACAAATGGCATTTTGAAATGTTTATTTTAATGTTTGGAATAATTTCATAAGAAAATTATCGATCTTTGTGACAAAAAATATAAACTTTGTTTCAATCGGCAATACACAATAAATCTACAGTTGATGTTACCGACAGCCAAAAATGAATCAGTTTTCATTGAGCGCAGGACAAATTGTTGTTATCAAAACTTATACAAATGGCATCTTAAACTGTTTATTTTACTATTTCAAATACTTTGATCACAAAATATTTGATAATTGCGAAAATAAATTAAAACTTTGTCTGGCTCTCAAACTGAAGGATAATTGAACTGCTTTCTCAGAGCCGAGAGTCGCGGTCTGTAAATAACAGCAATTATTGTTGACATTTGTTGTCTAAATATATACAAATGGTATCTTAAAATGTTTATTTCACTTTTTCAAATAATTTGATGAAGAAACATTAATATCCGGATTTCTTTTAAAAAATTTCTTTACCCCTTAAACTGACAAATTAGCTCCTTTTCGAAAGCTTATTGTCCTGTAATAAACAGGTCTTGCTATCCAAACATAAACAACTCCAAATGTTCATTTCATTATTATATATTAAAAACATCACAGGGGCAAAAAATCTAAACTTTGTTTCATTCTCTAATTCACACTTGGCTTTTTATTGCTGACAGCTTTTTTAAATGAATTCTGATTTTTTCATTATATTTAAGTAATCTCTGTATATCTATTATATTAATAATGATATCTTAGAATTTATATTTTACTATTTGAAATAGTGTCAAGATAAAATATATGAATTATTTACAACTTTTTCTGACCATTTTCTGACTGTCCTGTAAATTAAACTTACTAAACGTATATAAATGCTATTTGTAAATATTGACTTCATCATTTGGAATATTTTGAATAAAACAATATGCTACAAATTTGCCACTAAAACTGAATACTAATCAAGCTATTTTCTCAGATTATATAGAGTAGCAATAATTTCTAATATCTTTGTTTTCAACTTAATCATCAACGATATCTTAGAGTTTTTAAGGCAATATTTTCTCCAAGTAGATACAAATGACATCCTGATATGTGGATTTCAAGATTGTAACTGTTGTGATGAGAAACTCGTTAATAGTTGTGACAATAAACGTAAACTTTACTCTTCACTCTGCCGCTTTCCAAAATAGATCAGTTTTCATATAACATTAAAGCAATTGTTTGTAATGACAAACGATACTTCTAGTAATGATATCTGCTGAATTATTCTCAACTATTTTTACATGGATACCTAGGAGCATTTGAGGTTATTCCAGTGCAATTGTAATTATTAACAAACAATCAATAATAATGAATGCCCCTAAAACAAGTATAAAAATTGTGGATTTCCGAGACACGAACTTTAAGGACACGCCAGTCATTATCTGGAACTGAAAAAATGTGTCACAGGACCGATGATCAGTTATATTGTAGGTAATTCATCTACATTATTCATGTAGGAATTGTTTCAAAATATTACAGATCAATTATATTTTTAACAAAATGGGCTTATCTTTTGTCTTCTTACTTTTTAAAAAAGTGTTATTATTTACATTCGCTATATAGGAATTGTGTAAAAATATTGCAGGTAAAAAACATATTTTCTAACAAAATGTGTATTTAATTTGGCCTATTATATCATTGAAAGGTGTATTTTTGTGCCGGGTATGAGAAGTTGGTTTACATTGCCTACCAGAATCACTTCGTAACTATCCAATGCCACATTTAATTTCAAGAGATAATATTTCTTTTTATTTGCGGGACAGGTAATAGAAACATGATGACACAAGGGGTGTATACGAAATACAAGCGAACTATCATCAGCGAGTGAGAAATAGCAAGCCAGCTGTTTTATCTAATGGGTAATATTTTTACACATGCGACCTTTGACCTTTCACCTGACGTCGCTTCTCTCCGCGATTATCAGCTTTAAGATTAGTCTGAAGAAAAAGCCAAGAGAAAAATTACCCTAATTTCCTTAACGTGACACAGAGTATGTTTCAAAATTCTGTATTTGCTTAGGTAATATCCAATATACCATGTGTCCTTCTTTAAGTTCAAATCATGTCGAAAACATTTAATTTTCAGCTCTTTGAAGCCAAAATTATTATATTTAGTTGTTTTCATAATAATCAACTAACGGCAATATAAATGTAATGATGTTGAAATTCAATGTCCCATTTGCTTGTATAACACTTATATGTGATATGCTTCACTCAACTATATCATATCTGTCGTTGTGTCCGATGTAGAGAAGTTTCCGAAATTACTTTTGTCACAATAACAAAACACAACTCGAAGCTGTTAATTCTCACTATACTGAACTGATAAGCCTTTAATTGTAGTTTTCAGATACAACAAGTTGTTTTCGAGATAATAGCACCATTTTCAAAGTTTGATATATTTGATCCAAACAACATACACTGTGACACTTTAATGGCGCTTTATTCGAACTTGTAAATAGTTGCACTGTTTTGGCTAACTGAAGTCCCGATCCTCCCCAAGTTAAGGCCTTAAAGAGACATGGGATATGTTCAAGTTAACCGCTTCGAACGTCACCAGATTGTATCCCCATACACTAGGATACGAAGTTACCCTACAATAAAGCGTTAACTTGTAATGCCGTAACTGTATCTTTACGTTTAGCGTTAGTGCTTGAGGAAGCGTTAACGTCGGGCTCAGTTTTTTTGTAGCCCATATGATTGACTTCCATTTATAGTGTTGCATACAGCATGCATGCAGCGAATAAAAACTTTTTAAAACTGTCACAATCCAAGAATAACTATTGCCATTCTTGATTCAAATAAATGTGATCGTTATAGGCCTAGACAAGTAACATGTTAGATAATGGGTATAAGGTCAAATATGACATCGTTATTTGCACGCACTTTAGATTAACTGTAGTAGGCCTATACTATATAGTATCAATTTCTGATAATTCGTTAATAGATTAAACTTATTTCAAGCATCCCATTTCAGAATTTCTGTAATATATTCCCATATTCGCCACTCTGAAATTCATAAGTTATCGTTCTTGAATCATACTCTTTTTTTCGTGAAGATAAAAAATGTGGTTATCGCGGATATCCAATCACGTTCAGTCAACGTCACAAAGGTCACGTCATAGATCTCGATCTAAAAATCTTTATTTCTAGATAATGATACGTCTACTTTTCATATAGGCCTAGTGTGTTTTATAGTGAAAATATTACTAAATTATGTACCTTACTAACGGTCATGCATTTTGGCGAACTCACACTTCCATCACTTAGATCCGATCGAATATATTAAAAAAGGCGGCCGACGACGGTTGGATTGAAAGGGGAATCTTTATCTACGCAATGGTCGTTATAACATAGAAAAAAGTCGTCTGGCAACAAGTGAGGAGTGTGGATCATAGTAACAGAGGTAAGGACATGCATCTGACTTATTAAAGTTGTAACCAGCCATTTAGCCCCAGAAGGCCAGGATATTCGGAAATATCTGCCACAAATACGTACCCTCGTGTTACCTGTTTCCGTGGTATTAAGAAATACACTCCAATGAGCATTATTGCTGATAGCAACAACCATCAAAAACGTCACAAAGTGATAGAATACATATTTGTCTGAACATAAAATGGCCTATGAATGGTCCAGTAAAGAAATCATTCTTCTGTTCAGTGTATATTTGGTATCAGAAAACCTTCTGGAGTCACCAAATATCTCGCATTAATATGAGCAACATAAGCAATGTTTAACTATTCAATAAATAACTTGCCTTTGCACCGGAATATCTTACTCTCCAGTTGAAGATACTGTCGTTTAATAAATCTACAAAGTTATTACACATTGTGTAATAACATCACGTGTTGATTGACGTCATATGACGTCACAATCGTTAAGCATGACGTCACAATGTTAGCGGTGCCGCGGCAATGGTTAACCCGGCGATTTTCATGATTTTTCTTTGATATAATTCAGCGAGTAATAAATAAAATACTAAACTCACTCCCGTGTAATAACATTTTTATGAAACTCGTGAATGGTATCGGTATCTAACTCGCTTTCGCTCGTTAAATACCAAACCATTCACTCGTTTCATAAATATGTTATTAAACGGGACGTCGTTTAGTATTCTCTATTTATAAATCAAATGAAATGTTCAAAAATAGTATTAGGTGAAAAGCATGAAATTTCATTTGATGTAATACTGACCATTTCCTACATGAATTCATGCAGGACAACTGATCAATGAAATATTAATAAGTGCTAACTGGCCATGACCAGTACAGGATAAGAGAAAAATGACATCATTTGTAAATACCACGAAAACAGGTGACCCATGAAAACAGGTTATTGGAGGGTAAATTCTATTGCAAATTATGCATGGTTTTATTACCATAATTTGTGATTACATGACTTAGCAATTATTTAGACAGCTGATTATTCAAGGTAGACACTAATATTTTGTTACATTTTTTTTTATAACAGCCACTTATAAAATGTACACAAAAACACAATGCCTCACTGTTAAACATTGCTTACAATTACTTATAATTAAGAAGTTTTATAAATACGCTCAAAGAAGATGGTTTTAAAAAAGGTAGGATATTGTTGAAGAATTTACAGTAGTCTAGAGCTTCATCTAAAAAGAAACTATTGCTGCTAGTAGATGTCATGATATTCTTTATTTTTCAATTCAATTTTTCAGGAACTGAGGGAATGGTTCATAATTGCAGCTGGTACTACAGTACAGAATTTGGTGTACGTATGTCATTAGATATTCTAATTTAATCAGGTTGGGGACACCCACTGGACATGACATTATATCCTGAGTGGCCTATTATATTCAATTTTCGATTTTTATTCATATCCCAATCTGGATGTAGTCATGTATTTTCTGATTTTAATTAGGTATGGTTCAATTAAAAATTGTTAGCTGCAAAATGTCAGTAAGATAAAAGTCATTGATATTTATGGAAAAGGCTTTTTTTATCATTAGTTTCCAATAATCAGAACGACATTGTTTCAAATATTCTAAATTCTAAAAAGGATTAAATCCTAGACGTTTTTATGATTTTAAGTTTCATCGTAAAAGTTAATTTTTTTAGCCAAATTCCCCTGTAAAAGTTTATATGAAACTCTTTGGCAGAAATTTATAGTTTTGAGATATTTAGACATTATCTCAATTGGGATAGGATACATTATTAGGCCAATCACGTTGAATTATCCTGTTTAGTGGGTTAACCCAACCTGAGCAGTGCTGCCTACTAGTATTCTTTTGTCGATTTTGTACACGTAACAGTCTTAAAATATAATTGTACACCAATGTTTGACATTGTAAATCTATTCTGAAAAAAAATCTTTACTTCAAGCAATATTTTAGGAGTATCGGAGTACTAAGTGTTACAAAGTTCAATTTGAACCATATATTCTTAGGTAACAAGGTGAGAAAAGGTTTAGAAATATCCAACCAGAACATGAAATGTTGGATCTAAACGTAAAATACTACCTTCATAGTTTGATTATACATGAAAATAACAAAATACACGCCCTATATGCAAAATATGTATAAATATTACAATATGTCTAAACATTCATTAACAAAAGGTAGGCTGTTTTGCTGATGATATGACTTACCCAGGTAGTCAAAATATTTTAATAAGTTTCTGTTCCTTCATCCATTATATTCTTTTCTTTGGGCTCTTAATATATATATGCAGTCAAATCTAGACTTACTGCCTGAGAACCTAAACTGTATTACAGGCTCCTATTTATTAAACATTCATGAAGCAGGACTACATTTTCTCATTCATGTGCATATAAGTGACACTTGATACTTGAAGTGTGTTTCCTTTATTGTCACCAGACCTTTCAGATGAGGTGATACTTTTCGAGTTACACATTTCATCAAAGACTATCTCAATTAAAAATACATTTTTTAAAAATTGATAAACTTTGACATGTGAACAATTATTTCAGACAGTTTGCTTGTAATTCGTATCCTTATTTCCTGTAACTAAGAGTTTGTCACGAATATTTACATGCATGTATTAGAAGAAGATGATACTTATTGTTAATGTTGCAGGAATACATGTTTATCATTAACAGTCACAAATTAGCAAAGTCAGTGAACCAACTGATGCTTGCCTATATAGTTTAATGCTGTGCATTTAGATTTTGAAGGGAAATAAATGCTTCCTGAAATTGTACAATCTCTTCATATCTTAATGATCTATCAAATATAACTTTATCTCAAGCCAAAAAGACAAGACAATTTTCCTTTAGACCTTCTTTTGACTTGTTTTCAGAAACCAGTAATGCTTAGAATCTAAAATAGTAACATTATCATCTTTGTAGGATGGAGATAAAGATTTGCAAATTTCCGTGTCCTTCAAATATTTTTGCACGGCAGGGGGTTCAATTTATAGTGGTGTAAACTGCTCAAAAACCAGATTGCATGGGATCAAATTGTAGATTAACTTACTGTTTTTTTTAGAGAGAAAAGTTTGTACATTAGATCTTGATTCCAACCTATTGACGTGGCAGGGTGTCCATCATCAAACTTTCCTTTTTCAGTAACAACTCACTGTACTGCTTCATTCTCTCCCCTCATAGGCTTTGTCACTTAAGTCATTTCTTTCCACATTAACCTTGCAACTATTTCAAAATCCAAAAGTGGTGAAAATTTGCTAGATATGTGCTTTCCTTATTTATGTCAAATCAAATACTGTGTTACATCTCTGACTGACCTCTGTCATCTTGGAAGAAATTGTGCTGTCAAAACAATGTTTGAAGTACAATTTAGACACTAAAAATCCAAATAACAGTGCAGATTGCACAACAAACTTTGTTTACAAAAGGTTGGATTTGGTATTTCTAACCAAGAAATTGCTCTTCTTTTCACAAAGATTACAAGGGAATAAATTACAGAGTAATCTTTCTTATAACAAAAATCTGTATGTTTTTCTTCCAAAAGGTTCTCAATGAAACTTAAATATATATTTGTAATTTATTTATATAACTTATATTATATCTTGAAATTGCATCCGTATTGGCTAATCAGACCTGAAAGGCCAGATGGGCTTATGGGACTAACCAGCAACCATAAACTTTTCTCATTTTTAACCTCTCCTCCAGAACTGCTGCACCTCAAACCTGAAATTTTCTTCCTACAGACCTTTCACATAGGGGATCAAAGTGTGTAATCTTTGGACTAACCCCTCTCAAATATAGGCTTGGCGGTCATTATTCTTAAGAAACTTCAACCAACTTCTCCTCAAATACTGGTCAGAAATAAAAGCTTTAATTTATAGAACTAGAAAATATCTTGGTTATTGGGAGACTCAAGTTTGTAAGGTTGACCTTGACCTCCCTTCCGATATTGCTGTGATATGGTGTCTGTCCTTAAATCTTCATCATCTTTTCTCATAAGGCTAGAAAGCTAAAAAATTTATGATATAATCAATTGCTTTGTTAATGATGACCAAAATAAGTAGATTAAGTTCATAAGTTCATCATTTTTTAAAGCACGGCAGGAGTGGAGTGAAACTTTAGGACTGTTAACCCTGTTTAGGACTGTTAATCCTGTTTAGGGCCCATGATCACATGCTTACTGTTATCGAATAGCAATTCCTGTGGACTGTAGCACCAAACATAAGAAAGATACAACACTTCTCATTGAATAATTTTGTTTGTTAATCTCTGTATTACAAAATGTAATCTAACGCTGACCTCATGTGTATTCTTGATCAGAACCACAGCACACAGAGTCAAGAGCAATGGAATAAAACTGAGAAGTTGTTTCGGGTTAACCACAAGTCTAAAAGGGTGGGTCACAGGGTAACCAAACCACATCTGACATTTTGTTTGTTATAGATGAGTTTTTGAAATAATGTGTTACTCATTGGTGCTCACCAGTCATGGTTCAATATCATTTATTTAATTCATCTGGTTCTAGATTATCAAAGCTCTCTTAGCGTTAAAATAATCGTAGGCCAATGTCATGTATGGTACTTACGACTGTCTTAGCACTAAGAGAGCTTCGAAAATAAAGGCCCTGGCCTGTAAGGTCCGATGGACTTATGGCATTGCATGTCATCCAACGTCCGTCTGTTAACTTTTCATTATGTCATCTAATCTCCAGAACCATTGACGCATGAGAACTGAAATCTTGTATGGAGACTCCTTGACAAATAGGGGGCTGGATAGCAGTCACTTGCAGAGTAGTCAGCTTCAGATCATAGGTCTGTTGTTCGAAACCCGCAAGAGCCTTGGCATCTTTATCAGCAGTAAAGAACTGTTGGGGCACAGCCTAAAAACCTATTTTCATGTTCTTTTTTTGGAGTTTGAGACCTAGAAAGCTATTACCTTGTGAACGGGCTCCTTAGCTGACGGGGAGTTTTATGTTTGATTTGGTTACCCTGTGACCCTTAATGGACCTTAAAACCTATTTAAATCTTCTTCTCCAGAAGCAATGGGTCTAGCTGATGGATATTCACATGGAAAGATTTGTTGACCCTAATGAGGGCCCCAGAGGCCACACCATTAAAACTTTTTTGTCTCCATTTTTCAGGAATAAGGCCTAGAAAGCTAAAATCTTACATAAAGACACCTAAGCTGATGAGGACTATAAAAAGGGATTTGTATATCATTTGGCAGCTCAATTGGTGACCTTGTGTCCATTCATAAAATATATAATAGATAGACAAATGAGCTACAGATCAAATGCCACTATTCTTTACAAAATGCAACCTTATTCCTTTATAGTGTCTCTATGTCTCTAATAAGCATTGAAATGATACTTTTCAACAATGATAAGTTCTTCACACAATAACCATTTACAATGTTTGACATATTTGACTCCAAAAACATTCTCTGTAACAATTCTTGAATTGTTTCATCATTTATATTTGATGTTGGAAAATATTGCCTAAAAGAATGTATAATCTTTATGGTCCCCAGATGACAAGATGTGTGGGGGTGACAAGAACATGATGCAGAGTCTATGCCAGCTGGTCTAAGCTCCACACGACACTATGAAGAAACAAATGGATAATTTTCAGGCAGGTACAAAGCAGAGTGCAATTGATTCCAAATGATAACAAGCAAAAGATTTTTATAAATGACTTTAAAGCAGGACTACCAAATCACATCATCAGACAATACCGCATCACAGTTTACCCAATGAAAAGCTACAAAATAGCATCAATCAAGCAATGATATGCACTTTTAAACAAGTGATAACGTGAAATGAAACACTTGTTATTTTTGATAACACTGTTACTTCGCATGCTCATTAAAAAAAATGGAAGCTATATAAGATATTTTGCAAATGTCCTCACAGAAAGTGATTTCTTGTAAAATTCTTAATGAGTTTTTTTTATTGTACCTGCTCATATAGAATTTTTAATTCTTTAACTCAAAATTAATTTTTAATTTGTGGCTGAGTTTTATGTTCAGCGAATTTTTTCTGTACGTTGATTATTCCACATGTACAGTAACAGGATTGTGTATTCAGTGTTTCATTTTGCGGTGTTGAGTTTTTATAGTACTTATCATCACTTGATGCAATTTTGTAGCATATTGCTCTTTTTATACAGTTTCAACTATTAATGAGTATGTTTCTGCTTTTCATTGCGAATAAAAAATTAACTTAGGAAAAATTAGTGCTGTAACTAAATTTTGACTAATTGCCACACTCTTAAATATTTGCTCTCTTATTGCTTGTGAAAATAATTTGAATGTGCACAATTTAAGAGAAAATACATTTATAAGATTTCATCATGTTAGTGAATCCTTTATTTGGCGAAGTAAGAATGACCTCTTTTGGAGTGTTTGCTGTCAATTGACATTTATCTTCACATATTTGTTTGATAGTTACTCTAAAAATCTTGCTGTAATGATATCAGTTTTTAAGTTTTGATGTATTTAACAGTTATGAATTATAAATTGGTTAGAAGCAAAATAGCAACTGCCAAGACAATGCTTTATCAATAGAAATGTTAGTCATCAAATTGCTGATGAGCTTCAGAGCCAACAATACTATTTTCTATATAACATTTCGAATTACTTTTTAGCCCCATGAGCTACAGAGGCAAATTGTTTCATATTTAATGATTATGCATTTCAGGGATTCTATATCTGGAGATTGAATCTGGCATTGGACATTGACCATGGACCGAAGAATATGACAGATGTTGAGAAAAACAAGATTCTCCAATGAATGGATGATTACCCATTTCCTAGTGATGAAAATCTTGTGCTTGGAATCTGATGCTTGGACTACAGCTACGGGATCTTGGGATCTTTAACCAAGAGCTTAATGAAATGATGCATGTGACCTATGTAACAAATAGTTTTAATAAATAAAGTATAAAACTATTTAGTTTTTTGCTCACTCCTAAAAAATAGATTTCAGTTTCCTATATATACAGAAATTACTATCTTTCTTTCGACTAGATACTAAATTGTAATAAACTTTTAACACTACATGATACATTGACTGTAAGTTTATTCAAGATCCTATTTCTTGTAACTTTTCAGATGTTAAATGGTTATTATTGCAACTGACATTACAAATTATGCCATAAATCTTAAAAAGCCACTCCGTGAGTTTCATAACATTTTATTTACCTTTGATACGAACCTAAATGTCTCATGTGGTGATAAAAAATCAAACCATTTTAATTTTTCATGTCCAAAAGACATATATATGTGACAAATACTGGTTTTCCATGAAAATATAAAAGCATTCTTATAAATTCACAGAGGTATAGATATCACGTCCAATAGACATGGATACTAGTTACATAACCTAACAAAAACTATCAAATCCTAACTGCCCACCTTGCTGTTTTAGATAAGTCTTCAAAATTACGTTTGACAATTTGACGTGCGCTACTGTTCGGTTTTCGATCATTATTGCAACGTAGTACCTTCATATTGTCACTGTAAAATCCCAATATGCTTGATTATGTGTTTTATTGGTAACAGTCGATACTTTGCGATGAAATGACACTTTTTATTAAGTTTGGCATATATGACCCCCAACAACTCGCGGAGTGGCTCTTTAAGTTCTAGTGAAATGGTAAAATCACATGAATAAGAAGTCTCATTTTGAACCTCTATTTCTAAAACGCTCAGAAATATGATCATGAATTCGGTAGTAATCCACAAGCCACACGTTTTCCTTTATGTATTGCATTAACCCTAATGGGCTTTTGAAATCAGAATTGTCAGTTACTAAAACGAAATAACAATGAATCTTACTCTCATGCATATTACTGACAGTTACTATGTAAAAATCATATTTTCGGACCTAAACATTAGTTTCATGCATATTACCGACAGTTACTGTGTAAAAATCACATATTCGATACTAAATCTTACATTCATCATATTACCGACAGTTACTGTGTTAAAATCATATATTCGAACCTAAACCTTAGTCTCATGCATATTATCGACAGTTACTGTGTAAAAATCATATATTTGATACTGAACCTTAATCTCATGCATATTACCGACAGTTACTGTGTAAAAATCACATATTTGATACTATACTTTACATTTATGCTTATTACCGACAGTTACTGTGTAAAAATCATATATTCGAACCTAAACCTTAGTCTCATGCATATTACCTACAGTTACTGTGTAAAAATCATATATTCGAACCAAAACCTTACTCTCATGCATATTACCGACAGTTACTGTGTAAAAATCATATATTCGAACCTAAACCTTAGTTTCATGCATATTACAGACAGTTACTGTGTAAAAATCATATATTTGATACTATACTTTACATTTATGCTTATTACCGACAGTTACTGTGTAAAAATCATATATTTGATACTAAACCTTACTCTCACGCATATTACCGACAGTTACTGTGTAAAAATCACATATTTGATACTATACTTTACATTCATGCTTATTACCGACAGTTACTGTGTAAAAATCATATATTCGAACCTAAACCTTAGTCTCATGCATATTACCGACAGTTACTGTGTAAAAATCATATATTCGAACCAAAACCTTACTCTCATGCATATTACCGACAGTTACTGTGTAAAAATCACATATTTGATACTATACTTTACATTCATGCTTATTACCGACAGTTACTGTGTAAAAATCATATATTCGAACCTAAACCTTAGTTTCATGCATATTACAGACAGTTACTGTGTAAAAATCATATATTTGATACTAAACCTTACTCTCACGCATATTACCGACAGTTACTGTGTAAAAATCATATATTTGATACTATACTTTACATTTATGCTTATTACCGACAGTTACTGTGTAAAAATCATATATTTGATACTAAACCTTACTCTCACGCATATTACCGACAGTTACTGTGTAAAAATCACATATTTGATACTATACTTTACATTTATGCTTATTACCGACAGTTACTGTGTAAAAATCATATATTCGAACCTAAACCTTAGTCTCAAGGATATTACCGACAGTTACTGTGTAAAAATCATATTTTCGAAAGTAAACCTTAGTCTCATGCATATTACCGACAGTTACTGTGTAAAAATCATATATTTGATACTAAACCTTACTTTCATGCATATTACCGACAGTTACTGTGTAAAAATCATATATTCGAACCTATACCTTAGTTTCATGCATATTACCGACAGTTACTGTGTAAAAATCACATATTCGATACTAAATCTTACATTCATGCATATTACCGACAGTTATATATACTGTGTAAAAATCATATATTCGAACCTAAACCTTAGTCTCATGCATATTACCGACAGTTACTGTGTAAAAATCATATATTCGAACCAAAACCTTAGTCTCATGCATATTACCGACAGTTACTGTGTAAAAATCATATTTTCGAAAGTAAACCTTATAGTCTCATGCATATTATCTACAGTTACTGTGTAAAAATCACATATTCGATACTAAATCTTACATTCATGCATATTACCGCCAGTTACTGTGTAAAAATCATATATTCGAACCTAAACCTTAGTTTCATGCATATTACAGACAGTTACTGTGTAAAAATCACATATTTGATACTATACTTTACATTTCTGCTTATTACCGACAGTTACTGTGTAAAATTCATATATTCGAACCTAAACCTTAGTTTCATGCATATTACCGACAGTTACTGTGTAAAAATCACATATTCGATCGTAAATCTTACATTCATGCATATTACCGACAGTTACTGTGTAAAAATCATATATTCGAACCAAAACCTTAGTCTCATGCATGTTACCGACAGTTACTGTGTAAAAATCATATTTTCGAAAGTAAACCTTATAGTCTCATGCATATTACCTACAGTTACTGTGTAAAAATCACATATTCGATACTAAATCTTACATTCATGCATATTACCGCCAGTTACTGTGTAAAAATCATATATTCGAACCTAAACCTTAGTCTCATGCATATTACCGACAGTTACTGTGTAAAAATCACATATTTGATACTAAACTTTACATTCATGCTTATTACCGACAGTTACTGTGTAAAAATCATATATTCGAACCTAAACCTTAGTGTAAAAATAATATATTCGAACCTAAACCTTAGTCTAATGCATATTACCGACAGTTACTGTGTAAAAATCACATATTCGATACTAAATCTTACATTCATGAATAATACCGACAGTTACTGTGTAAAAATCATATATTCGAACCTAAACCTTAATCTCATGCATATTACCGACAGTTACTGTGTAAAAATCACATATTTGATACTAAACTTTACATTCATGCTTATTACCGACAGTTACTGTGTAAAAATCATATAACTGATACTAAACCTTACTCTCATGCATATTACCGACAGTTACTGTGTAAAAATCAAATATTTGATTCTCAATCTTACATTCATGCATATGACCTACAGTTACTGTAAAAATTCGTATCTTTGTTCATGGAAATTTACCAATAGATACTGTTTAAAAATCATATCTTTCATCCCAAACCTCACTTCCATGGAAATTACCAATTGCGAAATAGTTCCTAAAACCAAATTTCATGGCATTTACCAATAGCTACTGTCCAAAATCAGTCTTTTCCTAAAACCCAAATTTGTCGGCAGCTGCTGTGTAAAAATCATATATATGAAGTCTTTCATGGAAATTACCGGCAGTCATAGAATAAATCTCGCTTGTAGTGCCGTAAAAACAATAACAAGCCTATCCTTCGTGGTGTTAGTCCATTCCGTAAGTTCGTGTCCACTCCTTCTTTTTCTAGTTCTTGACAAAACTCTGTAAGAGATACGAGGTTCAATGATATGACTTTCCGTTTGTGATATCAAAAGGATGTTGTCAAAATCGTTTTGCCTTTCAATGATATTGGTTCTATAAAAAGTATACACTTGCTTCCAAAATCACAAAGATTGTGGCACAAAACCGATATCATAAGACTTAGAAATAAAGAAAATGCCAAACCAAATTTTACTTTCAAGTTGAATCACAGGATTAAATTTCATTTGAGCTCATTATTCATGGCAGTGTGTAGATCTTTCAATCTTGTGTTGATTTATTATGTATAGAAACACTTGTGTAATTGGACCATAAATCACTCTCAAGTATTTGCTTATTACTTTGAATAAACATGACAAACCTTTGCAATTCGTTAGAAAGGATGAGGATCATGTTTTGGTTGGGCATGATGTATCTTGTGTGATATCCATATCTTTCACACACCTACCAAAGGATTATACTTGTCAGCAGTTGCCAGTGGATAGGGAATAAACATTTTTTTTATCCAATTTTGTATTTCTTTTAGTTTTACATGTATCATATGTGTCTATCCATAGTTTTAGGCCATTTCCTGACAAGAGCTTACACATAGTACAGCCCGCTGTATTTTTGCAATATATACTTTGAACTTGCGTAGAACGAATATAAGCATGTATGCATATTCTGGCCATATTCCATTGAAGTCTAAATTCGTAAACTCATTATGCAAGGGTTGATATCATGCTTACAAAAATTTATATCCCAATCATAGATATTGGTATCATAATGAAGATTCTAGGTGCCGAGATTCTCTATGAAGCAAATAGTATCCCAGGAGAATTAGATAGCCTCAATTTTCTTACTTTTACACAAGGTAAATATAATAATCGAGGCAGACATTTTGTAAACGGTAGCAGCTAACTTTAACTCACATGAAAGTATGAGATAATGAGTTCCCTTTATTCTTGGAATCTATGAAGGAGGATAAAAGTGATGGAAGGCTAGGCTCATTGATTGAATAACCTCAAATCTTTATTGTTTAAGACATCTGAACACAAATCTTAAATTTTAGAATGAATCCGTCAATAATTAAAAGTTAGGGCACAACTGAATGAACAGACACATCTGACACAACCAAACAAACCCATCTAGACCGTTTCAGTCAAGATGATCTTGAAATAAAACATCCCAATCATTGTTATTCAGCTTTATTTAAAATTAGTTCTACAAACACTGATGAATCCGAAGCAGCATTGAGAGTTATTTCTTGCTCTTAGCTGGGTCATCAACCTGAAGAATAAAATATAGATTATAGTATAAGTGAAAATTATCTGCACCTTTATTCATGTTCAAATTCTTTACACATTTTGACAACTGTAGAAATGAGAAGAATGTCAAACTTATATGTTGGATTCAATGACTATGTGTCCATTTCTAAATGAGATATATTTGGTCAACCTTATTTGCACTCATATCTCTGACTCCTTGGCAGAGAACCTACTTTGTGGTGAGTTTGCTAGCTTCGTCATAAATTGATGACATTTTAATTACAGTTCAATCCTAAGTCATACTTCTGTCAACGGCAAAAAAGAGTAACTGATTAAAGTCACAGGGATAATTTGCAAACTGATAATGAACAGGTAAATTAAGGAGATATTACTGATCATGACAGGTTGAACTATATAACATATGTCTGTTCTAAGCTTTTATCGAGAAAAGTTTACTTTCTTCTTCAAATAGCTTTGATGTTACAATTTTGGACAATTTTGATATGAAAATAGAATCTGTTACCTAATAGGTTTTCTCAAAAATTCAAAAACTTACGAGGGGAAGTCAATAACTTCATAGAAGTGAGTATTGATACACCCCCTAAAGATATCATATTTGAAAGATGGACGTGCAAAAATAAGAAATAAGTGATTTTTAATACTCATGTTTGGAACATAGAAAGGTTATTGATTTCCTAAAATTGGGTGTAAATATTTTAACGATTGAAACATTATTTGGTAAATTATCAACACAAAAGTAATCGTTCAGTGAGAAATATAGAAACAAGTGCTTGCCTGATGGAATGAAATCCCAGTCATGCACCCAAATATTTTTTCAAAATGGTTATTGACTATATAATCTGATTTAGAAAATTTAGTACAAAGTCTTGACCTGTGATTTTTTTCATTTCATTCATCAACAAGTTGATATAAAATCTACTTGAGAAAACTATTAGAATAATGAAAAAGAAATGACAATATTTAGTAAGGAAAATATATCATTTGTAGAAATATTTTGATTTTTTGATTAAAAAAACATTATGATAAAGTAGAGAACAACTTTACATGAGGTATTCCAATGTGACGTAATTGTTAGAATTTTACAGTTTCATCCTCTCTGAAAAAACCTGCAAACAATCCAGCAGGGAGGTTATATAAACTTGCAACAGATAAAAGAATTAAAGCTTTTGGCTCTGTAGCTCATCATTCTTTGAATTGTTGAGGTTCAAGACTTAGGTAAACACCCACCTATGTTGTCCACCTTGACCAAATTAACAAGAACACCCCTGGCTTTTCAGGTTTCGTTATACTTGTCCTGTGTTAGTTTGGCTACTTAGTGAGGGGCAGTCTTTCCAATGTGTGTCAACCTCACAAAATTCAAAGGGGTGCAGAAATTGTGGAGATGTTTAAAAGTGATGCCCCATGCCATAAAAATAGACCCATTGGCTTTGTAGCTCATTATGGCCATCTAAAATGATTTTTACAAATGGTTACACTATACAGGGTCACCATTGAGGGGCTAAAGAATCACAAAATCTACAAACCATAATCCCCAAGAGGTGAGGAGTCTCTACACAAGGTTTTAGCTATATTAACATTTTGCTTTTTGTTAAAAAGATAAAAATAGGTTTCTAGGGTACAGAATCAGTTTATCGGGGGTCACAGGGTCACAGATCTATAAATTAGAATCCCTATCAGCTAAGGAGTCTGTGCACAAAGTGTCAGCTTACTAGGTCCAATGTTTCTGGAGAAGAAAATGAAAATAAGTTTTTTGGGCATAGTCCCTGTGGCCCCAATTAGGGGTCACAGGGTCATCAAATCTATGAATTAGAAAGCTCATTAGTCCAGGAGTACAACAATTTCAGATTTCTGAGCCGATGATTCTGGAGTAGAAGACTAGATAGTGAAAAGTTTATAGACACACCTCTTACAGAAATAAAACAGTTGCATAGTCCTTTACACACAAAAGTAAGTGGGCAAAAACAGAGTTCGCTCTTTAACTTTAATATTAAACAGTCATATTACAATATCTACAACTAGTTGAGTTTGTAGAATTTCCGGGATTCATTGTTATTCAACACTAGCAAATGTAGTCTAAAACGGCTATTTATCTTCTAAATGACTCTTTACACAGAGTTTTAGGTTTCCAGGCTTTCTGGCTCTGGTGAAGAAGTTAAAATAGTTTAACATTTACCGACAAACATATGAAAGTCATCCGCCATGCAATACCATACTATACTTAGTCCATCAAGCCTTTCAGGCCAGATGAGCTAAATGCTTCTTTGTGAAATTACTTTTATTAAATTTCTAGTCATGTACCATGTTGACGTAAAGTGTAGAAACTTGACTTTACAGTTACATTATACCTACTGTGCATAGTTTCTTCCCTCTTGTCACTGGTTCACTTCTCTGTTTCCGAGTAGCTTTCTCCTCCAGCTGAAACAACAAAGTAAAAAAATTTTTTGTGAAGTCATGTTAACATCTTTAATAAATATCATATTGCATGTTTCAATAATTTAACAAAACCACAAACTGTGCCTGTAAGAGTCTGATTAGCTATTAAATATTTTTATGTTGCTAAAGAGACATAGATTAACTGGTTCACATGATCAAATTTTTTTGGAAAAAGTCAATACAGTTACAATATCAAAATTTGTTGCATAGGATGAGCAGCTAAAATCATAGAAGATGATTTTTTTCTTCAAGGCAAAAGAAAGTCATCTATTGAAAAAGCTCATTGAATATATTTTTTACCAAAGCAGTGTGAGATAGACACTGAATAGAAAACAAATTGGCATATGCAGTTAAAATTAGGTTCTTTGTGATAAACTTCCTCACCATGCATGCCTCAATCATCTAAAAAGAATATATATTCAGAAGACATGCTAAGTTATAATTGGACAACTAAAATAATTAATTGATGATAAACCTTTCAGAGGGTAAAATGAGTTATCTGACGAGAACAATATTGTATTATCAAATGTCACGGGGAAAAAACTTCTTGAAATATACACAATATTTGATAATTGCGTAATGCGTAAATAATTTCTATGCAAAAATGACTGATATAATTTGTGTAAAAAAAAATGAAAATTGAAAAAAGACTTTGTAAACTAAGACTAAATTGATTTATGTCTTCACAAGTAATAATACAGGTATTTTAATAATTATATCTATAGCTTAAGCTATCCCTAATTTTGTTTACATTGTTTTAATTTTTCCAGAACTCAGGAAAGGCCCTTGTTGAACTTGTTACTCTTGTTCCAAAGTAACTAATATGCAAAACCATAAATCAATGTGGCTAAGGAATTACCAGTGTCCATTCCAGGACTGGAAAACAAGGGGGGATTAGTCGCCCCCTGGTGAAAAAAAGAGGGGGGATTTTCCAAAAGTAGGGGGTAGTTAATTAGTTGCTTTTGAAAACTGGAAATATTCAGTATCTGTAACTTCATCAGATTGTATGTCCGAGTTTTACAAGGTATCGGTTTGTTAATCGATTCATGTCAGCCCTTCACCTAAACAAATAATTACATGTTGGCGAGGTTGAAAACAGTACATTCATGCAAACATTTATCGGAAATCACAGAAAATATTTTGTTAAAAGATATGAATTCTTCAATAATCAATACATGATCAACAAAACCAAAGCAAAATATCACTGACATTAGCAATGATGAGAACAGTATTGATAGAACCAGTTATTCATTCTGTGTTTCATTCTGATGCTATTTTTAGACATGAAATGCATTGGTAACTACTCAACGTGAGATATGATTTTACGATTGTTTATAAGTTAACTATAGGCCGTAAAAAAAAGCTTTTTAACATCACAACAATACTCTGGGAAAAATAAAGCTTTTTTGCAGGGGCTATATCTCTATTTATAAAATACGAGTCAAAATAACTGTGCGCACTGACTTTATTATGATTGGCGATTTGATTTTTTTTAGCGTGAATCGTGCGATCGCGCGTACTAGATTGGACACTGAATTACCAAGTCTAACTATGATATATGAATGACATTTTATGCTAGTTTAGTAGACAGTGAGTGAAAGAGAAAAGTTTTAATGATTTTCAACTTAACAAAAATGTTATAACATAGGCTTGATTTTCAAAACCAAATTATTACAGTGTTGTCGGGTAAAGCTACGCACATAAGAGATACATGTTCATGCTTCAGAAAAAAATATAGTATATGGGATAATAACCATGTCACTGTTAAAATTTAGAACTTAACTGATAACATTAATGTAAAATATACACGTTGAAATGTGTTTGTGGACAGTGAAAGTTTGCCAAAGACTACTCTCCTGATTCCCGTAAGTCGGCATGTGTCGGCTAACGATACGCACGCAGGGTTTGAATACACCTAACATTTCCAATTTAATGATTTTGATAGATTTTAAAACTGTTTCCTTAAGTCTAGGTAAGGACAAACCGATAGTCAGAACAATATTTAGGTTTCCAATGACAGTTTTCATGTAGGAAGGCAAACTGTTTGATGACTACTTGTTAGCTAGGAATTTTGTCACTTTCCCCAGTTGTGCCAATAATCAACATAAAATCTTTTTTACCTTTTCAAAAACTTCATGATATCATCTTAATTGCCTAAAGATTCATAGACATAAATCTATTATAAGCTAACACTCATCTGATTTACTAGGTTAAGTTTTGCGCGAGTGCGTATCTTTACCCTCCTCATATCTTTACTCGTCATGGCTGTTCCCAATTATTAATTAATCCACGTTTTTGGCAGCACTGAGAAGAGAAAAGATCTGAAATTATTTTTCTAATTTCAAAACTATTTTCATTGTAAGATTTATTTACAGGATATAGCCCAGTATCCAATAAGTTGCAAATCGTTTTTATTAATACGAGGAAATCGTATTATTCTTTATAAATGTATGACAGTTTCTCAATTTCCTGTGAAAGAAGAGGAAAACAATACAACAGTCAGATACAGTTATGAGAGTATTCAAAATCAAATTTCAGAAGTGGACAATAAATTGTACAGTTAGATTGAACATCATAAAATCTGTATTCAAAAATTATTTGTTCGTGCCATATTCTTTAAGTAGTTTATATTTACGAACAGGGAGACTGTTACACAAGATGATGCAACACTCGTCTCACAGTGACAATAAGATATACAGCAAAGTTCAGCAGCGCGTAGCTTTGATCAAGGCGTAGGCAAGCTCGAGTGCTAACATGTCTGGCTGCAGTAAGGGGTTAGAGAGAATAGACATCTTTTGTAAATACCACGAAAACAGGTGACCCATGAAAACAGGTTACTCCATGGTATGTAATATAGGCCTACCTGCTAGTCTTGTTTCTGTCTTGGTTACACTTCATCGTTTTTGGTAACATCAGCTCCTGGTTTATAAAAAATGTAAAATAAATTAGTCAACCACCCAGTAGTTGGCAATAGGTTAGCATTATAGAATCGACCGACTGAAGGGATACCGGGAAAAGAAGCCGTCAAAGGGACGTAACTCTACGTCTTATGGCATCCTCCACGCAGGCGGTCTGCGCACCTCGGACTTCCGCCTTCGTAGTGCTTACAGACCCCTGCCACAAAGGATTTCCTCCGCCTGCTAAAATTTAGCAGAAACTTTTGAGGATGTGTAAAAGGAAAGGTGTAACGATATCTTTTTGAAATTCTTATCGGCAATAAAAGTTGTTGAAAATTAAATAGATTAAAGTGATATTTTGGCTGATATTAATAAAGGAATTGTAATTAAGGGGAGTGTTACATCTTTGAGCGTAAGAAGTCTGTTGTCAAGTGGTTCTTCGGTTTGCTTATCAACAAATAATGTGTAGGTTATATTCATAATGGAATCATAAAAAACATTTGGATAATTTTTCATTTATATCTTAATCAGTACAATTACATCCATTTGATCACTGAAACTACAAGCACTAATTCATTCAAGTGAAGGCCGCGGCGTTACGTTAGGCATTTTCGATCAGCCATATTGCAGGGATGTGTAAGCCTTGGCTTGACAGGCGCACATCCCTGCATACCGCAACAAAACATGGCGAAGGCCATAATGTACTGTCAAATATGATAAATTACTTGCTTGTCTGTTATAAAATGAATGTTAGATAATGAATAACAACGCATTATAATAATTAAGGCCGTCCTCATTTGAAAATTGTTTAAAATAACAACACTGGCACGAATTTTCTCTCTGATGAAACACGTGTCGATTAGAAATGTGTCATATATAGACCGACAGTGGCAACATAGAGACAAGCATTAGCACAATTTATATACAATGGATATTGTAGACGGTTGTTCAAACGATGAACTTTTATCTCAGACGTATAAAAAAAAATTTAAAAGTAATAAATGCTTCGTACGTGACCTGACTGGCTGTTCCTGCGTCGACTTCAACTCATATAATGTCTGTCGATCCCGCATCCACTGTGTTTTCTTGTGATCAAATAAATCTCTAGATCACAAATAATACGTGAAGTTGAATAGAAGAACTAACAACAGCCATTTGGATCTTCATAAATCATTAAAAAAAACGTTTGTTTCAAACTAGAACTAGATTCACGGCTGTCGCTAGGAAACGTAGTTCGTACACAAAAATATTTTCGTACCTAGATCGAACTCGTACCTATATTCAACAAATTGTTTTTTCACATAGGGGAAAAAGTTACACTTTATTTTCATACATAATTGTAGACTTATATAAGTATTGGTTGAATCGATACGGAGCCTGGAGGGTGATAATATATCTGGTAAATTAGATTTTTACATGTTCCTTGATCAATAGGAAACTTAAAAGTGTATAACTAAAGACGCAGCAGGAGCAAATTTTAAAAATTTGAAGCTAGAACAATAACAATCAATAAATCTTTATAATGCATGAAGGCATACATACTTCTGTTTTTAAATCATGTTGTCGGAAAACTGTGTCAAAATTGTTTTCCCTTTTCCTTTTCATTCGGATTTAGGCCTACAGGTTCCAGGGATTGGGAAAGGCAGGGGCCACGGGCCTTTTTGCACATTGGATAAAAAAAAATGGCCCATTCAAATTACAAATTTTACCATTGCTTCTTAGGGGAATGGCCCATTCAAAATTCTGGAAATGACTAAAAGCCCTTAAATGGCCCATTGTCCAGGGTGTCTTTCCCAATCCCTGAGGTTCTATATGAATTTACGCGTGTCCCGCCAGGGTTCACGAGCGCAGCGCTAGGCTTAACAGTGGAAAACTACAGACTAAAACCGGTTATTTAAGCACATTTTGTTTTGAAATTCTCTTCAAGTTATTAACTTAGTTGTGTATACGAGTTTGTTTTGGATACGAATTTGCCGCACCCCAAATGCAGTACGGAGTATTCAAACTCAAACGAGCTAAAATGAAACGAAACCATATATTGTTTTCAGGACTCGATTGAATTTGAATGTTCAACACATTGAAAATTTGAACTGATTGCCATTATACAATACTTTTAGTTTTACTCGATTTTATATCAATCCTTTACTGGAAACAATTGAATTATGTGATTCTAAATTTTTGGGGTATAGACGATCCGAGTCCACAATATGTTTCTTCAATACTTTTACATTACCCGAATAACTACGTTAAGAAAGGTAACGTCTAACGTCAAGTTAAGGCCTAACTATAACATAACTTCATATCCCAGTATGTAAGGCTACGATCTGGTGACGGTTCAAGCGCCAAACTTGAACGTATCCCATGTCTCTTTAAGGCTGTAACGTTGAGCGGATGGGCTGAACTGAATCAGCTCTCCACAAGTTTTCGTCTTACTTGATGGCTGTTTGGATAAGGAATCTTTGTTTTAATAAATTCATAAATTACCGACTTATCTTTCAATAGCTGTCAATTTATAGATAAGTTGATAAAAAGTAAAATGTTTGTTTGCAGTTTTCATAGTATTGTTATAGTGTATAAATTAACGCAAATTTCTTTAAAATTCATCAAATATATGTATAAAATATTCATTTAAAATATCCACGTTTTTCATGTATGTTAAGCTGATTTCCAGCCTAAACACCTGTCAAACCGGTGCCCGATAGTTAAAAGTGAATGACCAACACAAATGACATAATATACTGAAATAATCCCATGGCCCCGCTAGGTGGTATTTGACAAGCCATTGTTCAATGTCGCGCTGTTAAAAATATATAGAAATTATTAGCGAGGCAAACTCTATGTTATATAATTTCGGACAACTTTCGGTGGTTAAATCTCCGACAAGCACAATTGAAATCCCAACGTTAAGTAATGCTAAGCAACCTGTCACATCAACTGTTGACTGCTTATTATCCTCCTAAGGTATATATACTAGAAAGCACTTCTGTACCTTGCTCCTACAAGTGTGTTCGTGCTTTCTAGGTTAACTCCCGCATCATATACCTTCCCTGGGATCACATAACAAGAGTCACTTGAAAAAGGGGTCCTTTGTTAGTATTGTAAACACACGTCAAAATTAATATTTTCATATCATATCGAGATCTTTCGTAAATAGCATATTTTTGTTAACTTTACCCCATGTAAAAAATGCAAACGCCTGTTCGTTCAGCCAATATCGCCTTAGTCAACGGTCAGAGATTTCGTCATTTTATGTATTCGGCCTTTCAATCTCTTAATAAGCTGTTAAAGAGCCACTCCGCTGGTTGACGGAGTCACACATGCCAAACTAAATCAATGTCGTCATTTGATCATTTTAAAGCTAATTGGTTTTGTACAATACGAAGGTAGAAAGTCGCAATTATGATCGAAAACCGGACAGTGGCGGCGTCAAACAGCCAAACGTAAATTTGGAGACTTATCTAAAGCCGCCAGGTCAGTTTGGAGTTGATAGTGTTTGTTAGGTTATATAACTAGTATCCATGTAAATTGAACATGTGATCTCTGCCTCTGTGTATTTATAAGGCTGTTTTTAGATTTCCATGGAGAAACAGTATTTGTCATATATTTGTCTTTTGGAGAGGAAAAGTTAAGATGTTTTGAATTTATATCATAACATATGACATTTAGGTTCGTATCAAAGCCAAATAATATGTTATGAAAATCACGGACTGGCTCTTTAACCCTCTAGCTGTCAATATATAGATAAGTTGATAAAAAGTGAAATGTTTGTTTGCAGTGTTCATATTATGTAAACACGTCAAAATTCATATTTTCATATTATATCGATTAAAAATTCTTTCGTAAATAGCATGTTTTTGTTAACTTTACCACATGTGAAAAAATGCAAACGCCTGTTCATTCAGCCGATTTTGCCTTAGTCAACTGTCAGAGATTTCGTCATTTTATATATTCGGCCTTTCAATCTCTTAATAAGCTGTTAAGCTCTCTTTGTCCAGCATCCAGCATGTGGCATGTAAAACAAGTTACATAGCAATAGATTGGTTGTAATGTAATATGTATCTGCTTAAAGTGACATACAGTATGTTTCATGAAGTTTGTATGTGGCTCAAATAGAGCCAAAATATTATATGAACTCGGTTTAGTTCAAATCCCCTATCTTGTTTTCAATTGTAACTTAAAAAAAGTCATATAAATGTTAAGAATTCGACGTTCAGCGTCCTATTTAGAGTATATTAGTTTAATGACCTATTAAACAATACTAACTATATTTCTCGTTGTGTTTGTTATAAGTTTCCAAAATCACAATTGAGTCATTGTCCGGTTTTCGATCATAAACATCACCCTTTTCCCTGTTTGTTGCAACTATGCTAACTGATAAGCACTGATATGTTAATTTTCTAAAAACAGCCACTATTTGTCGATAAAATAACAACTTTTTAGGAATTTTGACACATTTGACCCCAACAACATACTCAGTGCCCCTAAAAATACGTAAAGTGGTTCTCTCTCTTCAGACTCGGTTAAGACAAAACTTGCTGTCGGACCTGCCTGTGCACCTTTCCTGTAGCCAACTCTGACATTGTAAACCCAATCCTGGACACAGTTTGGAGTTGAGTCTCCACGAAAGGGTCCTAGGGATGAACTCTGCCGTGTACTCCAAGTTGTGAATGTACCATCGGCTCTGGGATAAACATTGTACCATGTACCATCACGCTAAATAAAACAAATGTGGTCGACCAAAAACAACAGTCTACGGTCTCTTCTTAAATTCTTCTTCCTTTGTCTCAGAGGTTTGCGTGTCCAAAATATCATCAATTCTGGTCATTCCATCTTTCTGGTTTATTAAACATACATGTTTCCAATGCGTGACAATTAGAAATAAATAGTTGCGTTTGTAAAATTTCCGGGATTCAATGTTATTCAACACCTGCAAATTTAGTTAAAAACCGATGGCGTTTTGAAACGCAAATATTTATTGATATAGTAGCATGACCGTTAGTTATTAGAAGTATAAGAGCGAACTCAGTTTTTCGTACTTTTTTGTGTGGAAAAGACTTTGCGACTATTCTATTTCTGTTTAAAGGTGTAAACAAATGTGAATTCCCAGCATAATTTACATTACAAACATCGTACGGATAATACCAACTGTGGCATTCGCCACAGCGAGATCTTATAACATACTTGTTTAATTTGAGGCCGAAATCTGTAACTATAAAATTCATAGAAAGATATCGCAAAACCTAAAAAACAATAGTTTTAAACTAGCCTTGACCTTAGACCTTAAGTGTTCCATGACAAATCAAGCGATCAGATTTATGAACCATAATTGGCGGATTTAGAGAGGGGGTGCGTAATTACTTCATCATTCAATTTTCTTTAAATTCTCTCTAGATGCAGGTTATGATCAGTAAGATTTTTGTTGTTTCAAATAGTTGGGAAAGAGGTAAGTGTCTGTTAATGTTTTTGTTTTGGTCGCCTGTCGTTACTGAGCGGCGTCCTTTCCGTTAATCTCTGGCTACATGCCTGAGGGTGCAACAATGTTGAAATATCCAAACGTCGTCGGCCACATGTTGCTAGCTCCGCTCTAAAACTGGCCCTCCCCTTCAAGATAACGGAATAATAAATAAAGTATTAATCTGTCTGTATAATAATCAAGTGAACATATGGTCAAATGATTCCGTTAAAAAATCAATCTTGCAAACATTTGTGTTTGAGTTGCTCTGTCTGCCACTGACCTGTGTCTGACTGTCAGTGTCATAGGAATGCGATAATGATCGGTTTAGCAGTTTCATACATTGACCAGTTTTGTATGGAATAAGAAATATATTATTTTGCTTAACGGAAGAGATACAGTAAAATGATTTAGTAAATGATATTTAAGGATTTAGCAATCAGGCTAAAGTTGTGCATCCATAATTTCATTGTCTTCCCCATGCAAAACTAGTGTATTTTCAAAAATCGCTAACTTCATGGGCTGATAACTCAAACACCTAAAGGAAATTTAAGGAAAACACTCTGTCGTGATAAAATGCACCTCCACCCCATCCCCTCTTATCCTTTGAATCAGACCTATATAATAATTATATCCGTAAGAAAGAAGGAAGCGTTCCTGTGGTAGGCGATATACTTAATTCGGGTGTGGTCTTTCTACAATCATTTTCAAAGAATCTATCACACTGAGCTGCCTTTTAAGTGTGCGTTTCCCTCTTATCTAGATACCATAATGCTTATTATTTTTTATTTTGGTTGCCAACCTGTCAATCGCTTAAATTTTATTGTTAATAACTTAATAGGAGGTTAAATTGAGTGCAGTCTCTTTATACCTACATATAGTTGTGTAATGATTTATCATTAGTATCGATGTTTGTATCGCTACCACACACACTCTAGACAATATATCAGGATATTTATATCACCAGGGTCCAAGATACATTGATTTATTGATCTACCGATACTAAAAGCTAAAAACGTTATTTGTCTAAAAAATAACTATTTAAGCTGGCAAACTTTTATTCTACTTACTGAATAAGACAAAGAACAGATTTACAACATTGCTGACTTTCTATCCCAAACAATCATATCGCAGGTTCCTTTGAAATTCTCCCATGATATATCGTCTCGACTAATAAAACTGGAGTCGGATGCATCGTCTGGGCAGTAAGCCCACAATACTCAGGTCTACCTACATGGCACATACATGTAGGTTTACCTAAATGTGAACATGTCTAGCCACATGTTACACAAGACTACCTACATGATACACAGCTCTACCTACATGATACACAGCTCTACCTACATGATACACAGCTCTACCTACATGATACACAAGTCTACCTACATGATACACAGCTCTACCTACATGATACACAGGTCTACCTACATGATACACAGGTCTACCTACATAAAATACTCAGGTCTACCTACATGATACACAGGCCTACTTACATGATACACAGGTCTACCTACATGATACGCAGGTCTACCTACATGATACACAGGTCTACCTACATGATACACAGGTCTACCTACATGATACACAGGTCTACCTACATGATACACAGGTATACCTACATGATACACAGGTCTACCTACATGATACACAGGTCTACCTACATAAAATACTCAGGTCTACCTACATGATATACAAGTCTACCTACATGATACACAGGTCTACCTACATGATACACAGGTCTACCTACATGATACACAAGACTACCTACATGATACACAGGTCTACCTACATGATACACAGGTCTACCTACATAAAATACTCAGGTCTACCTACATGATATACAAGTCTACCTACATGATACACAGGTCTACCTACATGATACACAAGTCTACCTACATGATACACAGGTCTACCTACATGATACACAGGTCTACCTACATGATACACAGGTCTACCTACATAAAATACTCAGGTCTACCTACATGATACACAGGCCTACTTACATGATACACAGGTCTACCTACATGATACACAGGTCTACCTACATGATACACAGGTCTACCTACATGATACACAGGTCTACCTACATAAAATACTCAGGTCTACCTACATGATACACAGGTCTACCTACATGATACACAGGTCTACTTAGATGATACACATATCTACCTTCATGATATACATGTCTACCTACATGATACACGGGTCTACTTACATGATACACAGGTCTACCTTCATGATACACAGGTCTACCTACATGATACACAGGTCTACTTAGATGATACACATATCTACCTTCATGATACACAGGTCTACCTACATGATACACGGGTCTACTTACATGATACACAGGTCTACCTTCATGATACACAGGTCTACCTACATGATACACAGCTCTACCTACATGATACACAGCTCTACCTACATGATACACAGGTCTACCTACATGATACACAGGTCTACTTAGATGATACACAGGTCTACCTACATGATACACAGGTCTACCTACATGATACACAGCTCTACCTACATGATACACAGGTCTACCTACATGATACACAGGTCTACTTAGATGATACACATATCTACCTTCATGATATACATGTCTACCTATTTGATACACATGTCTACCTACATGATACACAGGTCTACCTACACGATACGCAGGTCTAACTACATGATACACAGCTCTACTTACATGTCAGCTTGAAGTGTGAACTCTGTAATCAGGTACTTAAATCTAATTGTTTAAGGTAGATACTTGTACAGCTCATGAATTCCACAGGAGGTGGTAGAAAAACTACCAGGGCTAAAATTTGAAAAGGGACAAGAGAACAAAGGTAAGATCATTGCCATTTCGATTCTGTTGCTATCTTAATTTTCTTTCTGTAAAAAAAATATTTGATGTTATTGGGTTTACAGGGCTAAATTTATTTAGAGAAAAGTGTATGTAAATAATATGAAAATCCTGTTTAAAAACAAAATGCATGTTGCAAGATGTGCCTACAGTGAAATTTTATGAAAGCAGTACTTTCCCTATTATTTTCATAGGAAATAAAGAAATGTGACAGTACAGAAATTTCCTGAAACAATTGACACACAATATTTAGAATCACAGTTTGTAAAGATTTTAAAGAATGCAGGGAGTTGATTTAAATTATGAATTCACTAGACATAACCCTTCATTCCTTGTGATATTTTAAACAAGTTATAAAATATCCTCTTACCAAAACAGTAATGAATAGAAATCATGTGGTGCCAGTAGACATATCACAGTGACAATATATGATCAATTAAAAAAAATATATGTTTGATTGATCTGGAATTTGATTATTTACTTTTATTTTGGATTGCATTGCATTGGACTGGATTATTCAGCTATTAGGACAGAGGTTGTATATGACATAATGGAGCAGCTTACTTTGAGGGGAGAGAATGAAATATATCATCTAATCAAAAAATATTACTTTTGATTTATTTGATACAAATGGATTGTATTGGATTAGATCGTTTAGCACTGAGGCTTACATTAAACTCAAAGGAAACCTACCAGTTATTTGGAATTTCATTTTCAAAATTCAAATATGATAATTATTCATGATTTTGTTAAAGATTTCAATAAATTCATGATCTAACTCTGATGATTTTGGACGCAACAAAAGTACCAAAGCATTAAATTTACTTGTTTGATCCGGAGATCTAATGAGCATTCATGCATTAAACTCTTTGATGATTCTTAAACCTTTTTTAACCTGTGACGTTATGCATAAATTAACCTACGCTGCATGAATTAGCTCGATCCGGGAAAGCAGGTTCTCGGACCCCTCCTTATACTACTGATCAATTGTCAGGAAATCCTGAAATTTATTTGATTCTCGGAAATCATTGACAAGTTAAGATGAGTAGTAAGAATGTTTTCACTGAACTTTATTGTGTATTGTGATCTATTCGACTCAAACTATGATGATAGTTCTTAATTATCATAAATGTTTGTTTGATGATTGGGGACAAAAAGGTTTAAAGTCATTTTCATAGATCCCAGGTGTTGCATTATCCGTAGAAGCAGACTTTAGAAATTGTGGAAGATAAGAATTTCAATTAAACATTTATTTATTCTGTAACTACCTAACTATACAGTTGTATTATCTTTCACGTGATGATCCACTTTGATATAAATGAAGAACAGCTATTGAACCCAATTATCTCCCTTTAATCATCAGTTTAAATGTTCTTTATCTAATGTCATTTGCATAGTATGTATGGCCATGGTAATATTTATCCCTAAAAGCCTGAAATAAAAACATCAAACTTCTCTATTGTTTATTCGTTTAAATATGGATGATGTGTATTTTGATTCTTCACAAAAAATGCTTGTTAATAAGTCTTTAATTAAAAATAATTAAAATATCAAATCTTAATTTCGAAGATTGAACCCTGAAAGTGACAAAAGAATCTTTTTAGTAAAATTAATTATAACAAATGTTGAATCATTTGAATAATAATTTTTTGATAATTTTTAAGTTTTACAAGCAGTAAGGGGCTGTGCATTTGGTGCAGGTAGGGGGTTGTTGGAAGCAGTAAAGAGTAAAACAATTATTTCAGTAAATTTTTGCAAAATAACTTCTTGAAATGTCAACTTTATATCAAGCAAATTACATTTATGTATAATTTTCTCTCTTAATATTTCACATCCTTTCAAAAGAGAGAATGTAACAATTCAGACAAATTTGAAATCTTTAAACAATTGACAAGGCGTCTCGTGTAAGTATCATGGGCAAGATATTACCCAAAATACATTAAAATTATATTTATAGAAATTAGAAAAATGTATGATTAATTTACAGAAACATCCAATTAAATTAACAATTCAAATATACAATTTATCATTATTCACAATCTTTTACATAGTCACAGTCTTTTACAAGTAGACCATATTTCTCATAATCACCTTTTCACCTAAGGATACAAAATGTCAGAGTAAAATCTTCATTCTAAAAGTAGACAACTCGTCTATCTAAGACAATAGTCTTGAATTAATAATCCTTATACAAGTGTTGACACTGACAGTGATTTTAGTAGATAAAGCCTTAGGCTAATTTAGCTAATCCACTTAAGAACTTAATTGACCTCATCTAATTAATCTTCAAGCTTTCCAGACATGTCAATTTATAAGTCTAATCAAAACAATAACTGGCTAATATATTAGTGACACTGTTAACGAGATTAAAAATCTAACCAATGAGAAATCACCTTCATTTACCTATATAAACCAAGATAGAAATTTAATCTTCAGTTAGAGTTTGGATATCATCTAGACACTTCTCAAACTCCAGGGGCTGAGTGTATATATATAGATTGTCATGCCCCTGGAGGGATCATCCAGCTGTTGTCTCTATATTGTTATCATTCTGTTGTTATAATTCTTCCTGTGAATAAATTTGTACATAATTATTCCACGGACTTTGGATTTCTTCTGCCTAGAGTTAATTCCCCATTTAAAACTAGACAGCAAGACCGTCATCCCGGAATATCCAAAGTTGGGGCAGATGAGGAATACCTGCAACCCTGCTTCAGCTTTGTGATAACTTGGTGAGAATCTTCAAAAGATCCTAAATCCTGATGCCTGGAATTTTTATGGACATAGCAACAGAGGACTAGTCTGATGATATGAAAGTATCTCGGATTATATAACAGCTACAACATCCACTGACCCAAAGGAGACACTCAAGGACCAGGCCAACTCATTTGAAACTGCCAAGACAAAAAGTGTAAGTACATTTTTCTTTTTTTGAATTTGTCTCTTTTTTGGTTTAGTAACTAGACTTACTTTAAAGTTTCATAAACATGGGTTCTGGCATGGATGGCAACTTTGAGGGAGAAATTCCGATTATTTCTCTTGTCACTCCTCTTGCCAAGTCAGTCATTAAGGCTGACTTTGGAGATTGTTCTGCCGCCTGTCTTTTGGACAGTGGTGCGAGCATCAATTGTATTTCTTCCAACTTCCTTGAATTAGCATTTCCAAATGTTAAAGTGGGAAAATCCTGTTTTCCACATATTAGAGGGGTTGGTGGTTCCATACACGAAGTTATGGGTTCAGTTGTCTTGGACTTCTCAATTGAAGGCCAGGAGTTTTCTGATAGGTTTCATGTTCTCCCTACATTGCCAAAAGCGGTAATTTTGGGTTTACAATTCCTGGAAGGAAATGATGTTGTGCTAGATTTCAGCTGTAATTCTTTGATTATTGACAACAATTCTTCCGACAGACGTTATGTTAGATTTATGACCACTACAGTGTCAGGATTAGCCAAAACAATTGATGAAATTTACATTCCTTCTCAGAGTGAGATACACTTTAAAGTTAGATTAGAAGACGTTACTGACGGTGCGACAATTCTCATAGAGCCAATCTCTTCACTAGCAGCAAATTTTGAGTTAGCAGGTGGCAATACCATATGTAAATCAAACAGAGGGATAGGTACATTTCGTCTACTGAATCCATCTCAAGAGGAAATAGTACTAGACAAAGATTCCGTTGTAGGCAGCTTTAGCTATATTGACGTTGATCATATTTTTGACATTGACTGTGAGCAAGTGAACACAGCGCAAACAGACACAGACGGTCAGAAGCAGGACAATGACTATATCAAGGTTGCTAAAGACCTTGGATTCGACCTAGCTAGTGCCCAGCTTACTAACGAGCAAAGACATAGACTGTTAGCTTTCTTAGGTAAAAATAGGGATATCTTTTCGACAAGTTTGACAGACTTAGGGAAGACGGACATGCATTATCATGAGATCGACACTGGCAATTCTCAACCCATAAGATGCAAGCCTTATCGCCAGTCACCCCATCTACAGAAGATCACTGAAGAACTTGTCGACGACTTTCTGAAGCATGACCTCATCGAAGAATCAAATTCCATGTATGCCGCCCCCATTGTTTTAGTTAAGAAGCGGGATGGTTCCTACAGATTTGTCTGTGACTATAGAAAATTGAACACTGTTATTTTACCTATGTCATGGCCTCTACCTGTGTTTGATGATGTTGTTGACCAGATAGCTAGCAAGAATGCTCAAATTTTTTCAACCTTAGATTTAGCGAATGGCTTCTTCCAGGTCCCACTCCACGAGAATTCAAAACACAAGACGGCATTTGTGACACACAAAGGACTATATCAATTTAAACGCTTGCCCCAAGGCTTAACTAATTCACCACTTTGTTTTCAGATGCTCATGTCAAAAGTACTTAGAAAATTGCTTTTCAAAATTGCCCTTATCTATATAGATGACTTAATCATCTACAGCCAGACATTTGAAGACCATTTGACCCATTTGGAACAAGTGTTTTACTACCTCAGGCAGGCCAAATTGACATTGAAACCGTCCAAATGTAATTTTGCAACAGACAAAGTGTCCTTCCTGGGTCATGTTTTATCTTGTGGAGGTGTCCAAGTGGACGACAAGAAGATTGAAGCCATCAGATCATTTCCAGTTCCTAAGTCCCAGAAGCAAGTCAGATCATTCTTGGGTCTTACTAACTTCTACAGAAAATATGTTAAAGGTTATGCCCAAATTGCTTTGCCCTTAAATGCTCTTTTAAAAAAACATTCAGAAACTGTTTCAGACAAGAAACCAAAGTTCCAGTGGTCACTTGAGTGTGACAAAGCATTCATTGCACTCAAAGAAGCTATGTGTACCACACAAGTTTTAGCTTATCCAAATTTTGATAAGGAATTCATTCTCTCAACCGATGCCAGTAGTATGAGCATAGGTTTTGTTTTGAGTCAGAAAGACCAGAACAATATGGAACATCCTGTTGCCTATGGCGGCAGAGCTCTACATGGCAGTGAGAAGAATTGGAGCATAACAGAGAAAGAAGGTTTAGCACTTTTAGAAGCCATTAGATCTTTTAGGCCATATTTGGCAAACTCAAAATTCATAGTTTACACTGACCATATTGCCCTCAAATGGTTAAAATCCATTAAGGATGCTACAGGTAGATTAGGACGTTGGTCACTAGAGTTATCAACGTACAACTTTGACATCATTCACCGCAGCGGTAAGTCAAATGGTAATGCTGATGCTCTTTCAAGAAGAGAGTATGAAGAGAACATCAACTGCAACAGTCAGACTGATGAAGACACAGAAAGGACAATTTTTACGTCCACAACGCCGTCATTTCGCTCAAATGAAACAATCAATCCATCGCGACCGTCCGTATGTTTTTCTCCACATGTTTCCATCAATGCATTTACTACCGAACAAAATGCATCGGCTTTTTCGGTTACCTTTGAATATGAAGAAGATTATCGTTCCATTCCAGAACAAGTTGTCGCTTCAATATACTCAGTAAATGCTGAAATTCCAAAGGATGAAATCCTGGAAGTAACCATCCAATCTCATCCAAATTTACATCACTTACAAAGAGTATGTCCAGATTTTATTCAGGTTTTTGACTACAAACAAGACAACCTCCTTCCAGACGATGAGAAGGAACGTCACAAAGTCCTAGTGGAAGCCGATAGATTTGAAATTGACAACGGCATTCTCTATCGGTTTGTTCCACAAAGACAAAAAGGACAGACCGACAAATTCATAAAACAGCTTGCAGTACCAAAAACACTCAGGAATCAAGTGCTGCAATGCTACCACGACAATCAACTAGGCGGCTGTCACAATGGAAAGGAAAGGATGCATAACACTATTAGACCAAAATACTACTGGCCAGGAATGTACCAGGAAATATCAAAGTATGTTCAATCATGTGAAGTTTGTCAGCAAACCAAGAGGCACTACCATGGAAAGAAAGCACCACTATGTCCAATGCCTGTTGAAGAAATCTTCACAAGGTGGCACATTGACATTCTTGGTCCATTACCAACAACGCCAGACAAGTACAAGCATATACTGGTCATCACAGATGCAGCATCAAGATGGTGTGAAGCCTTCCCTATTCGTACACAAGAAGCCAAAGAAGTTGCAGATGTCATGGTACGAGAAATTTTTTGCAGATACGGGGCACCAAGGACATTAATTTTGGATCGAGGACAGAACTTCATGTCAAAATTAATAAAAGCAATCTGTGAACTATTTGATGTCAAAATGACCCATACCAGTCCATATCACCCTCAAACAAACAGCTGTGTTGAACGAATGAATTCCTACATCAACCAGTCTCTGCGAGCTTACTGCAACAAGACACAAAATGATTGGGACCGTCTCCTCCCTGGCATTATGATGGCTTACAGGATGGCTCCAAATTCTTCAACACAGAAATCACCTTTTATTTCTCTTTTTGGCCGTGAAATGAGGGCACCTCAAGATGTCACCCTCATTCCAAAAGAAAACTTGGGCAGGAATGACAGAAGCTATCTGTCAAACTTACTGGAAGAACTAGAAATTACAAGACAAGTAGCAGCTGACAACAACACCAGAGCAAAAGAAGTTTACTCAGAGCAGTACAACAGAAAAGCCAAGGAACCAGAATTCGCCCCTGGACAACGAGTTTGGCTTTACTGTCAAAAAGTAGAAAAAGGACTGTCAAGTAAGCTTACAAAAAAATGGTATGGAAGCTACTACATTGTCAATTTAGGCCCAAATTACACCTACAAGTTAAGAAGAAGTTCTGATGACAAGATCCACAGACCACTCGTCCATGCCAATCGCCTCAAACCATATTTTGACCCAGCTGATCGTCCACAAAATCCACCAGAACCATTGCTGAACAACAATAATGACATGAATCCGGATGTCATACATGACAACGGTTTGACAACTGACAACACTTTAACAACTAAAAATCAAAGACACGAAGAAGTCCAAAATGATAATCAAAAAGCAAATGAACAGAGACAAGATCAACCAAAAACAAAATCTAATCAGCAGAAGAAGAGAAAGAACAATGGAGCTCAAGGAACTAAATTAAGAAAAGACGCTCAACAAAAATCAAATGATTCAAGTTCAAGTCAAACCATGGACAAGAAAAACAAGAACGACAAGTCTAATAACAAAAACAATAAAGCTAAACCCCAGACGAAAAATCAGGAGAAACAAGAAAAGATCATACCAGATGGTCATGATGAATCAAGTCAAACTCAAAAGACTCAACAAATATCAATAGATGAAATAGACTCAATACTTTCATCAAAACGAGCAAACAAGAAAATATATTATCGTATAAAATGGAAGGATGTTGAAAAAGGAAATACCTGGGAATACGGCAGCAGTATCCCAGAAGCATTGAAAAGAGACTTCCATTCCAAGCACAACATGGCAGGACGGCGTAGGAAACGACCTCTCAAGAGACACAAATTCTTTGAAAAGAAGTCAACAGAACCAGAAAAGGATGTCAATGTCGTGAATGAGGACACACAAAGCAAGTGTGAGCAGCCAGAGACACCATGCATCGTTCAAACGGTGCCACCAAGGCCCATCTTTCCAAAACATTTGCAATTGGTGGACATGAATGTAAAAGAAGTAGTCGGCATTGAACTTGTCAATGGAGACTGCTATGTGACAGTTACGTTTAATGACACCAATTTCCCAAATGCTGAACACGTCCTGTACCTTGAGAGTGTCCATCCAAGCCTTATTCAGCAATATCTAAACATATGCTGGGAAGAGCTCTATGCAATGCGCAAAGATACCCAACAACTATATCAACACAGCCTACCAATATTTGCATCAAGACTCAGTGACTATGATGCAATTGAATATCGTGAAATTCGTACTGGTAAGACAAGACCCTATCAATACACTTTCATTCTTCATGTTGATGTGGAACAAGTAAATATTTTCTTACAGAAAATACAGGTTCTCCTTACCAAAAGGTATGAACTGCTTGCACTTTCACAATAAATCAATTCATTTGCCAATTGTGTTGATTTATTTTTTATATGTATTTTACCATTTGTGAACACAAACTTCAGTTTGATCACCTGCTAGATTTATGTTACACAAAGATCTTGAGGATTGGACTGATCACCCAATACCAAGATGGTAAAACTAACCCATGAATGAATGTAAGAATGAATGAGAAATGCACTCTAACAATGCACACTAACATTAACATTCTTAACATTTCAATTGAGTTAGAAATCATATTTCTTTTAGTTTGTTTTTTTTCCCTTATTTTTATCTTATCTACAAATGCAAACGATTTGTATTCGCATAATGTGTGTCTACATTTCCATCAAGCATTTCTTCACATACATCATTACGAATACGTAAGTTATGTATAACACATAATGTGTGGAAGTACATTTCAACTATTCAAGATTGCACTATTCAACATGTATTACCATATTTATTACTGTGTCATATGTATCCCACAGTACATTTTAGCTATACAATAGCACAAAATATATCAGCACCATTGCTATCCAAGATAGCTCATGTAATATACACCTATATGTTCATGTACTAGCTGATCAATTATTTCTTTTTCAGCAATATCAATAAGTTAGTTATGTATGACGCATAATGTGCGGATGTGCATTTCAGCTTTACCTATTTTTATACCCATACTTTTATACCCATATTTCATTTTTCCTTTAACATTATGAATAAGTTAGTTATGTATGACGCATAATGTGCGGATGTGCATTTCAGCTTTACCTATTTTTATACCCATACTTTTATACCCATATTTCATTTTTCCTTTAACATTATGAATAAGTTAGTTATGTATGACGCATAATGTGCGGATGTGCATTTCAGCTTTACCTATTTTTATACCCATACTTTTATACCCATATTTCCTTCAACATTATGAATAAGTTAGTAAGTTATGACGCATAATGTGCGGATGTGCATTTCAGCTTTAGCATATCTTTATACCAATATATTATTCCTTCAACATTATGAATAAGTTAGTTATGTATGACGCATAATGTGTGGATGTGCATTTCAGCTTTACCATATTTATATATCCACGTTTTATCATTCTTACATCATTATGAATAAGTTAGTTATGTATGACACATAATGTGTGGATGTGCATTTCAGCTTTACCATATTTACATACCCATATGTTATTATTCCTACAACATTATGAATAAGTTAGTTATGTATGACGCATAATGTGCGGATGTGCATTTCAGCTTAACCATATTTTTATAACCATATGTTATTATTTCTACAACATTATGAATAAGTTAGTTATGTATGACGCATAATGTGCGGATGTGCATTTCAGCTATTCAATATTACCATATCAAAGTTTATTATGAATTTACCCAATATTTGTCATGTACTTCACGATATATGAGCACATCTAGCTATTCAATAGCATCAATATGAATCAGCATGGTTGCTATCCAAGATGGCACATGTAGTATACACCATACATCATTATTTAAGTATGTACCTTGATATGCACTTATCACTCCATGAACTTTTTCTTCACATACAATGTGAAAACATTTCAGATACTCAACAGCACCTATATTATCTATACTATCAAAGATAGTGATGTATTATACACGTATATGTCTATACAACAAAAATGTATAATTAGATATGCATTTAGAATGTCATATAAACCAAAATTGGTTGTTTTCAGCATTATTATTAGCACTTACACTATCCAAGATAGTACATGTTTATACACATGCAAGTATATCAATACAACCCTTACCACCTTAGATGTTTTCAATTAATCAGTATCTTTTTCAGCTTATAAATATCAATTTACCTTTGCACTATGTATATACGGTAAACATGATATCACTATATATCAATTTAATAACAGCATTTTCCCCCAGATTATATCATACAGATACTCATGTGACCTCTTTACTACAAAATTTATTTTATTGTAGCTTAAAAGAGATATGCCTTTTACCAAAAAAATTTTTTTGAAGATTAATGCCCAGAATTTCTCTTTCTAATTTCATATCCTCCTGCCTGAATCAACCTGTGCTGTGACCTGTCTCTTGAGAGAACAGAACATCAAGATGTATACAGATCAAATCAGAAGGCCAAGCCCATACAGTAGGGAAATCTACATCTGATGTTCTTCGTCAAGGAAACAACAGTGAAGATTCAGTGCACCCAGGATAAAAAATCAACTTAAAGAAAGAAACTGCCATGGAAATTCATCATCAGTGTGAATCATCAATTTGGACATTCATCATCATCAAAAACATCACGATTGACTATCATTTATATTTACAAATCTCCAATTATTTTGTCATTGTAACCTGCAATTTATATCACCAATATCTTAAATGCTTTCATGTACATTATGTTTGAACCATCTTATCCAAAATTTATCCCACAAACTGATATTAAAACCTTAAATAAGTTTGGGGACCAAACTTCACAAGCGAGGGGAAGATATCATGGGCAAGATATTACCCAAAATACATTAAAATTATATTTATAGAAATTAGAAAAATGTATGATTAATTTACAGAAACATCCAAATTAAATTAACAATTCAAATATACAATTTATCATTATTCACAATCTTTTACATAGTCACAGTCTTTTACAAGTAGACCATATTTCTCATAATCACCTTTTCACCTAAGGATACAAAATGTCAGAGTAAAATCTTCATTCTAAAAGTAGACAACTCGTCTATCTAAGACAATAGTCTTGAATTAATAATCCTTATACAAGTGTTGACACTGACAGTGATTTTAGTAGATAAAGCCTTAGGCTAATTTAGCTAATCCACTTAAGAACTTAATTGACCTCATCTAATTAATCTTCAAGCTTTCCAGACATGTCAATTTATAAGTCTAATCAAAACAATAACTGGCTAATATATTAGTGACACTGTTAACGAGATTAAAAATCTAACCAATGAGAAATCACCTTCATTTACCTATATAAACCAAGATAGAAATTTAATCTTCAGTTAGAGTTTGGATATCATCTAGACACTTCTCAAACTCCAGGGGCTGAGTGTATATATATAGATTGTCATGCCCCTGGAGGGATCATCCAGCTGTTGTCTCTATATTGTTATCATTCTGTTGTTATAATTCTTCCTGTGAATAAATTTGTACATAATTATTCCACGGACTTTGGATTTCTTCTGCCTAGAGTTAATTCCCCATTTAAAACTAGACAGCAAGACCGTCATCCCGGAATATCCAAAGTTGGGGCAGATGAGGAATACCTACAACCCTGCTTCAGCTTTGTGATATAAGAATAAGAAGTCTTTCACAAGTTTTCAACTTTCTAGGTCTTTTTCACCTGAAGAAGAAGATGAAAATAGCTTTTGGAGGGCAAAACTCCTGTGATCCTTAAAAGTAGTCACTGGGTCACCAAATCTATAAATGTGAATCCCCATCAGCTTAGGATTCTGTATATGTGGTTTTAACTTTCTAGGCCTTTAGATTCTGGAGAGATGAAATGGGTTATTACTATACTGTTAACAGGGTCACCAAATCTATAAATCTGAATCCCGATTGTACACAAAGTTTCAGCTTTCTAGGTCTTTTGTTCCTGGAGAAGAAGATGATAATAGGTTTTTAGGGCATGACCCTGTGGCGCTTATTAGGGACCCTTATAACACAATGGTCCTGAGGAAGAAAATGACATAGTTAAAAGGTTACGGACGGACAGATGGATTAATAGCATAATATTAATAGCATTGTGAAGACAACCTCTTCCATGGTAACTTCCATGAGAAAATTAAAGTTTATGTTAAACAGAGAAACTCTGAATAAGATTTATATAGTTTTCATAAGACCACATCTTGAATATGCCTGTGAACTTTGGGATGGTTATTCACTAGAGGCTTCTGATAAAATTGAAAAAGTTCAGTTCGAAGCAGCCAGGATAGTGACTGGCCTTCCTAAATATGCCTCCCGAGAATCTTTATTTTATGAGACGGGTTGACAATCGTTAAAGGAGAGAAGAACATATCGAAAATTATCTTTATTTTATAAAATATACAATGAAAATGCCCAATCGTACTTTTGTTACATTATGCCTAAACCTGTTGAAGCTAAGACAAACTACAACCTTAGAAACGTGTGTGATCTTTCTTTGTCATATTCCCACACAACTTTGTACAGTCAATCATTTTTCCCATCATGCACACAACTTTGGAATAACCTCCCATTGCACATTAGAGAAGCCGAATCAGTCAAAAGTTTTAAATCGTATGTACAACCACGTAAACTTAAAGCGCCAATATATTTCGCATTTGGTAAAAGAAAACTCAATATAATTCATACTCAGCTAAGATATTCAACCAGTAGATTAAACAATGATTTGTATAATGTCGGTCTAGCAGAAGTTCCCGGATGTATTTGTAAATCCGCTTGCGAAAATTCTTATCATTATTTCATTGAATGTATTTTGTATTCTAACTTAAGACAACAAATGTTTTATAATATTAGTAAAATATGCAACCGGAGACAACTTATTAATTTGGACATATTGTTAAATGGCATCGGAGACCTCTCATATAATGATAATGTAAAGATTTTTAAAGAAGTTCATAAATACATTTCTCTTTCTGGAAGATTTGAAAACTAGATTTTAAAGGATGCCCATGTTTGTAATTGCAAATTTATATTTTTCCTAACTATATTTTAACTATATTTCTTTGTTCGCTCTTTTGTATATATGTATTTCTTCTTCTTTGTATATATTCATGTAACATGTATTATGTAAAACTTCATATATGTCAGTTCTGTATATAGGAGAGGGTTTCACTAAGTTGGACAACTTGGACCCAATCCTTTCTCTGAATAAATATGTTTAAATCAAACAGATGGAAGCCAGAAGCCATACCATGCAATAATCCAGGTGGGACACTGAAACCATATCAATCTACCTCAACTATAAACATGATTACTTTTGATAAAATTCAAACAGTTAAAAATAACAATCATATTACCAATCCTATTTAAGTGTTTAACCGTTATTTTGACTAACGCTATTTCAACAAATTAGACTGTATTCCTATGGATATTAAGATTTCTAGGGATTGTTTCGCACATCTATCTAAATAAAACAATCTGTGCAAACAAAAATCACATCAAATGTGAAAAAAACAAGAAAGGCTCATCAGTCAAAACAAATCTTAAGTTTAAACAATGAAAAAAAAAGAAGTAATATTAATGTTATACTCTGAACTGACAGAACCTATTATAATGTAAAATACACTACCAATACAAAGTCACTTTGAGACAATAAATTTAGTTTCTCTCTCCATTTTTGCAAATCGAAGAATTTGATTACCGTTTTCAACTAAATGTTTAAACCCTTCCAACAAAACATATTTTTTTCAATCACAATGCATCTTCCCACGGCAAGGTGAAAACGTATCGGGATAGACTCTCCATGGAAGCAGGAAGTGTTGGAAATCTTTTTGTTTCACCCGTTTTGTTATGAAGATGATTATACTGTAAAGTACAACTGTTATAAAAAACAGTACGCATTAGTTATAACATCTTCCCCTGCATGGCCTTTTATAATCACTGGCTTGTCTAAACCTTGCTGCCAACAAGTTAAAATTGTGTTTTAAATGAAGCTCCCTCTTTGGCGAAAAGTTGCATTTCTCATTGGACTATCAAAATCTATGGCAGCAGCCTGGACGACAAGTAAAGAGAAGTACGGGAAAAGCGGCAAGGTTTATCTTACGTAGTCTTGCGCAGAAAAAGTCTATGCATGGAAGATGTAGTATACAAAAATAACACAAGCCGTGTTAACCAAGAACTTAATGCATGTTTTAACAAATCTATAAGTTTTATCCTAAAAGAGAATCCTCAAATTAGAACTACAAGCCACAAAGTCTATAGATAATTAGTGAAAAACATAAGGTAAGTTACATGATAATATGTCCAGAGTAAAAAAATACCTAGACTCTGAATATACAGATCTACACCTTCTTAACTCTTTCATTGTCAGAGGAAAAAATGGATTTAGTTCTTTGAGATATCTATTTCTTTAACACTTATTTTCTGAAATTTATCATAACATAATGTTATGGAAGGACCTTAAATAAAGTTTCAGCCATCCAAACCACTGTCGTCTAGTGGTATGTTGATAGACCTACGGCGTAGAGGTGTAGTGTTATGTAGTGAGGTTGAAAATAAGTAAGAATATGGGTTTTTAGGAAATATTCAGTATGTTTAGAATAAGGTTTGAATAGAGAGATAATATTTGAAAGTAGCAAAGGTGTAGACAAAAGAATTAATCGAGTTGTCAGGGGATGAAGTTTAGCACAATGCGTCTCAGGGAGTTATCAATTATGAGAAACAAAAGTAAGAATAGAGTTCTTGTCAAGGGTTGTGACATATTGGAAGGATTGTCATTGGAATTAATGGACACACCTTCATTTAGTCATTTCATATGTCAAATACGACTAGGTCAGAAGAAGTGATGAGAGATATAAATGCATTATTGTGACGAAACGAATAACTGAGCATTTGCTAAAGTGAATTAACCAATTAGAGAGAGTATTTCGTGATGTCATGGAGGTCAAGGTGCAAAGTTATCAAGGTCATAGGTCAGAAAGCACTTCTGACTGACGCCTGTCATAGGGTGAAAGATAGAGTATGATTTGTCATAAAACAGTAAAACATACCCAGATGATTAAAGAGATCAGGGGTGAAAAAGGGGATGCACGAGCTGTTTAGGTTAGTTAGTCAGATAGTAAGTTAGGTGGTGAGCTAGACAAGAAAAAGTAGGAGGTTAGACAAGCCGGGGAGACACGGGAAGAGGGGGGGCTTTGGCCGGGTCAAACAGAGGCTAGTATGCAGATGGGTAGAGTATTTTAGGAGTAGAGTAAGTATAGGGGTAACGATAGGTTAGGAAAGTAGAGGTAAGAGTAGGAATTGTATGTTCATGTAAAATGCCTTAACTGTTTTTATGATAAAATTATGAAAACCCTTCCTTCGTATTTATTTAGAAGTGTACCTCTCGCAAGCTCATAAGCGAGTCCCCAACATCAAACCAGTAATTGTGACAATAGGAACTATTCGAGTTCGAGCTGACATATCATCAAAGCAATTGCAATTTGAAATATGAGTTATTTTCAAAATAAAATGATAGTCGGTTAACTCTCAGTCTGATTAAAATCGACCATGTTCCGAAGAATAAAAGTTTCAAAATATATACTCTACACAGATTCTAACTCAATATATGTGTAGACTATCTTCTCCACAAGGGTCTGACCGCAGCCTACTGTAGCGCACATTCTTACGTAAACACAGCTAACCAATCACTATGCGTGCGGCAAAAGCATTCGGTATCAGTAGTAAGTAACTCTCATTTACCATTCGTTAACATTGAACGCCGCTATCCTTATTTTAAACGTGATGATCATTGATGTGATCGGTTCGCTAATGACAAGGTTTTGTCTGCGCCAAACTGGTGTCAGCACGTGCACTACAGTAGGCTGCGGTCAGACCCTTGTGGAGAAGATAGTCTACACATATAGAGTTCGAATTTCGGTATAGTCGATATTTTGAAACTTTTATTCTTCTTAACATGGTCGATTTTAATCAGACTAATTAACTTTTTGAGTATATTTGAAAACTTATAATCTTGTCATCTTCTGTTATCTTCTTTGAAGAGGAACATGTGAAGGATAATATTAATATATTTGCTAGGAGCAAAGGGCATCATTCAGATAATTGCTTGGGATATTATTAAGATAACTTCCCAAGGTAGACAATTTCAATCAGGTTGGAGTCCAAAATACAAGCAGCTGTCATCATCAATTATCAGCAGCTTACAACAAAAACAATCCATTGACTAAAAAATAAGAAATACTATGACTACTATGGCTGTTAAAGATGATGTTTATCAAAAGTATTCTAGTTAAGTACTATATTTACCAAGCACATAGATCCAGTCTTCTCCATGTTTTAACCTACACAGCACCAGGTCAGCAGCAGATCTGGCTATCATCCCGTCTGTCCAGGGTAGACGGTCATCTGGACAATACAGAAAGGTACAAAATATCATTCAGTAATTTTAAGTTAAGATCAAATTTGTTTAAAAAGACTTTCAAAAATTAATCTTTTGAATTTACTTAAAACAATTTAAGTTATCTTGACTATTTCAACATGAAAATGAATATAACTTTCTGTTTGAACATAATTCTCAATGTTATGTGATGTCTTGCACTATCCAATTATAAAACAAAGAAATTTGCATAAATTATGCAAATAAGTGATCTAAGCATACAAAAGGGCCCATCTATCCATTATAGTGATTAAATATGTCAAGTTTCTGTACAATGCAGCATAAAGTGCCTGAGTTATGAGACGAAACAAATTTTGACAAAAAACTAATAAATTATACTAATTCGTGACGGAAACAAACAATCAGCAAATTTACACATCAGAGGGATTAAATTGTGTTACATTCCAACAATTATGAGTAATGAGCGAAACAAATTTTTTTTTTTAAATACGAAAAGGATTGCATAAAGTATGTGAATTAGTAACCTAAAGGTGCAGTCCAGCATATTTTGATCTTTTTTAACAAGGCGTTGTGTGTCAAAATGAAAATCATGGATTTATTCATTTATAGGTTAAAGGCAATATCCACCACAAAAATCGCTGTCTTGATTATGGAAACGTTTCCATCAATATGGCGGCTAAACCAGAAATGTGTGTAGAAGACTCACAGTAAATAAATGTGTTACAACAGAGCGGCCGTGGACATGTTTCACAAAACAAATCAGAAAGAGTGAGTTACAGAGATCACGGATGAGAGAAGTGTAATCATCAGTGACAAACTAGAAATCAAGTTAACTTGAGAGGAATAACACGCACGGTCCCTGCCATCAAAACAGTCAGTGGACAACCTGGCCGCTTCCTTGATGACAGCCGATTCGAGGGCTCAGCGAGAAGCTTTTCAGCTTCAGTTGAAGCAAGTAAGAGATCTTATTATGACATTATATAGATATTAAATAGGTATTGTTTTTTGCTTATATTATTATTTTTTTCATTAAAAGTAATATTTTATAGATTATGATTAAAACCACCATTCTCTCTCGTAATTTCACTCTCTATATTCACCGGAATAAGTTGTCAATTTATTTTTTATTTTGTAATAAATCTATTTGTTTAGAATTCATCCATCTTCAAAAATTACCAACGCTTTGACCAGAGTCAAGGGAAATTATTATAATCATATTAAGTTATGTATAAAGTTTATGAATTTTTTATTATTAATGTTCTAATTTAAAGTATTTGTAGTGGATGACAAAAATAAGCAGTAGGACTATGAATACATTTTCAATGTCAAGAATTTTTCAAACATAAATCAAGAAATATTTGTTGAATTCAGAAGTATTTGTTAATTATGATAAACATTTTCCTACAGATATTATTATCATCCAAAACTGTGTTCCACAGGAGATGTCGCTTGTGGAAGATCAAGTGGTATCTCCTAGGAGATATCGTTTTGACAGTAATTTTTAACAATGCCCTGTTACAGTCAAGTTCATGACATCACAACTGTTTTACATCTTCAAGTAATGACATCACAATGCTACGATGTCATAAACATGATGATGTCGCAGTGCTATGACATCACCGCACTGAGAGTCTAATAGTAGTGCAGTGTTCAGAAATATATATTTCTCACGAAATGTAAATAAAATATGATTTTGGATGATAAATAGAATCTCACCCTTGTGTCTTCTGATATCAAATATATCAACACTCGTTGAGAAAGGTAAGAATATCCTCCGCAAGCCTCGGATATTTGTAACTTTTATCAACTCGTGTTGATATATTTGATATCAGAAGACACTTGGGTGAGATTCTCTATTTATCAACATTAGTGCTTTGGTCATTGATTGGACTATCTTTCAATTATCAAAAGATATGAAGATACAAATTGACGTGAAATAAAGAACTGTTTACATAATGATTAAAATTAATTCATTTTCTGTACATTATCAACCTTTTCAGGGATTTAACCATCTTTGATTTTGAAATGTTTAACAGTTATTCCATAGCTCAGTCCTAAAAATACTATAATTTTTCAAAAAGTTATTCTGATAACAAAATGTAAATTTACATCATTCATGATTCCAATTTTATTCTTGTGTGTGGACATTGAGTTTTTCTGTATTCTGATGACAAAAAAACACATTTATTAAGTTTTTTAACTACATGACAAAAGAACAGTATTTTTTTATTAGGAAAATGTTATTAAAAAGTTCAGTGAGGATTAGAAATATTTTGTTTCACTTTGGACATTTCAACAAGTCCTCTTCCTGACAATTACTCATAATTTTTTATCAAATAATTCAGCAACCAAAATGAATAATCAAGTTTTATGTGTTTGTGTTTTGCAAGAAAGAAAATTTTATATTTTCTAAATAATTGTAATGGCTTTGAAAAGTGATATAGGTGACAGAAACATGACATTTTAAAACATAACTGTAAATTTGTTGCAGAACATGAATGGTGAAAGAAAGAAATTTGAAACAAAATCAAAACGTGATTGAAGACAAAGGTAAACTTTACCATCTCATTATTACAGACTTTCTCTCAAATTTCATTTCTCTTGGCAAATGAGAACATTTTGATTGTATTTTTTCTTGACCAAGTATCAATTTCAAGTGTAAATGACAGTGAGTAATACTGATAAACTATAAGTAATATATGATACTATCAAAAAGGTTGACTATTGAATAATTAAGATATTTAAAATCTAGGTAGTAATCAATAACATATACCTAAATATTAATGCCCATATCGTGATTATTAGCTTATCAGGCTGTTAAATTTGTAAACCTCATTTAGACTGGTGCAGTAGTATTATAATCCCACTTTGCCATGAGGTATATTCAGCTTTCTAAGCCTTTTCCTTCTCAAGAAACTCTTTTTGTGTGGCTTGCCTCCCCTCACTTACAGGGTGACCAAATCTTTAAATCATAATTAACAGCCCCTTAGCTCAGGAGTCTGTACACACAATTCAGCTTTCTAGAAACAATGCTTTTAAGAAAATGAGGAAAATATATTATAGGGCATGGCCACTGTGATCTTCATTATAATCCTCTCTAATAAAAGAGGCTGTATACAAAAATTAAGCTTTCTGGAGAAAATGAAAAATGTATTTCAGGGTGTGGCCCATGTGACCAAATCTATGAACTAAAATACTCACCAAGTCAATGTGTTTGTACACAAACCTTCAGATTCTTAGTGTTATTGGTAAACAAAGTAAAAAAGCCAGACACAATATCTTGTCAAATGTCCTCTAGACCTTTTAGGCTAATTATGTTAATATACTCTTGTTATAAAATTTGATAATTTGATTTTATTTGATACACTTAAATTTTATTGGACCACTTGTTAACTTTTAAAAGATGATGTCAAAAAGCAGAGTGAAACCTAGCAGTCAGTAGGTTCTTTTCAATTTCTGTTAATTACTTTTAACTGATGCTTATTCATCTTAAGCTGTCAATATGATTTTTTAAAACTTTCTTTTCAGGAATCCATCAGAGTTGAATCAAATCCAGAATTGTCAGTTGATGGCCAGTGTTTGACTTTTGACAGCTGACTGTCCTCCATGCAGCTAGGTGCTTGGTCAACTATTTTTGAAGAATTGTTCAACTTGAGTCACCAAGTATAAATCCCAAAAAGAATGAACATATGTGTTTGAAAGCAGTACAGTGTGATTATTCCCATCAAGATCTTTAAAATTAGAGCCATGTGCTCTGTAGTTCATCAGGCTGATAATTTTAACTAATGAGGATTATTATTAATTGATTTGGCAGTTTTGTTGCCCCTGTCACAGTTTTTAAAATAAATTCTGGATAGCTTGGTGAGCTACAGAGCCAGTGGGTCTATTTAGTAAACATTTTTCATTGTAAACGGTTTATAGGTTGATTTAATGAGATATAAAATGAAAAGCTGAAGGCAATGGCTCTTTATTTTACTTTAGGTATCTGCAGAATGCATAGCACTTGGTTCAGTAGTCTGGATTGACAGCTAAGGGAGATAATTTCAAAAGATATTGAATTTGCAGATAATTGCTTGGGTTAATATGTTGATTCTTTCAAAACATTTTGTATTTTCTTTTTTACCCAAGATATCAATTAAATGAATGTTTGATAAATGAATACTGTACTGGGCAATTTATAACCTCTTTTTTCTCTTTATGTCACAAATTCTCAGTAGAAAGGTTTACTTTGGAAACTTAACATTTGTATGAATGTTACAAATGGGTGTTCATGTGCTTTTTAGTGGTTATTATAAAACTCATGGGTTATGAAACTTTCACCAAAACATTTTTTTAATAAGATGTAACCTGTGTGTTTACATTTAAGTGTCCAAATATGTAACATCACCTTCTCCTTCCACCTGAAGGTGATCTTTAATCATTGATATGACTGACTACATGGTTTTGAAAGAAGGAATGATGGTTACAGGCGATTAAAATACAGGAGGGGGTTTGTGAGCTACTGTATGGCTTTGGCTCTTAGAGTCAAATGTCAAGCACCAAACATATTGCAAGATAATAATTATTTCTATATGTTACCGACATGAATATTCCAAGCAGGTTTAGATATCTGAAATTTTTTATATTCTTATCACTATCTAAACTAAACAAAATACGAAACAAAACATCAACCTACCAGATCAATCTCGTCAGATAAAATATCCGCGACGTGACGGCATCTTGTTATAAGAAACTATGAGGACGTATTGTTACACGCGAGTAACGGAAGTCGTGTGACATCATGTTCTAGAATTACGGACCACTAAACGACATGAAAAAAACTTTTTTTAAAAATAATTTAAAATTTTATATTTTCGGTTCTTTTGACTTGAACCTGTTAGGTAGGATATATCATTAAGGATTTCAAACAGTCAAAAGTGAAAAAAGTCAAAAACTTGCCGCACTGCTCCTTTGAACGGACAAAAGGCACACCTGTGTCAAGTTTCGTAATTAGTCTATGAGGGGTGAGTAAAATATAATTTGGTTGAAAAAATAAGAAAATTTGCAAACATTATGCATAATTGGGACTGAAACCTGCAAAAGGCTCATCTACAGATCAAAGTGATGACTTGTGTCAAGTATATAGTTACATTCAAACAAATTTACAATTGGTCTTTGAGTTGTGAACGGAAAGTGTGACCGAGGGATAAAAGTACAGTGCGGTGATGTCATACCACTGTGACGTCATCATGTTTAAAATAATTGTCACCCTGGAGTTTTGATTATGATTTCGGACGCTCGGACGAAAAGTTTATTAATTCCCCGTCAATTCTTGACAAACAAACATTCATATCGCAAGTTGGGGCAAATAAGGATTACAAGTTGAAACACTGTCCTAGCCAGCGATGATAAAATCAACAAATTTCAATCCACCTATTTTCTTAAAAAAATCAACTTAAGTCAACATTATTTACATGAATACATAGATTTTGATATTATTTTGCAGTTTGAGACATTAAGATTAAGAAAAGACAAAATACAAATTGCTGAAATCACAAGTGAAACTCTGAAAGTGTTTTGAATAATTCATTGATAACAAAACAATTTAATGAAAATGCAAACGCAGTTATCAAACTGAACTAATGACATGTAAACAGTTTAGTAGAAAATAACACAATGCAGAATATTACCTTGGTCAGTGAGGTAGTCCAAGGGTTTGTATCCGAGGTTGTTTTGTTTCTCCATTGGTGATTCAGGGAGCTGCTTCAGCTGCTGTTGTAATACTTCAGCATTGATTCCTCGCCTCCTACACAGGTAGTGGAGTGGAGTGTTTCCGTACATGTCGGCCTTGTCTCCCTGACTGATCAATGTCAGAATATTCTTCATGGGAAGTGATCCCTTGCAAAGAACATGAAGCGGTGTTACTCCATTCTCATCTTGCTTGTTGATGTCTCCCTTTGCTCTGTTGACAATATGACGAACTACATCAAGTCTGGTTTTTCCATTACTACAAAGAAAATGATATGGTGTAGTTCCATGTTCATCACCTTTATTGAAGTCGCCTTTCCCTTCTTTGATCACAAGATCTACAGTGTCCAGTTGAAGACTTGAGTTTGCACAGAGGTAGTGCAGTGGGGTGCTCTTTTGCTGCTCACACTTGTTTAGATCACCTTGACCTTTGGTGGTAATCCATTGAATCTCTTCTGTAGTAAAGGTGCTGTATTTGAAAAGATAGTGAAGAGGTGTCTGTCCGTACTGATTGCAGGTATTGATGTCTCCTCTTCCTTCAGTGATCATCATACGTATAGTCTCCATGTGAACATGATGTTGATCGTCAGTGTTTGTTTTGAGTTCACAGATGTAATGTAGAGGTGTCTGTCCATGCTGATTGTAAACATTAACATTTGCTCTTCCTTCAGTGATGATCACTCGTATAGTCTCCATATGAAGGCGATGTTGCTGATCATCAGAAGCAGAATGTTGAAACTGACAGATATACTGCAGTGGTGTTCTCCCTCTCGCATCCTGTATTGTCACATCTGCTTTACCCTTCCTCACTAGAGTCTGTACAGCAGTCATGCTGCCACTCTTCAGAGCTGTCCACAACATGGTATCCCCTTCTTGTCCTGGTCGGTTGATGAATTGTCTTCCATCCTGTACAAATAAAGTTTACAAATGGAGATGACAATTATCTTTATCGAGTGTCTTCTTGTGAAAGAGAATATGATTCGTTCAGTCTTCATTTTTAAAAACAAGCAAAATCAACAAACAACTTTATAATGAACAACTTACTCATGTTTTCAAATGTCTAGATATTTTTGAATTTATGATTGCACCATGTCCTTTCACTTTTTTTGGACAAGCAGATGACTGTAAACTAGTTTTCATTTGATGCAAATACTTTGAACTTTTGATTGATTAAAAATTTTATACACTGTGATGAGGGGAATTGTGTTTCCCGAGTCTCAGCAGCGAATCATTGAAGTGTTACAGCAATATATAGTGAAAGAGTTTGAAATATACACACACATATAACTTTTAATTGTTAATAAACCTTCTTATTATATCGTTTATTTCTTTTAATTCAATTACTGTTAGTTATGCCTTGTTGCTTTAATTACCAATAATTATAGTCTCTTTATCGTGGGGGATTATATTCAGTAAGGAAGGGTTGGGTAAGTCTATATCTTTCTAAAGCTGTCGGGTCTTCTGATTCAATCCCTTTGATCTTATTGGCCAATTCAAATCACCGCTCATGCCATGTCAATTTCATGTGCACGCCACATCAGTCCTTGTAACTCATCACTGGACGGAACAGGACATACGATCTGATATGTAAGTTTCATTCTAAACAAGTGCTAATCTATATATATTTATCAATATTTGTGGGTTAATTAGGATAACTTACCCATGTTAAGTTACGTCTAAGTATATATACGATTCTCGGCATTATTTCATCTTTTATGATTTGATGATCAAGTCGCCATCTTGTTATGGTTAATTCAGTAAGTTACTAAATTCATAATTAGGATTAAACTAATAAATTAAACTTATTGCTAAAATAGATCTCTCTCACTTTCTCTTTATGATTGTGGTTTGAATGAGAATCTGTAATTAATTAATCTACCCATTATACTTGCCAGCACTGATGTGTGCGAGCTCCATTGTTTTATTACTCTTGGGTGTTATGTCCACCAACTTATTAATTTAAATTTGAATGAGCTGTGTAAGATGCTAATCGATGGTTTTAGGACATTAAATACCTCTGCGCCACACGCCGGGTAAGCTATTTTAGAGATGTACATACTGAAATGGGGAAACATTATGACAAAATGTTCACAAATGCAATACTTTATCTTGATTTCAAAACAATATATTTTCTATAGATATAATGAAGTAAGTAATTTATCCTTCTCTCTTCTGGAGTGAACTAAATTTCAAAAAGTATTTGTTATAGTCAGAGATTATCAAAGTTGAATTTTTTTTGTTTATAATATATATATGTGTGTTTACTTAAACTGTTTATTGTTGCAACTTCTATATATTCTTCTAGGTCACAAGACAAAATATTTATTTTCTGATATTTCAATTATTCGTTGCTAGGCAAAAGTGATATGTGAACATGTGCTCATATTGAAAATATGTCATCACTTATGATTAACCATATGGGTAATAATAGTCTATATTATTTTTGTTGTTGATATTTTTATTACCTGGGATAAGGACTAATACCAAAAGATAATATAAAACAGAAAACCAGCAATAAAAATAAACTTGTAACGCGTAGGGCAAACTGACCTTGGTTCGGACAGTGAATCGATTCAAATGTTTTGAAACTCTGCATTCTAAAATATAACTTGAATAATGTAAATATGAGCAAACAAATTATGCTAATAATCAAAAGTGTCCGAAGTTCGGGCGACCTCGAGTGGTGTCCGAACTTCGGTCAGTTTGGCCTATTTCAAGAGTATCATCAACATATCAAGACATAGTCTTTGACTAGTTTAACTCGTAGAGTGCCATGGGACCATACAAGGACCCCTCCCCCCAAATACCCTACAATGCCACAGGACCATAAATGGTCCCATATTCACCGCGATTTAAACAGAGAAATCAAGGTTTTCATAAAAAACTGTGATCAGGACACATATTGTACTCGGCCATGGCCACTGGGGTTATCATGTCATTATGCACCATTCCATATCATATTATGAAAGCAAGTAAATCATTTTACAGAAGTTTGATAAAGAGGATATTTACGAATTTATATTTTTAGCATTCACCTTATTGCTAACCATAGCAGATATCATGACAAATAGATCCATCGGCTCTGTAACTCATCAGGCTCATCTACTATTATAATCCCCATTAGCTAAGGAGCATGTAAACATCTCAACTCCCTCAACTTTTTGAGTGGTTTACCCCTGTGACTTTTGCAAAGAGTCTGTGCACAACATTTCAACTTTATCCTTAATCTTCTGTTTTGAAAAACCAAAATAGTTTTTAGGGCCCTAATAAGAGTTACTATGGCCAACAAATCTATAAATGATGATACTCATTAGCAAGGCTACAATACACATCGTTTCAGCTTTCTTAACCTATACTTTCTGGAGAAGAAGATGAAAACAAGTTTTAGGGTGTGGCTCCTGTGAACAAGGGAGTCACCAAATCTGTAAATTATAATCCTCATTAGTCAAGAAGTCTAAGAACACAACGTTTCAGGTTTCTAAACCTTTTGCCTCTTGGAGAAGAAGACAAAAATAGGTTTTTAGGGCGTGCCCAATTTACAAGCCATAGGGTCACCAAATCTATAGATAATAATCTGCAATATTAGTCAATGAGTCTGAACACAAAATTATAATTAAAATTTCCATGGAATCTGCAAAAATTAATGTAGGGAGACGGTGAAAACCACAAAAGATACCAGGATACATGATGATTATACCATATACCAAGTATAGATTAGCTTGGCCTTATCGATTTCGAGTTCTTGTCCTGAAAAGATCAGTCTTCACAGACCAACATACAGACCGAGGTTATTTCTTTATCTTCTGAAAACATTTTTTACTATGAATGGAGAATACAAAGATAAAGACACTGAATAACAAGTGTTTGCGATACCGCGTTAACACACAGTGGTCAAAGTGTTGTGGTGACCTTGAAAATGACGTCATGGTCACCAATGTCAACTGGCTTCTGAGTCTTCCTCCATTGAAAGCTGTCACCAAATATGACCACTCTAGGTGCTAAGCTTCACGAGTTTGTCGTGGTGACCTTGAAAATGATGTCAAGGTCACCAAAGTCGACTGGCGTCTGAGTCTTTTTCCATTAAAAGCTGTCACCAAATATGAACACTCTAAGTGCTATGCTTCAAGAGTTATCGCGTTAACAAGAATCCGGATGTACGTACAGACGTACGGACGTACGGATAGACGCAGCTGAATTCATAGTCCCCCGTTCCGCGTTGCGGCGGGGGACAAAAACACTATAAAGAAGTGAAGAATTGGAATGAACTCATGAATTGAGTCTATTGAAGAATGGGCACTGACTTGAATAGAAGGACATTTTTGAACAAAGACTGATTTCAAATGTTTATTTTTTGGGAGTAAATATTCATTCATATTTCTCTATCATCAATTTAAGTTTTCTCTAATAAGTGTAACAGGGATTTTTCTACTATTACTAGTCAGAGCCAAGTTTGTTGCGCTATGTGCATTATTGATTTTTTAGTTTTCATAAAGGGGCATTTCTGGTTTTGGTTTCGACAGACAAACCATGCTGTCGCATGTGTCGAAGAGTATTGATGTTTGCATGTGTTAAAGAGTATTTTGAGAGGTTCACTCTTCAGGTAACTTTCATTTCTTGTTATAGTAACTTAAAGTATTTATATTTAAGATCAAAATGAATTTGTTAATATTTGTTAGCAGTAAGATTTTAAGTATTTTCAAAGCGTCCCTGGCAAGTTCATGCTTGGGTTAGTCCATTATAATTCAGGTTGTGCTATTGGGTTTTGTGTATGAAATTAGATGATTTACTAGGATTTATTTTTTAAAAAAGTAAGTATAAATAGGGTGCATTTTCCCATTCAAAAGTATTTGTTAGGTCTAAATTGTATTAGGTTTTATATTTTTTTCACATGAGATATTTTCAGATCCCTTTTTTAACTCCCATTTAAGTCCATTAGTTAAAAATAGATTTGAAATTACAAGTAAATACATTCATTTATATTAAGAGACTGTCTTTCTATTATTTTGAGAATATTATTTTATTCATCAGCTTTTTTCATCATATAAATTCTTTGCAGAGGAAGGCTTTTCCTAAAGTTTCTAGGTTTAATTAGTATACTGTGTATATTTTAGTAGCGCTTCATTCACATTGTGCGAGTTGAATCGGTGTTTGCATTAGGCATGCAAGAGTTACTTCCCTTGAAGTAATGTTACCATATATTTCAAAGCAAGCATAAAAATCATTATTTATTTACTTGTAACAGATGATTGTCTATCTGTTTCATACTGATTTATTGTTATTTATTATTCCACAGAACTCTGACATTAAAGGTGTTGGAAGAACTCCCACGAGTCCATATTCTTAGCCCAATACAAAGCAAGCACCATACTGTACAAATCTCTTCATGGAGCTACATATAACCGTTAGGGTGACTGAGTCATGTACTTCCTTGTGTTCTGATTGAGTATCCAAATGTTTCTGTGAGTAACCAAATGAATTTTATTCATCTACATATTGGGTACTTTATCTATGTCAAAATAGGAGATACTGTTTTTTAACTAGTTGATATATATATATATATAGTTATTACATGAGAACAATAAGATACCAGTGATCGAAATTCCCTTCATTTTAGTGCCGAAGGCACGGGTAAATTTCATAGGGCACGGATAAAATCGAACCGCTGTGCCTTGTGGGCACGTCAAAACAAATCGCTTAGAATCGGGAAGTATAATTAGATTGTCAAAATCTTTGCTTTTAAATCTTTCTGCAAGTGCTAAGTAAGTGCTATGTAAATTGTTTGTTTGACAAAATTTCAAACTTATTAATCTTTTTTAGTCGAAATCAAAACAAATATTTGTCAGAAATACGATCGCAAGATCACGTTGTTATTGAACACCGGTGATTCTAGAATTAGTTACCGAGCAGTTTTTGTGCCTATAGGATAGCCGAAGCTCGACAAACTACGTTTAAGTGATTGATTAGATATAACATTATCAATACAATAGACTAATAAAGATCGACAACATACCTCTCAAACTTCAAAACATTTAATAATCACACATATTACCGAAAAAGGAACGTTGAAGTCGCGAACATTATCTTACAGGGGCTATCGAAAGGAAACACCGTTTGGAATATCGATGCATTTTCTTAACGACAAATAGCATTTAAATTATGCTCTCGGGTCCATGATAATCTTTTCGATTTTCTTTATTCCAGTAATATATGAATAAATTTAAGCTTCTATTTATGTTTTATTATTTAAATGAAATACGAGTAACTGCCAAACAGATTATGGTTTATTTAAATATTTTATTTTGTATCGGTAATATGTTGCCATGAAAATGTTACGACCACGTGTGCTACTTCTAGCTCCAGACAGCGAGTATCCGCTCCGTGACGTCACTCATATACTCGCTGCCATCAGAAGGCTTCAAGGTGAAAAAGCTCCAACACAGCGCGTGCAACCAACGATTGATGTCACGCTCTAAAAGGGAAGCTCCTAACTCATAGGATTCACAATGCAACTCCGAACAACGACTCAAGAAATGAGTACGGCAAACGAAACTTTTTATTATTTCATTAAGTTGTCTTTGAAGTTTTGAAACGTAACAAATTGTCCACCATCTACTCATCAAATACAAAATTATATTTGAAGCAAATTACACCAACTTTTGTAATATTCATACGCCTAACGTTAAAAACATACTCTCGAACCAATTTATTTGTATGTAAAATAACAATTTGGTTCGAGATTATCGATGACGTCAATTCCTATTGTTGTCAAGAATCCTGACAACAATGCCCCCGCAAGTGAAGGCAGGGCAACTACCGTAGAGGTACTCGAAGGGAAGGCGCCCTGACTTGGAGGTTGGTGCTACTTGTAAAATTTACTTCGGCAGTTCTGAGTCGTATTTTCGTACATAGTTTTACAAACACGATCTTATATATGTTTTTAGGAAAAAATATTTTTAAACAAAACATTTTATCGATGCTTTGATAAGGCAGGTACGATTAAACTATTTGAAGTTTCGGTTAAATGTACGTGAAGGAAACGTGCTCATTCATTCAGCCAGGCACTGTCAACAAACCGCCGTTCATCAACACTTCGAACTATTCTTTCAAGAAGTGCATTTGTAAATAACGTCCTCTCATCGATCCGTTAATAATTATAAACAATCTGTAATTCTTAAATTTCAATGATCACAGAATTGGGATATTCTAAATGAAGTGGTACTCAATTAATAATTTCAAATACACAAACACAAACTTCTCATGTGAGTTATTGATATCCTGTTTAATAGATCTATATTATGAAATATGTTAGAAATAACTTTCTTGATTCTTATGGATGGTGAAAATAAACAAACTCGGGGGAATTCTCCAGAGCTGGCCTCTGCCAAAATGCAGGAAATGGTTTGTTTGTGACAGCGGAAACAATCTCAAGTTTTGTAAGGTGTGTCTGCTGCACATTTCCCTATCTTAGGGAGCGATGGAAAGCCTACCGATAATTTAATCTTGACGCATTTTCTACAATTTCTGTACAAATTCTTTCTGTGCTGAATTTACAACAAACTCAGTCAATTAATTTTGCATCTTCATTGTTTTGATCTTATGATCCTGATCTCTGTTGGCACACTCAATTTGTTCAGAGCACACACAAATTTTACATTCGGTGCCTTGAGGCACACTTAGAAAAAATCTCATTTCTATCCCTGGATACCCTAAATTACTTATCTTGATTTTGTTTGAATGGATTTCGAATAAAAATATAACATTAAGAAAATAAAACCGAATTTGAATATTCAAATCCCTCATATTTTGAATAAAATTATTGTTATCGCACTATCATCTTTCTTATCTCATGATAGTTATCACAAAATCATCCAAAGAACAACACAGTTGAAATTTGTAGGGATATAGAGATATTGAGACTTGCCAAAAGTAATCCAACTAATAAACATCTGGCGAACTTTGTCTTTATTTTATGTCATCAGAATTTGCTTGTCCAATGTCTTTGCCTTCGTCTTTTTTAGACAGTATCAAAGGTAATAATTCAGAGACTACTCACAGACTTAATCATTTCAAATCTGTTGCGCTATTTCTTTTAAAAAGAAAATTGATGAGATTTCCGATATATGTTGCTGGATATATAACTTGCTATGTAATAATTAGTTTATCGTTTCCCATTCAACATGTTTTTAAAATCCAGTTAAACCCACATCTTTTGTTCACCATGAGGTCACTAATACCCCCTTGTTTTCCAGTGCTAGATTGGACACTGCCAATAATCATTTTCCCTTTTTTTCATCTTCATCGCAACGTCCCAATATATACTTTCCTAAAGTAGGTATGTAGTCACCTAGTCGGACAAAAAAGTATGGAGAGAATGGGCTGTCCATGCTGTGGTAAGAGATGACTGACATACTAGAACTTTGTTATTGATTTCCCTAAACTATTGTCAAGTTTGATAATCAACTTAATTATTACCAGAACCAAAATTGTGATATATGTTTCAAAACATCAATGATGATATAAGGTGGGCATTTTATGTCACAGGTGTCATAGTTTATGTATCTCTTATATAGATTATATCACAGGTGTCATAGATTATGCATCACTTATATACATTATATCACAGGTGTCATAGTTTATGTATCACTTATATAGATTATATCACAGGTGTCATAGTTTATGTATCACTTATATAGATTATATCACAGGTGTCATAGTTTATGTATCACTTATATAGATTATATCACAGGTGTCATAGTTTATGTATCACTTATATAGATTATATCACAGGTGTCATAATTTATGTATCACTTATATAGATTATATCACAGGTGTCATAGTTTATTTATCACTTATATAGATTTACTGTGACTGGTTATGATTATGGACAACATATGTCAAACTGAGAAATTGCGCAGATATAGAGAATCTCACCCGAGTGTCTTCAGATATCAAATATATCAACACGAGTTGATAAAAGTTAGAAATATCGGAGGCTTGCCGAGGATATTTGTAACTTTTATCAACGAGTGTTGATATATTTGATATCTGAAGACACGAGGGTGAGATTCTATTTATCATCCAATATCATTTTAATTTTAATTTTAAAAAAACCCAAAACACAGACACGTAACTCTTTGTCAATTTTACTGCGGTCCGGCGTATGAATACATCACAATTTAGTAAGGTACTGCAGCACCCAAGAACTCATTACGTCACCGTAGTATTATCAAAGAACATTAACAAATAGTTCTTCAAAAAGTTTAAGATATTGAGAAAAGTTTGAACAGAATTAGTTTCTTACTTAATGATTGTCGAATTTCGAACACAGAATGATCAGATTTTAATCTGATTAGATATGAATTGAAATTAGAAAGTTTATAATGAAATTTGGCGACCGACATAGTCAACAGTTTGAGAGCCGAGATGGCGGGTGGACAGTTACTGAGAACCGCTCTCACTGTCACTTTCGATGACAGGTCTTCGTCGCTTGTCAGTCCTGTAATTGTTCACATTTATTGTGAAAGAACCACCAGCAATGTAGCTGGAACCAAAAACAGACTGAAGGTGATCACGTTTCGATGGAACAGTCATCGTGTTTGATGAACTTGTGTTGGGGGAAACAAGCGGCATGGTTCCATCGTTGACCTCGTTATAACGAGGGGCATATGGCAGAGCAGGGACTTTGTTTACATCCCGCCGTGGCTCGTTATAGGGCACAAGTTGACCTGACTTTGAGGAATTTGACAGAATTGATGAAATTTGACTGTGCTGATCATCGCTTATGTGTGAGTAGTTGTTGATGCTGTGAACATTCTTATGGCCGGTTATCTGCATGATATGCGATGGGGGAACGTTATTGTCATTGAGTTTCTGGCTAGCTCCAGACAGCGAGTATCCGCTCCGTGACGTCACTCATATACTCGCTGCCATCAGAAGGCTTCAAGGTGAAAAAGCTCCAACACAGCGCGTGCAACCAACGATTGATGTCACGCTCTAAAAGGGAAGCTCCTAACTCATAGGATTCACAATGCAACTCCGAACAACGACTCAAGAAATGAGTACGGCAAACGAAACTTTTTATTATTTCATTAAGTTGTCTTTGAAGTTTTGAAACGTAACAAATTGTCCACCATCTACTCATCAAATACAAAATTATATTTGAAGCAAATTACACCAACTTTTGTAATATTCATACGCCTAACGTTAAAAACATACTCTCGAACCAATTTATTTGTATGTAAAATAACAATTTGGTTCGAGATTATCGATGACGTCAATTCCTATTGTTGTCAAGAATCCTGACAACAATGCCCCCGCAAGTGAAGGCAGGGCAACTACCGTAGAGGTACTCGAAGGGAAGGCGCCCTGACTTGGAGGTTGAGTTTCTGGACCAAATGCTTCCTCGCACTATGGTTTGTCAACTTGCGGTCAGCGGTTGCGGTTGGTAGACAAGGTGACCCCTTGTCGCCCTATCTTTTTCTACTTGTTGCTGAGATTCTTGGTTGTATGATTAGAAATAATGACAAAATAAAAGGTATTACTATTAATGGTACTGAATATAAGCTTGATCAATATGCAGATGACACAGAATTATTTCTTGATGGGACTGAAGACAGCTTATATGCTGCTATTGACACAATTAATACTTTTTACGAAATGTCTGGTTTGAAAATTAATTTGGATAAATCAAAAGCAATTTGGATTGGAGCAAAAGCTAAATCTACTGATAAAATATGTAAAGATCTCAATATCGAGTGGACAACAGGTGAATTTAGTGTACTTGGTATTACATTTACCCCTGATCTTGATAACCTATGGGTGATAAACACCCGAAAGAGACTGAAAGAAATAAATAGACTTTTATCTTCATGGAGGAAAAGAAATTTAACTCTTATTGGTAAAATTACAGTGATAAAAACCTTAGCAATTTCTAAACTAGTTCATATCTTTAACTCTTTGCCTAACCCCCCTGTTGAATTTATTACAGACCTTGAGAAAATATTTTTTAAATTCATATGGAACGATAAAAATGATAAAATTAAAAGAAATATTCTGAAAAACAAATATGAGGATGGGGGTTTGAGAATGATTGACACAAACAGATTCATAGATGCTTTGAAATTATCCACCTTAAGGTTATATCTGAAAAAAACTATTAATAATAACCCCTGTCAAATACCTTTTGATGATATTTTTAATTTTGGAGCTAACGCTGATATATATTTGAAGATAGAAAATCCTTTTTGGCAAGATGTATTCAAGGCTTGGAAGGTATTCCAAAAAAAACATTATGTTGATCCTAATACTTTAGATGATATTTTACCCCAACCGCTTTGGTTTAATCACAATTTTAAAAATACATTTCATTTTGTAAAAGATTGGGCAAATAAAGGAATAATGACTATCCATGACATATGTGATAAAAACGGTTTACTATCAATAGAATCTTTAAAAGACAAATACGGCATCAAAGGTACATTTCTGGATTATAATTACTTACTATATATACTGCCTAACGCTTGGAAACATACCCTTACCGACTCTTCTAAAGAAATCAATACCAGTTTTATAAATGTTACTGAATGCCAGTTGAATTTGATGAAAACATCCAAAGGCTCTAGACTTTTCTATGACATACTTATCTCAACAGACAAATATCCTAACATCTGTAACAAATGGCAACTTACATTTCCTGAAACTACATTTGATTGGAAAGACACATTTACAAGATATATGAAGGCAATAAAAGACACTAAATTACTAGATTTTCAATATAGATTTCTTCATGGTACCATATACACTAAAAGAGAATTACTCAGAATGAAAAAGGTTGACAATAGCTTATGTTGCTTTTGTAAGGATGTTGATGAGAGTGTTTGTCATGTATACTGGGAATGTGAGGAGACACAAATCTTTTGGAATAATTTACAAATTTGGCTTAATAATTCATTACCAACTCCAGTGATATTTTCTAAACCTTTAATCTGGTTTGGTACCCAACACCAAAACAAATTAATTAATCACATCATTATTTCTGCTAAAAGATATATTTATCTTAGCAACATAAAAAATACATCACTAAACTTAAACATGTATTTAAAAACTTTGAAACAAATTTTTTGTGTGGAAAATTTTATTGCGATCAAAAACAATAAAAATCATGATTTTCATAATAAATGGTATCTCCTCTGTCCAGCTCTTGAATGAACATATGTATTCCACGTTGTACTCTTTATTGTATCTTTTTATTCAACATTGCCTATGTTTTCTACACTGCCTGTATGTAACTGTATATACACTGGGAACTAATAAAAAAAAAAAAAAAAAAAAAAACTTGCGGTCAGCGGCCAAACCGGCAGCGCCAGCCATACGTTTCATGAGACATTCCAACTTGTGGATACCTACAGGCTGCCTCTTGAACCACACAGATTCCATGGAAGGATTTTTGACTGTAGTGGTTGCAACGTAGAAAGGGGAATCAGGGAACGAGTACCCGGACGGGCGTAAACTTTTGTACAATTTGTACATGGCGACGGGACAACGGTCTGGATTGTCAGGGAGAACCCACATTTTAGGGGTGACCTCGCGGGAATCTGCCTGATTTCCCTGCCTTGTTTTGGACACTCTTTCATTCAACTCCAAATATTCGGAACCATTGCTGTCACACTTCAAGTCAACATCACCCCATAACATCTGTTTGTGCTCATGACTTCCCCTCAATCCAAAGTGTTCAGTATTGTTGAACCAAACAGTGTTTAGGATCGAATCAGGAGAATTGTTTCCTAACTGTTGACAAGCCCACAGCTGTTCAATTTCACTGTCCGTGATGGCTACAGAACGATTGGGTAAGTTTCCTTTTCCTTGAGCTTTAAGATGTTTAGCTTAGCTGACATGACCTCTCTGTACTTAGTGAACTCTACGCTCGCTCTCAGTGTGTAACTATAACAATGGCGACGTAGGTAACGCTCGATAGATGAATTGATTCCCCTTAGAGAGTTAGTTTCAAACTCTTGGCCATCACTTTTCTTTGTAGAAACAACAAACATACACAGAAGATTGTTTAGAATTGAGGCTGGTAATTTGTGAATAGGACGAGTTTCACCTTGGGTTGCCAGGAGTTGGGTCAATAGGTTAATGTCTCTCAAAGTTTTTCTAGCGGTATTTTTGTTCTCTTGTGCAGTAATCAAGGCATCAACATCATTCTGACTTACTTTGGCAAATCTAGAGTTAGTTGGTTGTGGTTCAGGAACACTGAATGGTAGTTCTGTAACTCTAGAACTTGATGTTGCAGTAGATGTGTTTGATGGTGTTGATAATGTTGACGTCTGCCCACCTGATGATTTGTTGTCATTAGTTTTCACTAATGAAAGCCTATGTTGCATCAACACGACTTCGTAATCAATCCCATCAATGACACAACGATAACTTCCATCACCTTCATCAGATAAGACAGTTACTTGGCCAGTACCATCAATCGATACCTTATCCCCTTGATGGAAAATCTTAATGTCGGCCATGTTTGTTTACCTCTCAAAATGTAAATGAAAATAGTTCCGTTAAATCATTAACCAATCAGCTCAAAATTTGTCAAAACGATATCTCCTAGGAGATATCGCTTGATCTTCCACAAGCGATATCTCCTGTGGAAGCCAGTATTGGATGATAAACGTCTTTGCCTGAATTCATTTTTTTGACTTGAGTATTTTTATTTACAAAAGTAAATGGTAACGGTGAATAGACTTGAGAATAAATTTTATTCGACATAGGATCTCCAATAATATCAAGTTCGCAAGCAAAATTTTTAAGGGTATTTTCACAACCAAAATATCTTTGTGAGACAAGCGATCAAGCGAGGCAAAATCAATGTATGGAAATAATAGATATAGCTATAGTTGTTTGAAGTCTGTATAAATGCTCATTTTGTAAATTTTAGTCCAATAACAAATCATGTATATCAATACACAAATTAAAAATTAACTTGACAGACAATAGTGTAATCAATATCACTACTCACCTCCCTTTCATCTGTGGTGACACAGCAGGAGACAAGAGCTTCACAGAACTCCCTACTCTGACAGAGTCTGTGTCTGAATACAGAGTAGTCTCCCTTGAGTATCTCTTCTCGGAACCTCCCAGCTAAAGCCTTAAGTACAGCAGGGATTGGATTCACAATAAGGTAACATGCAGATCTACTGTCTTCTTCATCAGATGTTGAGATGATCATCTTCTGTCGTATAACAGAGAGAGTTGCATACTGAACACAGAATAGGGGGTCAATGTCATTGATGACATTCAGTACACTCTCATACACAGAGGGATGAGCAAACTGACAGGTTCCATTCCTCCACACAGTGATGTAGCTGCCTTCTTGTTCCTTCTCTACTTTAAACAGATCATGCCTTTCATTTTCATCCTTTATGGCATATATATCAAGCTGACCATCGTTCTTTATCATCAGCTGGAAGAGATTTTTGCAGGTTTCATTGTAAAGAACTTTGGTTGTCATGTCCAGAAACTTCAAAGGTGATTCAAAAAAGTCTTCTATTGGTACATCAAATCCCTTTGATCTAAGTTTTGAGAACATCTTACAGCAATAGGGAAAGCCATGTGCGACTTTCATATTGCAAACTATTTGTTTTATTTCAGGATGTATAGTGACGTTCTCAAGTCCAAGATGATAGTCCATGATCTTCCTTCTTTCTTCTGTCAAATTAACTTTACTCAGGTCAACAACACATTCCCTGTCAAAAATGGTTTCTGCAAGATGTCCCAGATAAACCTTAGATTCATTAACAACATTTTTCCTACTGATGAAGATGACTTTGGTTTTTGGATCACCCCTTTCAATGACTCTTGATATTTTCAGTATGACATCAAGCCAGCTCTTAATCAACTGATGATCAGCAAGGAATGCACCAAATCTATCATCAAACATGATCAGCTTGTCTTCTTTCATCTTTGCTATCTGATCATACTCCTCAGGTTTGTAGAGAGTGTAGACACCAACAACCTTCTTCTGGAACTCCTTTAATACGAGATAGCCGAGCGTGGTTTTGCCGTCCCCAGCATTCCCTGTTATAGTGACCCAGTGTGGTCCTGAACTCAGCTTCTTTACAACAACGTCCACAGCAGACACTCGGATCATCCCTGCCGTCATGCACTCGACTTCATCCTTAGTTCTTACTATGGAAACAAAGGCGTTTAACATTTTATGGATTGCCTGAATAACATATTAAGATACTCAGTTTCAGTTTCAGAAACACTATTTTTAGTCAGTTTCCTTACAACTTGAAAGAACATTCATAGTTCAATGTTAAACATTTCCATGAATAAAAAGCTCTTTGCCAAGAACTTTTTTTAGAACATTGTTATAAATTTAGAGTTATTGCAGACCATCGCTTTCAGGCTTAATTCCTACTGGAGATAAATCACACACATGGAATTTCAAACTAATATTTGAAAGGGACATAAAACTGTTAAGTTGTTAAAAAGAACAGCAATGACGAATGTTAATTAAGTATATGAATTGACAAATATTTCCAATTAAGAAAGCTTAAAACTTCACTTAAAATATTGCCAAAACAGTTATAAAATCCTATTTTTATGCTGCTGTCAATATTCATGTCATGATAATCTTTTCAAAAATCATTTTTGATAATGTAAACAAATTAAACAAGATGCATATACGCCTTTATCACGCAACCCGCTAAAAAAAGTTCACAGCGAGGCATATTGACAGTACAAAAATATTCACTTCACTAGAATGGTGTCACAGTAAGGTTTCATATGTAAAATTTTGGTTTCAAGCATCACAACTGAAGTAAGAATAACAAAATATACTACCTAAAATGTCATGGTGAGGATCTGGCCCTGTCACTGAAAAACAAAACAATATTTTTTAAGATACAATAATTGCATTTCATTTATTGTGAAATTAATTAACATACATTACAAGTACTATTTCAAACAAATTAAACTGGCTTTAGTGAGGGTTTCCTGACAACTGAAAAATGTTAACCTGATACTCGAAGAATGAAAGTTCTGTCCTTGAATGTTGCAGATATGAGAACAGGGTCTTGAAAAGAGTACAGAAACTAACAACTGCAGTATGTGAACCTTGAACCTTTCATCCATTTTTGACAGCAAATTAGAAGAAAATAAAGCTATAATATTCTATCTGAAGATCTATATCTATATCTATACTAAGATGAAGCCATGAACTCTGATACTCATCAGTATGTTTCCCTATCTTTGGGACCTACAATTGAATTTACACCAATACACAGGGGTCACATTCAGGTCAGCTTTAAGTTGTTCTGTGAAGAGCTGAGAAAATACTGAATTTGTTCATGAGAATAAGGAAATTGTTTCTTACTGTTGGTGCTACAAGCATTGTTTTGGGCTTTAGAAGGTAACGATCATTACTTTTTGATTATTCAACATTTTATCATAGCTCTAAACAGGATCAACAGCCTTAAACACGGTTAACCATCTCAAAGTTTCACCCCTGCCATCCACTTCGAGATTTTGAAGTTTAAAAATCTAAGAGTCCAGAGTCGACATAACGCCCACAGATTCAGCATCACAATAAACTCCCTAACAAAAACAAATGTCATTATCCTGCAAGAGCATCTAACCAATCACCAACAGAATCCTTGATTCAACTTGTGAAAGAGTATATTCACCCAAATGGAAGCCATACAAAATACTATAAAAAATATTTAATTATTTTGTGAATACTTGTTTTCAGCTTTGTCTTTGAACAGGATTAAAAGCCTTAAACACGGTTAACCATCTTAAAGTTTAATTTCACCCCTGCCATCCCCTTGTTTTTCGAGATTTTGAAGTTTAAAAATCTAAGAGTCCAGAGTCGACATAACGCCCACAGATTCAGCATCACAATAAACTCCCTTACAAAAACAAATGTCATTATCCTGCAAGAGCATCTAACCAATCACCAACTGAATCCTTGATTCAACTTGTGAAAGAGGATATTCACCAAATGGAAGCCATACAAACTCCTATAAAAATATTTAATTCTTTTGTGAATACCTGTCTTCAGCTTTGTCTCCAAGACTTGTTTGTTCTGTCATTATAGGTGATAATTTGAACAATAAGATCAAATGAGTAATTTTTCTTTATCACTTTTTAAAGACAATATATTTGATGATACTGAAAACCCCAAAGAAATGTTTAACAGAAGCAACCTTACAAGGTAGAAGAAGGACCTTCACAAATGATGAATTTTTAGAACCCCGCCTTCTTCCTATAACACTTGCTTCCAAAAGTTTCTTGGAATTTAGTTAGCAGTATAAAGCTTTAAGTTTGATGACATGATTGAAACAAATGTGACATGAAACAATCAACAGACACAAACGAAAAATATGACTGATAAAATCTTTCAGGGTGCATGTTGCACTGGTACTAACTAGTGTGCAAAAATGATTTAGTTGGGGTTTCACATGTTTTGAACAATATTTCAGTTATCAGACACGTGGATGACAAGCATCCGAAAGAGAGTGGACAGATCAGGGAGAGAGGGATAGACAGGATGAGAGAAAAGATGGAAAGAAAGGCATAGTGAGAGAGAAAGCAGGTTTTAAAACGACTCAAAATAGGCTTGGCTTGGCTTCTACCCATCGACCTGTCCAGCATGGGTACCCCTGCCAGGAGCATATGCGCTCCAGCTGGCATAGCTCTCAGGGTCTTTGAAGCACGCAAACCACCACACCACGATAAGGTATTGAGTCCAGGGGTGGAAGTGTGCAACAAAGACAGACACAGAAACAAGATAAACATGCGAAGGACAGATCGCTCTTATTGTGTTTTTTTAATACTCAATTCAAGAAATCATCTATCAACTAGATTAGAGCAGCCAACAAGGTCCATGCAGATGAAGCTTCTGATATGGAATCAACTGATGAGAGTGATAGTGAAAATGACATTTATAGTACTCAAGAAATGAGAAACATTGCAAGAGAAATACTAGCATACTGGCATTTTAATTGCGACACAGGATTAGGACGGATGATAGAATTGCCTGATAATCCGCAACCTGTAGACTATTTCGGGTTGTTGTAGAAGATAATTATGGATTAATGGGAGCAGAAACCAACAGATAATTCCACCAACAGGTTAATAAGGTTCTGAAACCCTGTTCTAGGTCGAGGCAATGGTATGTCATACTAATGCTGAAGAAATGAAAGTATTCGTAGCAATGACAATAGCAATGTCTCTGGTTGTACAGAGAAACTTTTCTGAGTATTGGTCAATGAGTGATGTGACGTCGACGCCTTTCTTTTCAAAATTCATGCCCAGTGACAGGTTCTGGTTATTGCTTATGTACTTACATTTGAATGATAACAACTAAATGCCAGGACGAAAAATTCCACATTTTTCCTCAATCAATAAAGTCGAACAAACCTGCAGAGGTTTCAGATTCTTTGAAGAGGATCCTCTTTGGGGTACTATTGTTTAATTATTTTTTTTTGCTAAATGAGAGGTTATAACTATATTTTGAATAAAAAAATATACAAAAAACTCATAAAACGTGTTTTGAAAGAAGGAACTAGGGGCGACTTTCTTTAAACTGAACAGAATTCTCCCAATCAGGAACCACACAACAACAATTCATAAAACAGAACATAACCCGAAAGGACAATCAGCTAGAGAGTGTACTACTCCACTGGAAAGAACCTACTTGCCAAACCGAGCACACTGGCTTGAGTGCTTGTTAAGATGGTAGTGTCTAATGAACGGGCTAGGCACGCTCCAAATAATGACGAAGTAGATTTCTTCAAGGGGCATCCACCGTTAAATGGAATGCAAAAATGGCCGTTGAATAACCCCTGACTATAAACGCGGCCACGCTGTCATCCAATCGGAATTGCAAAAACTTGAGCGACGGCATTAAGCCCACAGAAGAGGGATCGAGCAGCCCTCGATTGCCACACCAGCGTGCATAACAGGCCGATCTATCTTCATATTGAATGTTGGTTGAATCCCTCCTCGAAGCCAGTATAGCGACTGCAACTCGTGCAGGAATACTGCTCAGCTGCAGGCGATGCCGGACAGAGCACAGGCCACCCATTGAATCCTGGGATTCGGGTGTGGCACCCCTTCCTGCGTCAGAAGGTCTGGCAGACAGGGTACCCGAGTACTGATGGAAACCAACTCTCGGACATCTATGGCAGTGTCATCAAGACCAACAGCTGAGAAGACTGACTGCCCACCTGTGACAGCACTCTGGTGGTCAAGACTATCGCGAAGACTTCTGATGCCAGAGCGTTTAGATCTGGTGTCCTGGAGCAGAACACCGGTGTCTGATTCGTCACTCCGGACTCCAAAAATATCATTTGGTAAAGTTTGAGTAAGGCTAGAATGTCCAGAGAATCAAAACATTTCAATGGCAGAATGTACGCATTATGCATTATATACGCACCAAATATGTCACGGCTTACGGTGAACTATGTGGGTAATAAATTGTTGTATTTCAGATTGTACCCTTTCTCCAATACTTCAAAATCATCTACTTTTCATGTAAGTTCACTTCTAACTCGTGAACTACCAGGTGCTGACTTTGTTTCTTGACAAAATCTCGGTGGATTAATAGTTTAGTTCTTGTGACATTGCTTTTGGGGGCTGATTCCGATAGTTTTTCATTCAAATACTGATTCAAAAATATCAATCTTCAATGAAATATGTTTATTTCTTATAAAATGACCTACCGATCATGTTGTCAGCTGCATATACGTTTTGTGCTGTTCCACCTGTCTGGCCGATTACTTTGGCTGAACTGTCTGTCGCTTTTCTGAAGAAAATGTAATTCTTTATACAAGTAATCAACAATAATATCACCTTTTACAGACTACAGGCTATATCATCACAGGGATAGGTATTGAAAACAACAGTCAATAAAACAGATTCCTGCGTCCTTTATGCTTAAAAAATGGGAATGGACGCAAAAAAATATTATGGTTTAAACATATCTATTCACAAAATAAGTGATGAGATTGGCAAACAAGCAAACATTTGCTTATCTGAATGCTGCTTCCTACAGGCATACAAAATATTCATGAGAGAAAAGTGACGTTCACAGAAAAAATCAAAGCTTGCATTACAAAGATTAGTTACTAATTGAAGCATATAACAGCACTTATCACTGAGAGGAGTTAAAGGCATATATTTTTACAAGGCATTTTAACTATTATGAAAAATCTGGGAATCTACGAGAGTGTACAATAAAATAATGGACAGATTTTAATAGTTTGTCATTTTTTGGTTGGTTAAGCCTATATTGCCATTTAAGATAGATGTCAGGTTATAACCCTTGGTAAAGAAATATGAATTTGTTCTAATGTCGTTGTAATTTGGACAGGTTAGAAAGAAATGTAGTTCGTCCTTGTCATCGTTAAGATCGCTGCATGCAAGCCGAAGGCGGGAGTGAATTATCTGACAGTATCTCCAGCCATGGTGTAAATTGAAGTGAATTGGGTCAGTGTTGATTTCCTTTAATTTTCTTTTAAATTCTCCGAAAGTGTTTGAATTAACGTCTACGGGGAGAGAATTCCAGATATCAGCCAATGAGAAACAGATTTAACCACAATAGAGAGGTCTACCTGACAAGAGGTTTGATGACAGATTTCCTGAGGAGGAACTAAATCTCATTATCTGCTTGAGTGTTTTGACTAAGTTCGGAACCCATCCACATGTCTGTCATGATACAAACTATTGATATTTGAATGATGTTGATATTCATGTGTTTGTTTCAGGTTAAGCCATGTTTAGAGATATAAAATAAATACAAACTTTTCTGTAATTGCCAAGTTAATTATTTCAGCGGTTGTATTTTTTTTCTAATAGTCCTATACTAACTGGGGCGGCGCTTATCCACGGGAGGGTATGAAGAAAGTGATTTACTGTAAATTACATGGATGCACTAAAGGATGTGGGCGAACACAACTAATGTGGTTAAACACTGGTAAAGATACATTAAAGGGGAGGGTGATCGCCAAACATATAAAAGACAGAAAGCACAGGCTTCAAGAACAAGGTTAAGTTACGTTTCGGGGAGCGTTAGCTCCCTTCATCAGACAATTTTACGGCAGATTTATGTCACTTGTTATTTGTACGATGTTACGAATTTGTAACATAAATCTGCTGTAAAATTGTCTGATGAAGGGGAGCTACGTTTGGTGATCAAACTCCTCTTTTAATGTAATAGTTATATAGACATGATATTTGGCTGAAATCTCTTTTCAAGACCAATATAAGTACACTGATCATTTTTTCATCACTAAAAATAGCAAGTAAGTTGTCATTCAAATATAATCATTTTTCTAACAAACTATTTACCAAAAAAGGAATGCACGGTTTAAGACACAATTTTTTAATAAAAAAATAAAAGATTTACAATATGCAATGATTTACGAAGAAGAAATGCCATCATTATCTGCTGGTAATCTATTATTTCAGTGACTTTCCTCTATTTTGCTGCGTATATTCAATTTAGTCTTACTCTGAAATGTCAACTGCTGAAATGTGAGTGATAATGTAAACAACTGTAAACATGCCTATCACTAAGAAGTCACTTTCTCCTTTTATCTCTCTGCAGTCAGAGGTTCAGAAGTTCAGAAGCAAAATTTCAAATTCTTGGCAAGGTTTATGCTGTTAAAGACCAATACAATAGAGTTCAAAGTAAGGTCAACTCAGGATTCCGCTCATGCAAATTAAAATAATTGAAGTATTGTATCACCTTTACTTAAGGTACTACACTTTTGAAATTGGGTCTTTGAAAGTTCATGAACATAGCTAGTTGATTATATACAGCATTATATAAGAAAATCAGAATATCAATTAAACATTTTATTTGGTCAGATAAAAATATAGACTGGTCATTTGGTAACATGGAAACTTGATTCAAACATCAGTCATGTATACAAATATTATTTAGCAAAGTTGTCATATCATAGGAAAAAATCTGCCAGATTCCATAACAGCGACCAAATTTATTATGACTTTCAAATGCATTCATAACAAGGTATTATAATAATGTTCAATTTTCTAATAAGTATGCAGCTGATAATATCATATTGCATCAAGTCATTCCGTAGATATCTGTAATGTGCGCGGAAGTAGACTTCTGTAACCAACAAAAAACGACAAAAAAGCAATAACATAACAGATATTTGTTTGAATCAATGTCTGCGTATAAATCGGTAAGGATATATGTAAAAACAAGTAAGTTGCCAATGTTGTTTTAACTGAAATTTTCATTGTTTAGCTGTGCGATTTCAATTTCAAGATATTCACTTCAGTGTTATGTCATGAACATTTTTTCAAATTTTCTTGCAATGGAGTGTTTTTTCATTTTACTTTTACATCAGAAAGTTATTTGAGATTATATCTTTCCAGTTTTCATATGAATTGGTCCACTGGTCTGAAACCCTACAAGCCGCGCTTTATACATGTCTGAGAATGTTAAAGATACCGAAAAGGCCATGTGTATTCAACAGATGATGTCACTGCTGGAACTCAATTTTTATACAGTGTTTTCTGTAAAGTTAGATTGCCAACACATCAAATGGCGAGATGAAAGGTATAGTTTTCATCTTTTTTTACGATTTGCTAAAACATTCTTCGTTTGAATAGCAAAGGCATTTTATAATATTCAAGTCTAACAACTAATTCATGTTCTTTTTAACGTCTATCGAATGTACATTTGAAGATACTTGTGAGTGGAGATAGATTGGAGCAAAATGATCCAGGAGCTGCACTTGAGTTGAAGGCAGTTGCTACAGGAAGTCTGCATGGCAGTCGATAGTTCTTGTGATTCAATCAACCATATCTTGTATGACGGTAACAGACTATAGCAGTTGATGCTTCTTGTGATTCAATCAACCATATCTTGCATGACTGTAGCAGACCATAGCGGTCGATGTTTCTTGTGATTCAGTCAACCATATCTTGTATGACTGCAGCAGACCATAGCGGTCGACAGTTCTTGTGATTCAATCAACCATATCGTGTATGACTGCAGCAGACCATAGCAGTTGATGCTTCTTGTGATTCAATCAACCATATCTTGCATGACTGTAGCAGACCATAGCGGTCGATGTTTCTTGTGATTCAGTCAACCATATCTTGTATGACTGCAGCAGACCATAGCGGTCGATAGTTCTTATGATTTAATCAACCATATCTTGTATGACTGCAGCAGACCATAGCGGTTGATAGTTCTTGTGATTCAATCAACCATATCTTGTATGACTGCAGCAGACCATAGCGGTCGACAGTTCTTGTGATTCAATCAACCATATCTTGTATGACTGTAGCAGACCATAGCGTCGACAGTTCTTGTGATTCAGTCAACCACCGTTATTGTGGCCGAAATAGTCAGTATTTTTTTCCTTCTGAGGGTCAATTGTTTGAATAGAAGGAGCTTTATTGTGCTTATATTGGCTCAATGACATTTTAAAATGTGCCAAATTTTGAAAATTTGAACAATTCCCACATACACGCACGCTAAATGCAACATCTAATATGTCTATGTCTAGGCGTGGAAGATACAGTAAACCAGCGTAGCATAGCAACTCGAGATAAGTACAAATATGTTATAGCTTAACGGCGGTATTCCATGATAAACAAACTTTAAAGAATTACATAAATCAATTAACATAAGTTTTTACCTTTCAGGTTCTCCGTCTCGAATAGAATTCCTTTTGAACATTGGTGACAAAAGCTCTGTGCTATTGTCTTCACGTGGCCTCTTTGACCTGGCTCCACGTGAAGTCTCGGCACACATCTTCCTTGGTGTCCCCTCTTCTCCCCCTCCTCCCTCCATCATCTGAAATATAATATACTTACAAACTTAAATTGTTTTTTATGTGATTTTATTTTTTACCTGTTTAAAAGAAAACTTCAATAGCATGTTGTCTAGAAAATCAATCACACAAGATTCAGAACATGTCAAATTCAGTAAACGGTGCCAATAAACCAACTAGGTCTCTGGTCACTTTCATTAAGTCCCTCTCAAACACTTAGATTATTTTGTTTCACTTTTGATCAAAATTGTCAGGAAACCGCTACAGATATGTAACATAAGCTTTGAACTCTATACTTGGGTGCACACATAAACCAAAGTTGAAATAATCTAAATACTGTTTTAACTTACATGATAATAAAAGCAAGCAAGGATTAAAAGTGACAAAATCTTATTTCACACAACAAAGCCGGAAGGTATGTACAGCTTGAAATAAGAAACAGCCAACATGAGGTGGTTTACAAAGACATTTGAAATATATAATGGAATTAAATTTGTCTTACAAATACAAATTCAATGAAAAGGCTATTTGTAGGCTGACAGCTGCACCGGATATGATTATTTTGGTGTTAAAACTTTGCCTGTGAGCAACTGCCATAATGCACTTATTATCTCATGAGAGTAAAGGTGACCAATCGGACCAATCACATCATCATATTTAAAATAAGGACAGCGGCCATCAAGTTAAATGAATGGTAAAAGGGAGTTACCTGCCCCTAGATATTGATACCGAAGGCTTTTGTCGGAGTAATTGTGATTGGCCAGTTGATATTACATTAGAACGTGCGAGCTATGAGGCTGCTTTCAGAACATTGTGGAATGGAAAGCCCTATATAGAGTACGTTCGAATCCTGCTACAGAAATTTAAAAAAAAACTTTTATTCCTCTGACCACGGTTGATTTAATCAGACTGGATGTTACCAAGGAGGATACAGAGGATAGTTGCCAATGAACCCGATGATGTAAGCCAAGCCTTAAAACCTTTTTTTTTTTTTTTTTTTTTTAATTCCAATAATAATCAATACAATTTCAGAAAGACGTAACATAATCAACAATACGATTACGATTAGATGGATAATATACTAATTCAACCAAATTATTGAGTCACAGTATAAATTATATGAAGAGAGGAGGTAGACGGAGAGGGAGCTACAAATAAAGAGAGAGGTAGAGAGGGAGTGGGAGATAGTTTGTAAGAGGTAAAAAAACATATCAAATAATACATTGGTTTGGTTTGACAAACTACAAATGCAATGGGGCCCATTTTTTATTAAATTCACTTTTATCTTCAGAAATGAATTGTTCAATGTTATGATAATGTTTTATTTGATATAATAACTGAAGAAATATGGGAGATGTGTGGGTATATTGACACTTTTGTATATAATGTTTTGTAATTATGAAAATATGATTTTCAAGAATATTCAACTTTGGATCGCCAAGGAGAAAATTATTACAGTTAAGGATTAATTTTCTAGAAGTTTTTCTTTCATACCAGGTTATGAGCTCCTGTATCAGAATTTGAACCTTTGGACACAGAAAAAATAAATGTTCAAGTGTTTCATTTTCAGATTGGCAAAAGGTACAGAGATTATCATCTGTAAATCCTATTTTAAAGAGAAATGATTTTGTTGATATGATCCGATGGGTGAATTTATATTGGAAGTTTCTTGTCCTACTGTCAATCACACAATTCCGTATTGTAACAAAACATTGAGAAGGGTCATTTTCTGACATTTGAACTCCCAGTTTTGAGTTCCATTTTGAGGTAAGATATTGAAGAGAACAAATACCCCCATTAGTGCGAATAGATTTGTAAAGAAATTTACAATCTGGTGATGAAATAATGTCCTTAAGAATCTGACAGTTTATATCATAATTGGTCCTGTTAACAGGGTTATCCTTTGAAAGCTTTATCCATGATTTTGGTAAAAGGTTTACCAATTTGAAATATGAGATGAAATTATCATTTCATTGAAAGTCACTTTTCAAGACATGAAATTCTTTTAAATGTCCATAGTCAGTCATTAGATCTCGAATATATTTTATTCCACATTGAGACCATTTAACATAAGTTCTAAAGTCCTCTTAGGGAATGTAACTCATCAACGGGAGATTCCTGAATTCGACTATGTTCTTAATCTCAAAAGTATGCAGGTTATTATAAATAGTTAGGACATCCTTCCAAAAGTCATTATTGACATGTTTAATTATCTTTTTTAATTGATGTTTTGGAAAATTAAGGATATCGATATTTTCAAGATTTATCATTGAAAGCCTGGCTAAATGTTGCCAGAGGCCATCTTTGTTTGTCATTCGTTTTATCCATTTCAATTTCATGTATTTACAAAAAGCTTCAACGTCAACCATGCCAAGCCCTCCTTCTGAGTAATCATTCATCAACATTCTTCTTTTTATTTTATCTCGTTTCCCATTCCAAATGAACTTAAATAAGAATGTGCTTAGCGATTTAAAGAAGGTTTTGTCCGGCTGTGGAAGGGCTGAAAATAGATGTGTAAATAAAGGGATAATTTGTGACTTGATAATTGCAATTTTCCCATTTAACGTCAGTAGTCTTTTGGACCAGGAAAAGCATATTTTTCTTGCTTTGTCAATTTGTTTGTCAAAGTTCATTGACATGATTTCTTTTAAGTCAGTCGAGAACATTATCCCTAGAATTTTGAAGGGTTCTTTTGACCATTGGAAAGGTATATGGGGACATAGTTGTTCATTTGAATTCTTTTTTGAACCGATCCAGATAGCCTTAGTCTTATCACAATTAATCTTTAAACCGGATGCAAATGCAAAATCTCGTAGGGTACCAATAAGTTCTGAAAGGCCCTCTTGTGATCCTTCTAAAGTGAAATTGGCATCATCAGCGTATTGAAAAGTTAAATATTCAACACCATGAATGTCTATGCCTTTTATCCGTTCGTTATTCTTGATAGATAAGCCTTAAAACCTGTACTTAACACAGACAGTCATTAAGTGAAACCTACACAACTGAGAATCATGAAACCTTTAGATCCAGGAACTTAGATCATGAACTCCCATTTAATGTGAACGCTCCTGAATTCAACCCTGCTCAACAACGTGCGATGCCAACACAAATTTGGGATCTGACAAGATACCTTCTGAAAAGGGATCTTTTCAATCTCAGGCCAACTAAGTTCACCAACAATCCTGCAGAATATCAAGTATTGAAAACACTCAGATTCAGGAACTTCAGTAGTGAACTTCAAACCTGTCTCCTTCTGAAGAAATAGAACCTCTTGTTAGGTGGTTGAGCACAGAATCTAGCACAGGTTTGTAGGTATTGGATAAAGGTCATGCAGAGAAGGCGCCATCTAAACTATCTGATGAAGAATGCTGGTACCTCCCACTCTTCGGGGTGTACCATCCAAACCGACGCATGGGTGTGTTTGATTACTCAGATACGTTTAACGAACAAGTTCACTGCTCTGTAACACATCAGGTTTTCCGTAAAAGGAACCACTCTTGTCAGTCTCGCAACGTATATACCTACTCACTTGCAAACAATGCATGAAACAATATGTGGGAGAAACTAAGAGATGTTTCAAAATTAGACTCTCAGAACACTTTGCCGACATTAACCACTTATTTCAATCAAAATGAACATGGCAATATAACAATATATACTACAGATATAATTCGGTGCCACCCCTAACCAACTGGGACCATAATTGTAATCATTCATGTCTGATTAAGAACCCTGGATCGTCCACAGACTCCAGACCCGTGAGGATGTACCAAACTAGTCAAGTCTGGAGAAGAGGGATATATCCCCCTTCCGTGGCGTCCAAGAGGAATTAGATAAAATCCTCTTGGACTATCAGCCCTTGGTACCTGAAGCCACGCATGAGGAAATCCTTAGGACGTTGATCATCCTGAGCCTTACTAATGTGACTAATTGTGTCAAAAGTGTGCCAAAACCTAGCACAATTGCCCTGACGTCACAGACATATGTGACACCTGGCTGCACTCCAGCTTTGCTATGACAACTATTGAACGCCAGTAACTCCAGACAAATTGTGCATATAAGGCGCTACACGTCTCATTTTTCTTAGTCTGATGAATCCTACACCAAGGACTAAACCGGTCACTCAAAGGCAACGACCAACCTATCTCCCACAGTGCAGCCCCACTTGTCTTCTGCTGTTACAGAAGTTAGTCCACCAGCCAGCGAAGGAGACTAGAAAATATGCTCCCCCCACAAGCTAGAAAATATATAAGTGGATAAAAAAATTCTCAGGTATATGGTAAAAATGGATGCCAAGTTTGGAACTGGTGCTTTATTTTTTTATTGACTCTTAAAGTTTAGATGTGAAGTGCTCACACCATACTGAGAAATGTAATTAGTTGTGTGGAAGCACTTCTCATTTGAGTTATCTCCCCAGTGTTCGCGGTAGGTTTTTATACAGTGCGTGCAGAAATGAAATAATAAATGTTCAATTCAAATATTTCGCGTTTTTTGTTAATTGAGTTTTTATTTCAATAAAATAATTACTAGTAAAGGTAATAAATTGTCATAAAATTTAGACATCAAAGTTTAACCTACCATATACGGTTCAGTTTTGATGATAAAACACATGCAGCCACATGCCTGTGTAAGTAACTAGCTGCCGTTCCGAACTTCGTAATATTATACAGCATGAGACTTTATAATAATCACTTGTAAACATCGCTCTGATTGGATGAAACGAACGACTTCCGGGGAATTCCATCGGTAAAGTAACCAATGACAGGGCTTTTAGCAATGGGATTTCCAGGTTTCGATTTATTTTTGTCAGGACATCGTAATCAGACAATCAGCTTAGAACGATATTTTTAACATTATGGAAAAATATGAACTTAAGTGTATAATTATATGTGCGTGCAAAACACGCAGTTACAATATATTTTGTGTGTTTATATGATTTTTATGCGTGAAAAACGCAGGTTTATGCGAACACGCGAACACTGCTCCCTTATTTGCTTTTGACCTTTGTTTACAATATGGTGGTTTATCTAGTCCAAGGACAAATGTTTATTTAGCTTTAGTTCACATTTTAGGAAATGAACATAAATGGAACAATTAACTCCAGTCAAGATCAGCAATGGAAAAAGTGAGTAATTGCTCCTTTCTCCGAGCAAAATATCAATGAAAAAATGTTTAGTATCTCGGGTAAAGATACGCAGAGGGTAAAGATACGCACTCGCACAAAACTTAACCTGGTAAATCAGGATGAGTGTTAGTTTGTAATCGATTGATGTCTTTGCATCTTTGGCCAATTTGGAAGATATCATGAAGTCTCTTAAAAGGTAAAAAGGAATTAAAGGGACCATTCGAGCGGGGTATTTTTGTGGAAACGAAATTCAGGAGGACTTTCCTGTTAACAAAAATATATGATTTTTACATGATTCTTTTCACACTTAATGTCAACTTTGTACATGAGTTTAACATTTCAGTTGTTCAAGATTGCACAATTTGACAAAGAATAAAGTGTATCGATCAAAAAAGAAAAACTTCGTGAAATGAAGCCAATCATCGGAGCTACGAATGTGGAATGCATTACTACGACAAAACATTGTCGTAACTGACAAATTTTATTATGAATTATTTGTAAATATGCCCCTCTTCTATCAATCTATTAGTTATTTCTTAATTTTTTCAATGAATTAGCAAAATACAGCACATTTGATTTCTCGCAATGCTAACATTTCAAGATGGCGGATGAAAGCCGCTCGAATGGTCCCTTTAAGTGTTAAATTGGTAATTTGGTAAAAACTGACAAAATTCCTTGCAAACATGTCGTCATCAAACAGTTTGCCTTCCTACAAAACAATTGTCAGTGGAAACTAAAATATATATCCGACTATCGGTGTGTCCTTACCTAAACTTCAGAAAACAGTTTTAAAATCTATCAAAATCTTAATAATGGAATTGATAGGTGTATTCAAACCTTGTGTGCGTATCTTTAGCCTACACATCATGCCGACCTATGCGAATAGGGTTGTAGTCGATTGAAAACTTTCAGTGTCACTGACAAAAAATATTATCATTGAAGCTCTAAACTTTAACAGTGATTTGGTTGTTGAACATGTCTCTTAGGTGCGTAGCTTTACCCGACAGTACTGTACTGGTTGAGTCAATAGCTAGGATAACTAGATCTGTTAAAGTTAGAAAAATATATCTATATTTCCTATGCTAAAATGAAATAATGTAGAAACATTACATGATCCACAGGGTTTAACTGAACCTCTAACAGCAAATATTTATTTACAAAAGCAAAATTGTTTTGGTGGTAATGCACCTGGGGCCTATTATGGGATGGATATTTTTAAAATGTACTTTGTCTTTTGCAAACAAAAAGAAGATGAACTTTACCCCGACACTTTTGCTAATCAGATCTAATCTAACTGATTGTTTAATATTCTACCAGTGTTCGAATGGTAATGATGAGACAATTAACAGCAATAGATGAAACAGATGATAAAGTGGAAGTCTCCGAAGGGATTTCAGGAGGATGGGTTAGAGTTGGTAGGTTTTCATAGAGCAATGAACTTCAATGGTGATATTTGGCATATCATGCAAGATAGTGCATTTGAAATTTTTATGGACCTGCAGTTTTTATCAACTCATGAAAGGAAAAGCCTCTAACCGGGGTGTTAGAACTCATTATTTTGAAAAAAATCAATTCTATTCCTTGTTTTACATATGATAAATATAACATATACTAACAGCCAAATAATGCTAGTTCCAGCACGAGAAGTTCTGGGTGTTTGAATCAGTCCAGAAATACAGAAATCCAAAGTCTGAATACAGTGAGTGGACGACCTTCCCTGGAATACAGCCAAATTACAATTGTAATGTTACATGCCGTCCAAACCTCAGTACAGCAGTGTATCACAGCAATGAATGATACAGAATATGACAACGAGGAAACAACCCGGGCCCTGTCCAAGTGTCCAAATTTAAAACAAAATGCTGATACGTGAATTGGAGGTATGATACGAAGTATATAAAGTACGCACTCTTACTTTGACTAATGTTAACATTTAGCTCATTGTTAAAGGTATTTGCCTTTGTGAACTCATTATTTTGAAAAAGAATTAAATTTTTTCCTTCTGTTACATGATAATGTCAGTATTAAACCTTGACAGGCAAATAATGCTAGTTCTATCATAAGAACTTCTTGGCGTATGAATCGATCCACATATTCAGAAATCCACAGTCTGAATTACCTTCCCTGGAATACAGGCAAATATCAATTGTTATGCAAGTTAATATAACCAAAACATATCAATAGTGTAATGAGTCCACTAATGAAAACACAATCTCTTATTTGTTGAATCATTAGTGTAAAAAATTCCACTGAAAACATTTAAATATTTTTTGGGGAGAAAGATACATTTTGGGGTGTTTTTTTGTTGGTTTTAATTGGCCCAAAAATCACTACTTTTGTGTGAAGAAATAATATTATTTATACTATATATATATATATATATATTTAGTTTGTCTGGTAGGCTAAGTGATTTTGTTGATTTCTGAATGACTGTTGCCAAATATGTAAAATTTATGTTTAATTCTACTGTCTTAAGTTGTTATTAAAGTGGTATTCTATTCAATATCAGACGGAGATTGTAATGTCACACTATAAGATGTAATGTTTCTTTGTGAAAGCATGCTTCTCTGCAATTTGTGAGGTTCTTAACTATAGTTGTTGTAACATGCTTATTTTATTTTGAAATAAATTTATCATGGTTTATAAAGCAATTATTTATTTTCAAAGTATTTGTTTATTAAATATATTACTTAATGATGCCAAATGTCAGAAGTAAGTATGGCTTACATCTGTGGGTTTTAAATATATATACAAAGGAGTAATAAAAGATAAACACCAAATTCCATTTTATTTCAATGTTCATGAGTTCTATAGTCAAAGAGTCATTAATAAGAATGTTTGGGCCTGATGAGATAAAAAAACAATATGCAATTATATTTGTCAAGCAATAAATGTGCAAAATTTGTAATCAGATTACAAAATCACCACAAACTTTCAGTTTACAACAATACAAAATAAACCACTGAACTACACAATAGAATGTAGGTTATTGAAATACTGTTAACTGAATTAAATAAAAATTCATTCATCATTTACCTTAATGAAAATATGACTGCCACTTTGCAGGAGGTATGGGTGGATGAAACTTTTAACTGCTCAAGTGGTACACGTGAACCACATCTGGAAAAGATAAGCTTTTAAATAAAATTTCCTGAATAATTAGAGATAAACCTAGCATGTTTGAAAATCAGAGACATGTTAAACTGGATTGATAATAATAAATTTGAAATTGACACCTGCGTGTTCGGTTTCAAATTTAGATTTACTCGCTGTCAATCCACTATAACATGTGTCTGATTTTCAAACACACTAGGTTGATCTCCCTTCTACCATTACGATTTTAATGATGAACTCTTATCCTAGCGAAATGTATGGTGTAAAAGGTTAACGGTTCTGACTTCAGGAGACAAAAATGAATTCATCTAGCTGTGTCAGGGATTTTGCGTCTTATTAGTGAAAATAAATTAAACTGTTAACAAAGTTAAACCTAAAGCCCAACTCACACTACGCATGATCTACTACGATTACTGTACGAAAGCTTCGTGTAGTTAATGATAAACTCTTAAACAATCTCATACTTATAACACTCTCCCCCTTAAGGAAAAGAAAGTTACAAAGAAACTTTCTGTTGTAGAAATAATTAACAGTTACATTTTAACAAAATACAAAAACTAGAAAACAATATTTCAAATACAAACATTCAGCATCAAAAGCACATTTTACACTCTGGAAAGTGCATCAGCACAAACATTGTCTTTACCCTTGATGTGTTTAATCACAAGATTGAACCCTTGCAAAGTTAAACTCCATCTCAAAAGTCTTTGTTTTTTGTTCTTCATTTTGTGAAGAAAAGTCAAGGGATTGTGATCAGTAAAGACTTCAACTGGAAATGTAGTTGTACCTAAGTACACTTCAAAATGCTGTAAAGATAACAACAGACCCAAAGTTTCTTTTTCAATGGTTGAATAGTTCTTTTGGTGCTTGTCAAACTTTTTGGAAAATACCTGAGTCATCCTCTTGAATCAAAACAGCACCTGCACCCCCACCTCACTTGCATCAATTTGCAACTTAAAAGTTTTCTCAAATTTTGGTGCCTGTAACACTGGAGAATTCATGAGCATGGCTTTGACTCTTTCAAATGCAGACTGACAACTGCCATCCCACAAGAATTTAACCCTTTTCCCCAAAAGGTTTGTGAGCGGGGATATAATATTAGAACAATTTTGACAAAATTTACTTAGACATAAAATTTGAACCTTGATCAGACTGAACAACCTTTGGCAACCCAACTAAGATGAAATACTTGATCAAATCCTTGATAATCACAGGAGCAACAATCCTACGAATAGGGATAGCCTCGGGAAACCTGGTAGAAGCACACATGATAGTGAGAAGATACTGATTACCAGACCTAGTCTTAGGTAGTGGACCAACACAATCAAGGATAACTTGAAAGGTTCCTCAAGAGCCGCTATAGGTTTTAAAGGAGCAGGAGGAATTTCCTGATTTGGTTTTCCAACAATTTGGCATGCATTACAGGCTTTGCAAAACTCAGCCACATCAGGCCAAAAGAAATGTGCCAAAATTTTCTCACAAATTTTGTTTACACCCAAATGACCTGCCATTGGACTTTCATGTGCCAATGAAAGTACATGATCTTGGAATACTTTTGGAATTACAATTTGGTGATGTAATTTCCATTCATCCTCCGCAGGAATTTCCGGTGACCTATATTTCCTCATCAAAACACCATCCTTGAAGTAATAACAAACTGGAACCTTACTAGCCTCCTCAAAAGAAACACTTTCTAGCATAATTCTGCACCTCAACATCTTCACCCTGAGCACTAAAAAGCTGCTTTCTAGACAGAATGTGATCATTACTGAATAAGATTTTCTGAGGCTGGAGACGTTTTGATATCTTGTTTATTCCATATTAGACAAACGTTACATCATGTTGACATTGACGTTAGACGGTGAAGAATGAACGATGCACCCCTAACGGTGTCACATCAATTTGCTCCTTGAGGAATACGATACTATTACATCCCCCTTTTTTACAAGATTATGTTTTAGACAAAACATTGAAGAATTTTCATTAAATTGAAAAATTAGTTTTACAACTGTTTGAATGTTTGGAAATAATAATTGATAACAGAATTACTGATGAAAATAAGCTGTACCTCAAACTTTAGGCATTACACGTTACTATCAGAAACTCTCAATAAACTACTCAAGCATTGAGGTTGTAAATCGTGAACATGCAAACTTAGATGTCACTCATGTCCAAGTCGAGCTGGAGGTTTTACTGCTCGACCTGATCTGGTCATATAAGAGTCTCTGGTTGTCATCGCTGGTGAGTGACCAGCAACATCGGGTTCTGGTTCGGCCCCATCATAGGCCTTAACATCAATATCAAAGGACACTGACTTCTCACGGAGTTGATGTCGGTTACGTCGAACTGTACCTCCATCATCCTGTTTCACCATGTAGGATCTTGGTTTGTCACAAGTATCCTGTACTTGACCAGGTATCCACCTTTTGCTGTTCTGGTCCTGAATGAGTATGGGCTGTCCCTTGTATAGTGGTGGAAGATCCCTTGCAGATCTGTCGTGGTTGACTTTCTGTAAAGTCTGCCTCTCAGTCAGACGGTTTATGACTTCATCTCGACCCTGAGATTTGTTGCTGGTGTGAACAGGTAATGTGTCCTTTACCCTCCTATTGAAAAGTAGTTCAGCAGGACTGGGTAACTTGTGGTCGATGGGTGTTGTTCTGAGAGATAGCAAGGCTAACTCAACATCTTCATTGCCTCTCTTTGCCTTCTTGATAGTGTTCTTGATCGTCTGGATTTGTCGCTCAATAAATCCATTGGATCTGGGAAAGTGTGGTGATGAGGTAACATGTTGGAAACCCCACTCACATGCAAACCTTTGGTATTCGGCACTGCTGTAATGGGGACCATTATCAGATACCACTGTGGACGGTATGCCATGTTCTCCAAACACTTGCTTAGTCATGGCAACAACTTTTGAGCTGGGACAACGATCTGGAATCTTTCTCACTACTACATACTTGCTATAATAATCTGCTATGGCAAGATAGTTATCCCCATCCAAGGAAAATAAATCGGTCCCTAGATAGTCCCACGGTTTGGTTGGCACTTCATGCTGGTGTAGTGTTTCATGTTGCTGACCCCGCTGAAACTCTTGGCAAATGCTGCACTGCTTACACATTTGGTCCACATCACTGTTGATTTTGTGCCAGTACACAGACTGCCTTGCCCGCAGGATTGTCTTGTCTCGACCAAGATGTCCTGTGTGAAGCTGATTTAAGATATCTTTTTGAAGAGGTTTTGGAACAATGACACGTTCACCTTTCAACAGGACACCATTCTCCACTGATAACTCGTCGCGGAAACTCCAGTATTCACGCAGATCTGTTGGTAATTCTTTCAAGGTGTCAGGCCATCCTTGAATAATCAACTCTGTGAGTTGATTCAGCACTGGATCTGCTCTGGTTTGCTTCTGTACATCTGAGATCTTATGTGTACAGAATTGGACATGGTCTACTCGCAGGTCAAGATCAATAGCTTGCTTGTTCTCAGGATTGGGAAGGCGACTCAAGGAATCTGGTAATGTCAGTAGCTTTCCAGGCCTGTATTCAATTGTGAAGTTGTATCCTTGGAGTTTAAGCATCATTCGCTGAAGCCTTGGAGGTGCTGAAGTAATGTTCTTGTTCAGAATCATTATCAATGGTTTGTGATCCGTAATGATGTGGAAGCTTCTTCCATAGACATAGGTTTTGAACCTCTCTACACTAAAGCATACTGCTAACATTTCCCTCTCAATGTTTGCGTACCTTGTTTCTGCATCGGTCAAGGACTTTGAAGCGTATGCTATTGGCCTCTCTTCGCCATTTTGATCCGGTTGTAAGAGTGCTGCTCCCAAACCCTTCTGACTTGCGTCAACCTGTAGGATGACTGGTGCTGTTGTATCATAGTACTGAAGCGTTGCATCAGTATTGATCAGAGCTTTGAGTTTTTCAAAGCTGTTCTGGTAAGCTTCATCCCACATAAATGGAACATCTTTCTTCAACAGTTGCCTGGTTGTTGCTGCCTGCTCAGCCAGGTTAGGTATGAAGAGAGAAAGATACTGGATCAGACCTAGAAACTCTTGCAGTTCTTTCTTGTTCTTTGGTGTTGGCATGCTCCGGATGTCGTGTACCTTCTTTGGGTCAGGATGTACACCTTCTGCGTCGTATATCATACCAAAGAATGAGATTTGCTTCTGCTTGATGAAACATTTCTTTGAGTTGAACATGAGACCATTCTTATTGGCTATCCGCATGAGGTGAAGTAAGTTTCTATCTGTTTCTTCTTCCATGCGTCCATGTACCACAACATCGTCAGTGATGCCATAAGCTCCATCGCATTGTTCAAGAAGTGAGTCCATTCTCTGCTGAAATAAGTCCTGAGACACAGCTAGACCAAACGGAAGTCGCTCAAAACAATACCTCCCAAAAGGTGTTCTGAACGTTGTGAGGACTGCACTTTCTGGGTCTAACTTTAGACTCCAATATCCAGCTTTTGCGTCGAGCTTGGAGAAGTATCTCGCACCACTTAGCTTATGAGTCATCTCCTCAACAGTAGGAATCTTGTGAGGACATCGTTTGAATGCTTTGTTCAGCTTAGCAGGATCTAGACGGACTCGTAAGCTTCCATCTGCCTTGGTTGAAAATGCAAGACTGGAACACCAATCGGTGTGTTCTTGAACTTTCCTAATAACACCTTGATTTTCCATCTTGTCCAACTCGTGTTTGAGTTTGTCACGCATGTGAATGGAAAACTTTCGTGGTGGATCAATATATGGGGTTGAATCCTCCTTCAGGTAAAGTTTTACTGTACCAGGAAAATTGCCAATCTTGTCGAACTGTCCTGGAAACATCTTCAGGAGATCATCCACGCTGTTGATTACCGTTGGTTCAGTTGCAGCTATTGTTTGTTGCTGAGTAACTTCATTAACTTGAGTGATAGAACAGTGCATTGTTACAGCTCCGAGGTCACAGCTTGACCTCAATCCAATGACTGCTGGACCATAAACTTCTACAATGTAGAACTTGGTTTGTAGCCACTGATTGGAGTCATATCTACAGGGAATATTGATTGATCCAAAACATTTGATAGTTGTCTCGTTGTAAGCTATCAGTCTTGTATGGTTTTCTGGCTTGATCTTGTTTAGATCTGGATATCCCTCATCGTCCAAACGATCTGGAAACATTTGACGGAATGTTCTGACTGGTAGGGTATTCCCCTGGGCTCCTGTGTCAACTTTAAGTTTCAAATTACACTTGGCCTCTCGATTGATATCTACGTCTACAATAGCGTATGCTTCATCTCTGTGTCTCTCTTGTTCATCCAAACACATTGAAGAGATTGTAATTGACTCAAAGGATATTTCGTCAAAGTTTGTGTTTGTCTTCTGCTCACTTCGATTTCTTGATCCCTTGAAATGCCGTGCTTGACTAGGTGATCTTGATCTGGTGTGTTTTCCCCGTCGATTAGAGGATGATCTGGTTGGTCTACTGAATGACCGTTTCTTGGAATATTTAGTGGTGAGACACACCTTCTTCCAGTGTCCTTGTTTCCCACAGGCATGACAAACTGCTGAATAGGCTGGACACTTTTCCTTCAGTTTCCGAGAATGATCACCTCCACAGTTGAGACACGCAGTTTTTATAGCATCTGTCTTGACAGTGGTGTCTTGTGAACTAATGTTCATTGCTTTTAGTTCCTGGATGCCTCTCTCAGTAGCTTCATAACTGCGACCTAACTTCAACGCTTCCTGAACTGTGTATCCTTTAGGTTTGTTTAAGAGTTCCTTTTGGAAGTCTTGAATCGGTGTAGACGCAATGATTTGCTCTAGAATTCGCTCATTAGTTTCTTCCTGTGTGAAGTCACACTTCTGTGCCTGTTCTCGGCATTTTGTCACAAATTCATCTAGTGTTTCACTACTTCCCTTCTGGTAGAAGAAATGCATTTTCAGTCGTGCCACTCTGAAGTTTTGACTAGGATTCAATTGTTCCTCGAACCTTGTCCAAATATATGCATGGTCATTCTGCTGTTCTTCTGTCAAATTCCATGAATTATATCTGCGAAGACCTTCATCATCCATCCCACTAAGAATATATGGCACTTTCTCCTCATTTTTAACACGTCTGATCACAAAAAATAATTCCATTTTCTGTTTGAAAAGTGAAAATGCTTCTAGCAAGTTGTGGCTATCCCACTTCATAATGGGCATCATCTGGTGATTATCCCTAGACATATTTACAGGATATAATTGATTACATGTGAAAGAAGTGATTTGTTAATATCACGCAATATAGGCAGGTATACGTTTGCCGCTTTGTCCCTTGGTGTCAGCCAAAGTTCATTTAAACTGTGGTAAAAAGTTCTGGGTTGGTCCGGTAAAATCCCAAATTATTACATCAAAATCGGGAAAAATGTTGTCCACAAACAAAACGGGCCTCCATAGGTTTTTCTGACCGGTAACGTGGATGATGGCACTAACAGAGCACCGTATATTTAGCAAACGATCACAGTTAAACCACTGAAATCCTGGTAATTTCGATTTTTCTGTATGAAACAGTCGTTATTGTTGATGTTGTTAGTGTAGCACTCCCTAAAGTAGCCGCACACACGATAGATAATGGAGTAATCCCTTCTTCAAAGTTCGTTTTGCGTTTTCCCGGCGTTGGCCAGCGTTGCACGTGGTCGTCTTCCGTCACGCTTCGATATCACGGTTAGAAAGCAAAAGTCACCTTTTATGACAGTCCCTGTGTTACAGCAGACGCTTTCCATCTTGCTTTTACCGCTGCCACCATGAATAAGATTTTCTGAGGCTGGAGACGTTTTGATATCATGTTTATTCCATATTAGACAAACGTTACATCATGTTGACATTGACGTTAGACGGTGAAGAATGAACGATGCACCCCTAACGGTGTCACATCAATTTGCTCCTTGAGGAATACGATACTATTACAATTACCAGACAAACTATCAGACTCAACAAGAAGACCTGAAGAGTTACCTCCCCTCCCTTAAGGTCAGAATTGACACACTGCTTAAAATCCTCCATCAAAACCAACTGCCTCAAACTAGCATAATCTGAAATCTCCTTAGAACTACTCCATCTATAAAATAAAGTCTCCTTATCTCTAGCAAACTCTACAAAAGTCTCATTGTCCCTTTTATGAGCATTCCTGAATTATTGACGATAAGCTTCGGGCACTAACTCACAAGCTTTCAGAAGGGTCCTTTTAACAAAATCATAATCTGAGCTTTGCTCAATCGAAAGAGCCGAATATGCATCCTGAGCTTTACCCTTTAACACAGTTTGTAATAGCATAGTCCATGACTCTTTTGGCCACTTGAGGTTTTCAGCAACATTTTCAAAATGTAGAAAATATTTTTCTTCATCTTTTTCATTGAAAGGTGGGACCAGTCTGGCGTGCCTTGTAATGTCAAAAGAGGAAGGGGTTGAGGGAGGAGATGAAGCTCCAAGCTTTTTAAGTTCAATTTCTTTCTCAATTTCCAATCTTTTTAACTCAATTTCTCTTTCTTCTCTCTTTCCCGAATTTCTCTTTCTTTAGCCTTTTCCTCAAATTCCAATCTTTTTAATTCAATTCCTTTTTAGTTTGAATTTCGAGTTTTTTTAATACAAAATTGTCTGAATGTTCTTCTTTAACCATGTCCAAAACATCAGGGCCAAAAACTCCCTCATCAATAAAATGATTTAACACAATTTTCAGATTTTGGAATTTCCTCATAGCTGGTTTAGCCTCAAGATCATAAAACTTTGAAATCGAAAGCAATTCTGATTTTCGCAAGGCACCGACTGCATCAGGGGTAGGGGACTTAAGAAAATCCTTAAGTATAAACACCATTTTGCTGGTTTAACAATTAACTTTCAAAATTAAGTTGGTTTTTTTTAAGGTCTCAAACGCCAAATGAATTCCATCCCAGACGAGGCCCCACTTTTGTTAAGATTGAATTTGGAATAGGAAAATGTCACCAGTCAAACTAGCAAAATATAACAAGACAATTGTGTATTAATTACAATTTAATCAATCAAATAATAAACGAAAGTGTTTAAGATTACAATATCAAGCTAACACAGGCTATAATACAATATCAAATGAGTCACACTAATTAGCTAAATATATTCACCAGTCCTTATGAATCACACAGTTGATGAATCTGGCTTGTAAAGGTATCCAAAAACAGTGGCACGGCAGATTTGATTGTAAGAAGCAAGATGAGTAAGAGTTCTAATGCCGGCCCTTATATGGGTTGGATACCTTCTAGAATGTTCTTTAAAGTTTCAAGACAAACTCCAATCAGAAGTATCCAACTCAAGCAATGAAGAAATAGATAGAACATTCTAGAATAGATGATTCTAGACACTGCCAGCTTAGACTATCAAAACAAGTGTAAGTGTGACCCAATAAACAATACAACAATCTTATACAATGTTAAACTTATGAACAATCACATACTCATAACAACATTCAAAACTGATTTCAGGTAAACAGAGCAACTTCAATCATGAATTGATACCCTGTGAATCCGACAAAACAACCAATCACAGTCGAGTATCCAGCACTTTCATGGTAGAATACAAAATAGCAAGTTTGCTTTACAAACTAATAGAGGGCGATGTGAGGCTCCACTTCAAAATTTACTTTACTTTTCAAAATTCAATAAATTTTTGAATTTCGGATTTTAAAATACCCTTGAAACTGTCAAGAAACAAATATTGATTGAAAATAAGAATGCTTTATCATTTACTTCTAAACTTTATGCTTGAGTGCATGCGTCAACTTTGCAAAATTTCAATTGCCATTATCATGACATGATCCTAATATAAATGAGATGTTTTTTCAAAAGTGAAAGCACATTTAATATTGCAATAGAATTAAATTATTAATAACATGGTAAAATTCCTGAAGGAGCCTTAGCTAGAGTTTTTTCGATAAAATGATAAAAATACTCTTAATTGTTGATAATCTATTTGTTTGGTTGGTAAAACAAAGAGTGGATAGTTTTTTTATATTCTTACAAATTTAACGTAAATCATGCCCTTCAACCCTTAATGTAAAATAATTAATCAAAATAAATTGACTTTATATAAAAGTTGTATTATAAACAATTACCTTCAAAATGTACAAAATGCTATCTCTTCAAAAATATAAATAGCTACATCATGAAAGACAAATTCAACAAAAATACCTCGTTACAATTTTGACTTGTATAGTAAATAAAAAAGCTATGAATTCATTTCTTACTAAAACTCATAACAGATTGAGTTTTTATTTGTTTGATTGGAATAAAACATTTAACATTGAGGTTTTTTTTCGCTGGCATCTTAATTATTAAGGTGACGATTCTGTATTAACAGTGTTAATCCCCTTGTAGTTGTGTCTTAAAAGAAGATTGAAGACAATTATTAGTGATGATAACAATTCACTCAGTCTTTGTTTCATTATATTTTATTCGTTTCTTAACATGGGCTTCCAAAAATCTATATCGGTGGCCGAAATGAGGAATATATTCTGCAATTAACCATCGGACGAAATGTTTCTACGAAGCTTTTCCCCACTATTGTTTCTTTTCTTTCAATACTACAGATGCAGCTTTCAGTCTGTGGTACCATTGTTCTTTTGTTTCTTACTTATTGTTTTGTTGAAAACTTTGAACAAGACTTATTTTTCGATTCAAGATACTACATGTTTGCTTTTGACAAGTCCGCACCATCATTTTTGGATACGAAAAGTAGCTTTTCATTGTTTGTATGTTTTTACTTTGTATGCAGCTTATCTCTGCATGAACCACCCAAACAAAAACCTTGAATAACTACTTTTGAAAAGGATTCATATAATACAAACGGTGGGTTCATTTGTTTGTCATAGTCATAGCAAATCTGCCTTAAAAATTAGTAAACAGTTTTCAGTATTGTTTCTCTATAACAAACATATTTCTCTGTTCATAATTTTCTTTATTCTGATTTGTGGTGATGTTCATCCAAATCACAGCATTGATATACAAATTCAAGAATTCCATTCACTACTGAGAAAAGATAGGGAAGGCAAGGGCGGAGGCGTTAATCGATAAATAAGCATTTCATTGAAAATGAATATCATGTAATGTTAATCTGTAAAGCTTATAGCTCTTTTCATAATATACTTATTGGGAAGTACTTAAATTCTAACTTTTATCATAACTTTATTTCAATAATTTCTTCTCAGAACTATGATGTCATACACAGCATTTCAATCTTTTTACTTAAAGCTCAAAAGATAAGGCAATTATATACATAATATGATTGTGAAGCATGTAATACACTCATATATATATATATATTCATATTATTAACAATTATGTGCAGGGATTTCTGTTACCTTTGAATTTTCTGTAATTTGGGCCAAAGGCCTTTTACGGAATATATCTGTCTGCCTATCAAGGTATAGACAGCATCAGTATACATATTGCTGAATTCCATTTACCACTGAGAAAAGATAGGGAAGGCAGGGGCGGGATGCAACACTACTTATCTGTTGAATGTATGGATAACCTAGATTTACATGCGCTTGATGCCATATTGGTTAAAATAAGATGTAAAAAGTGTAGTTACCTCATTGGAACATTTTATAGGGCAGATAAAACCGGCGTTGGCCAGCGTTGCACGTGGTCGTCTTCCGTCACGCTTCGATATCACGGTTAGAAAGCAAAAGTCACCTTTTATGACAGTCCCTGTGTTACAGCAGACGCTTTCCATCTTGCTTTTACCGCTGCCACCATGAATAAGATTTTCTGAGGCTGGAGACGTTTTGATATCATGTTTATTCCATATTAGACAAACGTTACATCATGTTGACATTGACGTTAGACGGTGAAGAATGAACGATGCACCCCTAACGGTGTCACATCAATTTGCTCCTTGAGGAATACGATACTATTACAATTACCAGACAAACTATCAGACTCAACAAGAAGACCTGAAGAGTTACCTCCCCTCCCTTAAGGTCAGAATTGACACACTGCTTAAAATCCTCCATCAAAACCAACTGCCTCAAACTAGCATAATCTGAAATCTCCTTAGAACTACTCCATCTATAAAATAAAGTCTCCTTATCTCTAGCAAACTCTACAAAAGTCTCATTGTCCCTTTTATGAGCATTCCTGAATTATTGACGATAAGCTTCGGGCACTAACTCACAAGCTTTCAGAAGGGTCCTTTTAACAAAATCATAATCTGAGCTTTGCTCAATCGAAAGAGCCGAATATGCATCCTGAGCTTTACCCTTTAACACAGTTTGTAATAGCATAGTCCATGACTCTTTTGGCCACTTGAGGTTTTCAGCAACATTTTCAAAATGTAGAAAATATTTTTCTTCATCTTTTTCATTGAAAGGTGGGACCAGTCTGGCGTGCCTTGTAATGTCAAAAGAGGAAGGGGTTGAGGGAGGAGATGAAGCTCCAAGCTTTTTAAGTTCAATTTCTTTCTCAATTTCCAATCTTTTTAACTCAATTTCTCTTTCTTCTCTCTTTCCCGAATTTCTCTTTCTTTAGCCTTTTCCTCAAATTCCAATCTTTTTAATTCAATTCCTTTTTAGTTTGAATTTCGAGTTTTTTTAATACAAAATTGTCTGAATGTTCTTCTTTAACCATGTCCAAAACATCAGGGCCAAAAACTCCCTCATCAATAAAATGATTTAACACAATTTTCAGATTTTGGAATTTCCTCATAGCTGGTTTAGCCTCAAGATCATAAAACTTTGAAATCGAAAGCAATTCTGATTTTCGCAAGGCACCGACTGCATCAGGGGTAGGGGACTTAAGAAAATCCTTAAGTATAAACACCATTTTGCTGGTTTAACAATTAACTTTCAAAATTAAGTTGGTTTTTTTTAAGGTCTCAAACGCCAAATGAATTCCATCCCAGACGAGGCCCCACTTTTGTTAAGATTGAATTTGGAATAGGAAAATGTCACCAGTCAAACTAGCAAAATATAACAAGACAATTGTGTATTAATTACAATTTAATCAATCAAATAATAAACGAAAGTGTTTAAGATTACAATATCAAGCTAACACAGGCTATAATACAATATCAAATGAGTCACACTAATTAGCTAAATATATTCACCAGTCCTTATGAATCACACAGTTGATGAATCTGGCTTGTAAAGGTATCCAAAAACAGTGGCACGGCAGATTTGATTGTAAGAAGCAAGATGAGTAAGAGTTCTAATGCCGGCCCTTATATGGGTTGGATACCTTCTAGAATGTTCTTTAAAGTTTCAAGACAAACTCCAATCAGAAGTATCCAACTCAAGCAATGAAGAAATAGATAGAACATTCTAGAATAGATGATTCTAGACACTGCCAGCTTAGACTATCAAAACAAGTGTAAGTGTGACCCAATAAACAATACAACAATCTTATACAATGTTAAACTTATGAACAATCACATACTCATAACAACATTCAAAACTGATTTCAGGTAAACAGAGCAACTTCAATCATGAATTGATACCCTGTGAATCCGACAAAACAACCAATCACAGTCGAGTATCCAGCACTTTCATGGTAGAATACAAAATAGCAAGTTTGCTTTACAAACTAATAGAGGGCGATGTGAGGCTCCACTTCAAAATTTACTTTACTTTTCAAAATTCAATAAATTTTTGAATTTCGGATTTTAAAATACCCTTGAAACTGTCAAGAAACAAATATTGATTGAAAATAAGAATGCTTTATCATTTACTTCTAAACTTTATGCTTGAGTGCATGCGTCAACTTTGCAAAATTTCAATTGCCATTATCATGACATGATCCTAATATAAATGAGATGTTTTTTCAAAAGTGAAAGCACATTTAATATTGCAATAGAATTAAATTATTAATAACATGGTAAAATTCCTGAAGGAGCCTTAGCTAGAGTTTTTTCGATAAAATGATAAAAATACTCTTAATTGTTGATAATCTATTTGTTTGGTTGGTAAAACAAAGAGTGGATAGTTTTTTTATATTCTTACAAATTTAACGTAAATCATGCCCTTCAACCCTTAATGTAAAATAATTAATCAAAATAAATTGACTTTATATAAAAGTTGTATTATAAACAATTACCTTCAAAATGTACAAAATGCTATCTCTTCAAAAATATAAATAGCTACATCATGAAAGACAAATTCAACAAAAATACCTCGTTACAATTTTGACTTGTATAGTAAATAAAAAAGCTATGAATTCATTTCTTACTAAAACTCATAACAGATTGAGTTTTTATTTGTTTGATTGGAATAAAACATTTAACATTGAGGTTTTTTTTCGCTGGCATCTTAATTATTAAGGTGACGATTCTGTATTAACAGTGTTAATCCCCTTGTAGTTGTGTCTTAAAAGAAGATTGAAGACAATTATTAGTGATGATAACAATTCACTCAGTCTTTGTTTCATTATATTTTATTCGTTTCTTAACATGGGCTTCCAAAAATCTATATCGGTGGCCGAAATGAGGAATATATTCTGCAATTAACCATCGGACGAAATGTTTCTACGAAGCTTTTCCCCACTATTGTTTCTTTTCTTTCAATACTACAGATGCAGCTTTCAGTCTGTGGTACCATTGTTCTTTTGTTTCTTACTTATTGTTTTGTTGAAAACTTTGAACAAGACTTATTTTTCGATTCAAGATACTACATGTTTGCTTTTGACAAGTCCGCACCATCATTTTTGGATACGAAAAGTAGCTTTTCATTGTTTGTATGTTTTTACTTTGTATGCAGCTTATCTCTGCATGAACCACCCAAACAAAAACCTTGAATAACTACTTTTGAAAAGGATTCATATAATACAAACGGTGGGTTCATTTGTTTGTCATAGTCATAGCAAATCTGCCTTAAAAATTAGTAAACAGTTTTCAGTATTGTTTCTCTATAACAAACATATTTCTCTGTTCATAATTTTCTTTATTCTGATTTGTGGTGATGTTCATCCAAATCACAGCATTGATATACAAATTCAAGAATTCCATTCACTACTGAGAAAAGATAGGGAAGGCAAGGGCGGAGGCGTTAATCGATAAATAAGCATTTCATTGAAAATGAATATCATGTAATGTTAATCTGTAAAGCTTATAGCTCTTTTCATAATATACTTATTGGGAAGTACTTAAATTCTAACTTTTATCATAACTTTATTTCAATAATTTCTTCTCAGAACTATGATGTCATACACAGCATTTCAATCTTTTTACTTAAAGCTCAAAAGATAAGGCAATTATATACATAATATGATTGTGAAGCATGTAATACACTCATATATATATATATATATATATTATTAACAATTATGTGCAGGGATTTCTGTTACCTTTGAATTTTCTGTAATTTGGGCCAAAGGCCTTTTACGGAATATATCTGTCTGCCTATCAAGGTATAGACAGCATCAGTATACATATTGCTGAATTCCATTTACCACTGAGAAAAGATAGGGAAGGCAGGGGCGGGATGCAACACTACTTATCTGTTGAATGTATGGATAACCTAGATTTACATGCGCTTGATGCCATATTGGTTAAAATAAGATGTAAAAAGTGTAGTTACCTCATTGGAACATTTTATAGGGCAGATAAAACCGATGTCTATTGGGACTTTTAAAAGAATCTATCAGTAACGCTGTTGATCTTGGATTGTGTACAATTGTAACTGGTGACATCAATGAAGATCTACTCCATAAAAGTTCAAAAAGAGTTGATCAAATCAAACTGATGCATGGATTATCTCCAATCATTACAGATCCAACAAGGATTACTCCTAATTCTAGTACTTTGATTGACCTTATTTTTGTACCACTTTGCCTCTGTACTAGTAGCCAATTTATTGATCCTATACTAGTGTGTAGTGACCACTGTCCAGTGTATTGATCAGTATGTAGTGACCACTGTCCAGTGTATTGATCCTATACTAGTATGCAGTGACCACTGTCCAGTGTATTGATCCTATACTAGTGTGTAGTGACCACTGTCCAGTGTATTGATCCTATACTAGTATGTAGTGACCATTGTCCAGTGTATTGATCCTATACTAGTATGTAGTGACCACTGTCCAGTGTATTGATCCTATACTAGTATGTAGTGACCACTGTCCAGTGTATTGATCCTATACTAGTATGCAGTGACCACTGTCCTGTGTATTGATCCTATACTAGTATGCAGTGACCACTGTCCAGTGTATTGATCCTATACTAGTATGTAGTGACCACTGTCCAGTGTATTGATCCTATACTAGTATGCAGTGACCACTGTCCAGTGTATTGATCCTATACTAGTGTGTAGTGACCACTGTCCAGTGTATTGATCCTATACTAGTATGTAGTGACCATTGTCCAGTGTATTGATCCTATACTAGTATGTAGTGACCACTGTCCAGTGTATTGATCCTATACTAGTATGCAGTGACCACTGTCCAGTGTATTGATCCTATACTAGTGTGTAGTGACCACTGTCCAGTGTATTGATCCTATACTAGTGTGTAGTGACCACTGTCCACTGTATTGATCAGTATGTAGTGACCACTGTCCAGTGTATTGATGCTATGCTAGTATGCAGTGACCACTGTCCAGTGTATTGATCCTATACTAGTATGTAGTGACCACTGTCCTGAGTATGTCCAGTTAATGGGAAACATAACAAAACTACTTCTCATAAACGTTAAATCTATGATTATAACTTGAGCAATATTTAACCTCTTTCCGATGAACAATATTAATCAAGTAGCAATCACAATCATTTCCCAGTCCAGAACACGAGGGGCAAATCTATCATATCATTAATAATTACTTCGTTAACAATACAAAGATTCCTGACCATGACGACTCTTTTATTGACAATACAATAAATCCCGAAGTTGCCCTGCAACAAATACGTATTACAGAAACAGAAATTGAAGACATATCAAAATCCCTCCACTTAACCAAATCAATCGGCCCTGATAGACTAAGCAACCGAATCTTAAGAAGCAAGTCTATCGTCCTAGCTAAACCTCTCTGCCACTTATTTGATTTATCCCCATCGCAGTCAGTTTTTCCAGATATCTTGAAAGTCACATATGTTATTCCACTCCATACAAAGAAAAGAAAGCAGTTATGCTCCAACTACAGACCTATTTCATTGAAAAGTTGCCTTTCACAAGTTTTCGAAAAATGTGTTCATAAACAAAATTTTCAAATTTCTTTTTAAGTAATGGAATTATTACTCCGTCGCAGTCTGGTTTCCCGCCTGGAGACTCTACGTTATACCAGCTTACTCATCTTGATAATTTCATTAGTAAATCATTAGATGAAGTCAAAGCAATTTTCTATGACATAAGTAAGGCTATTCAAATTGAAAACATATGGCATTCGGGGGAAATTATTGAACTGGTTTGAAAGTTATCTTTCTGATAGAAAACAGTACACAGAAATTTAAAAATGTGAGTGCTTTATAAATCACTGGAATCGTTTGTTTAGGTCTATAAATGTAGAAACAGAATCAAGTTAGTGTCATCCGATAAGTTGTTATTACCAAAAAGAACAGTTGTTAAATTGAAGCCATTTACATAATAAAAGCTGTTTGATCTAATACGTGAGGACTCAACACATTATGTCTTTCTATGTCCTCTCTCTAATGATATACGGCAGAACATGTACTTTTATAAGGATTTCAAATAAAATCAGTGTTGTTTGGAAACCAAAATCCCTCCTCAAAAGTGAACAAAGAACTTATAATTTCAGTTCACTCGTTTATAAATTTAACTGGCATATTTGACTAAAAATAATGTTTCAATGAAAACATATGTCTAACAATGATTTGTATTATTTTCTTATAGATGAATCAACTCATAATGTACATTCATCATGGCATATTGTTAATTTCTGTTGTATCCCGGAGCAGTATTCACATAAGTCGTGGCTTGTTTACCTATCCGGTTAGTCCATTCTTTGGAAATAAATATGTTTAAATCATATCGCCTTTTAGAAAGTACACAAAACACGCACTAAATGCCCTGCATGCGGGGTTGAGACACAGCAAAATGGCGCCTTCTAAGATGTAGTTCTTACAGCAATAGAGTCACGATATTACTTAATTAATCCACATGGAAATATCTATTAGCCATAAAAATATTTCCTTGCCTGTCTGATATATCACTTCTTAATATCTGGGGCGTTTTGACGTACCTTTGAAGCGATATAGTATGGTTCGTTTTGGGAATGGCGCGTTTTGACCCATTTCCGTATGTAGTAACCAGATTGGGTGGTATATTCCCGAAAATGGCGACATCTGCTCGCCCGCCAGTATTAGTCTACATAGTGGCTAAAGTACATTCACATAGTTGAATTCACATAGTAGTAAACAGTAACTAAAGCCTTGAATACATTACCTACCTGCGTGAACAAAAACTGTCAGTCCAGAAGTCTGAGAAGAGCCGGATCTGATTTTCTAGTTTCGGTTTCGGATAAGGGCAAGGGAGAGAACTCGTGGAGATTTATTTAGACATAAGTTTTTAAGATTTTGAAGCAGACTCGCTATGAAGTTCAAATCATGACCTTGTCAATGTAAAACAATTTGTGGACCTTTTTTTCATTTGAACAAAGATTTTTTGATAATTTTGAAGCCCCTCTTTCAAATCTTCAAAGAAAGTTGGTCTTATATCTTTGTGATTTAATTTGCCTAAACACACACTGTGATAATTGACCAATCCCTTACTATAGATTTTTTTCTGAGTATAATTATAATATTGCGTATTTTTATATCAAAACGTCCATTTTTCCCTTTCATTGGCAATCAAGCAAGAAAAGCAACCTCGTTATAACGCGCATCAAGGTACCGCGATCACAGAGTTCTTCAAGTCAAGATATTGAGAAATCCCAAGATTTGAGCTCAAATGAATTCTTATTTTATGTTTTTAATGTAATTGTCTTTTATTCATTTTATTTTCACGGATGTAATAATGTACATCTACACCCCAAATAATTGCATAATATCAGAAGATTGTGTGCCGAATCCAAATAGATTTCTATACTTAACCATTATAACGTTGCTTCGTTAATTATTTGCTTAACATTAACGAGATTAATACTAAATAATAGTGTATTTCATTACCTCTGGGATTAGACGCTCTGTCATTAATTTATACATAATTGGAGGTATTGAAGAGCTGAATTGGCGTTTTAGTTAAACATATTTGTATTTCAGATAAGAAATGCGGATGGACGAACAAGCCATGTGGCATCATAATGCTGGATGCAGTTTGTAATCAGTTTGGGATAATGGATTTTAATAGAGTTGCTCAAAGAATAACACCGGTACAGTGCCGTCCTATAATGTCATATCCTTCTGTATATTAAGGTAAAAGCTTGATCCTACATACTGGTCGATGGTTTCGACATATCATCAAATAATAACGACGTAATCGTTATAATGGCCGCATTAACTCTTGGATGTTTCATACACGGTTCGTTTGTCTTTGTTTGCGTTCAAATGGCTAAAAACGAGCTTTAACCGGCAATGAATGACTTGACAAAATAGTATTTCAAAGTTTAAATCAAGGAAGCTGGTAGTTACTGTTGGGTTCATCATTTTACATTTTGTTGAAGAAGTGACGTTCCCAACCTGAAACAATAACGCTTGGTAAAAGTCTGTAGATAATATCTCTGGTTCTTACAATGGAAGTATTGTTCCAAGGATAACAGTTTTTAAGTTCCGATACTCAAACAGCAGTCCTGCTTCATGACTTTGTATAATTACGAGAGTTTAATACAGTCTAGGTCCTCATTCAGCAAGTCTAGGTTTGACTGCGTACACACTATGAAATATGGAGCCCGAAAAATAAATTATAGTGGATGAAGGAACAGTAAATTATTAAAATATTTCGTACATGTAGACTAAATTTTAGTCTACTCAAACAGGTATAACAGTAGTTCGATATTATAGTCTGGAGCCATACGATGGTACATTTGATTGGTAACATTAACAAAACCTGACTGCAAAAATCAAATAGAGTTAATACGAAAGATGTATACAAAGTATTTAGTGTTTTATCATAAACTTATGAAACAACTGCTCCATTTGGTTTTTATTTCTTTATTATTCATTTATCTATACTTTCCAATAACGATCGCTGTGAAGTAAAAGCCTAAATGTTTGTTGTCTTTAACTTCTATAAATGTTTCTCTGTTCTAGCCCAGTCTGCATTTACCCTTAATATGTAGTTATATTTACGCTATCAGTAGGAGTAAGAAGTACCACCATGTCTACAAAAACCTGATTGTAACGGCTCGATGTAATACACTAGCATGTTTTCCTTTTAACGAGTCTCCGGACTAGATTAGTCCCTTCACACGTGCCAGTGTTCCACACGCAAAAGAAAGTAGATTGACCAAATAAAAAGGTTGATTGTCTGAGTTGGTGCGATCTGGGCCCCGTTTCACTAAACGTTCGTAAGCTTACGAATTTCGTAAAATCGATCTTAGCGTTACGAATTTTATTTCACAAAAGATTCGTAGCATAAAATATTCGTAAGTTACGTCAATAATTACGACAGCTAAGGAGGTGTCGCAACTTGATATTTTGTTCGTAAATACAACAAAGATGGCGTCAGTCGAGTGACAGTGCTTACGCTAAAAACCGTTTCTCAACGATACAGCTTTAAATTTCCCTCCGTTAGTCTATTCCAGCGACAGATCAACAAGAACATTCACGACGAAGCAGCTTTTCACACGGTATCGCTGGTACTGTGCCATGCAATCCGCATCCCCTAAAGCCGAAGCGATGAGGCGGCCGTCTGTGTATTGTACGCAAATTACAAGGTTTCACGCAGTTGTTATCATTTAAAGATTTCCACTTACGTTTTAAAAAAAGACATTACTGACGTGGTTATAGTTACAACCTTAAAGAGGAGGTTCCTTGGTGGGACCCCTGGACCTCATTCACCGGTTCGGTAAGAGAGGCAGTTATAAAAACAGAATTGAGAAGAATGCAACATTACATATTATGATGTAAAAACTAGTGATTTACGTGTGGTAATTATAGAAATGGAAGATAGATTGGCTACACAGAAATGCGACACTTCAATTACAGGGCGTAGATAATTAAAAGGTTTTGAATATTTTTGTAAAAGTCTTGTTTGATGATTTAGGATTGCAAGTCTGTAATGTCAATTTTGCACACCTCATATTTTTCCAGAAGAGGTTTTTGTTCTTCTGAGAAACCTCAAATCTAGGGCGAAATTGTTCCCACTAAAAGTGACAGCTCCAGGAGCTTATCCTCAGACTTTTGATGAAGATTAGGAATTTTGTCTGCAAAACAATGTTTTTATTGGTCATTTGTATCGCAATGAAATATGAAAGTTGAATAGCATATTGATTTGCTGTTCGTTATTCGAATGTCAGCAAAATATGAAAGTCGAATGACAAATTAATTTGCTTTTCACATGCAAATATTAGCAGAATATGAAAGTCAAACAGCAAATAAATTTGCTATTCGTCAATCGAATGAACAGGCTCAGCGAATAACAATCTAAATTCTGGTCGCCTACAATGTTCACAATATTCTGAAATAACATTACTAAAGACAAATACCAAGTTGTTGACAAATAGTGTTACTCGGTTAAACTAAGACAAGCCACTTTTGTACCAGATTTTATAGTTTTGCAAATGATATTGTTTGATATCTTTATGATTATATAACTTTGTTGATTTCGTTCACAGATATCAATTTATCAATTACATTCTGATTACCCCTATAAAAGGAACACCTCTGGTAAAATACTTTGAACAGACAATAAATTTTCATTGTATGGCTCGAAAATATATTTTCCTCTGTTAGCATTTAATTTTCACATATTTTTAGGATAATTGTAAAGTTATTTTTAAAAAAAATCAACATTATACAAATATGGATGAAAATATACATGTATAATGATAAAATGCACAATAATAGGGACCTCCTTTATATGGGTATGAGTCTAGATCGATCATTGGCTATACTGTTGGCCAGTCGATGTGCCATGTTCGCGTTGTTTCAGCTCGAGTTGTCACATTCAATAAACCCTTTTTCGCATTATGAACATACGACCTCGGCCTCATCAACTTCTGATATAAGTAATCAACGGGAGAATAGCATCCCTCATATTTCACAAATCAGAAACACTTTTAACTGAAGGCTGTCAACCAGAGGATTATCTTGCAAGAAGGGTTCATGTCTACAAAAAGTCGTATACATTGACACCCCCATGTTTGTCTTTGAGAGCCAGTTAGATAGCAACTAGCGAAGTTATGTGGCCTATGTACGTCTGCACAACGATCATTTTATTGATATAGTAAAAGTAAGTTATTTCATCATTAATTTTAAACAGATAATCGTCAAATACTATTCTACAGACTTTTATCTCAGTTTCTTGGCTTTTTTTCAGACCATCCCTCATAAAATATTTCTTTACCGGCGGGTCAAACATATGTAACCTATCTAACCCAAATATTAGGCCCAGCGGATACGATTTCATCACGATTTCGATATTGATAATTGTGTAGTCGCAATTTAGGCTAAACATATAAGTACAGAGCCTTTCATCAATCAACAGAAATTGAAAGGAACTCATTTTTTAAAAATATAAAATATGTAATTGCTGTACTTGATTGCAAACTTTAGGAATTTATATTAGAAAAAGGATTAGTGTTACTTGTAAATGGGATAACTCCCTTTTTATCCCTAGTTAAAGTATGAGAAAAATAATTGTTAAATTTGTATTTTTGAACCCCCCCCCCTGCTAGTAGTTAGAATGTGATTTAAAATATATGAATGGTTTCACCTTTGAATCCATGATCCCCAAAGTATTTAAGATAAGTATAAAGAAAATCAAACATTAATAAAATTAGTATTCCAGAAATACATACTGAGTAGGGATCATTCCAGACAGATGTTAAGGGATATAAAACAATTATTCATCATTTAAATATTGCCATGGGAAGCAACATCTAATTGGTAAAATGCTCAGGTATTGATCAATATAGTGAAACATCTTTTTATTATTCTATGTACAGGCATCAAATTCATCTTCTTTTCAGGAAAACCTCATTGTTTTACGACAAGTTTCGACTGTCAATCATAAATAGTTCTATAATAAATTCATTTAATAATCCTTGTTCTTTCTTGTATCATCATCCTGAGCCTGAGGTTTCAGAGAATTGTATGGGGGCAATCTTTGTTTTCGAAAAAAGCTATTTACTTGATGTGATTAATTCAAAGTCAATGCATTACTTCAATTATGTTGGATCTTTAATATGAGATAAGTAAGGCTTATTGAAGTTTTTATGAATAATATTTGTTCCGATGTATCAGTTAGTAATAAATCATAGTTCATAATTGAAACTTTTCATCTTGTCAATCTTATTCTCACTAATAAAAGTAAGCTATGTATTAAGAGAACTGCTCATTGATTATTGTTCTCAAACAATTTCTTATATGAAATATGATTAGGAACGTTAGAGTCAATGGACCATTGGGCGCATTGGATGAAAAAATGGCCAATTCAAATCAGAAAATGTACCTACTATGGGGAATGGCCCGTTCAAAATTATGAAAATGATTAAAAGCCCTAGAAATGGCCCATTGTCAAAGTTGTCCTTCCCACTCCCTGATTGTATTTTATGAATAGAAATAGGTAAAAGGGTAGCCCATTAAGAGTGAAAGAGAATTGAAAATGTTCAAACATAAACTCATTCATAACTAGAAATATGTGCATGTGATGCACAGTGATGTCCCCCTTCCAAACTTTAAATCCAACCTTATCATCTTGCCACTTAAACCAGTTTCAATCCATACCAAACATATAACAAGTTGAATGGTGTATAAGGAACAGTTTTATTTATTTGTCAAATTCTTTCTTATAGGGAATGTGTCATTTGATACTCACACAGTCATCAAATATCATAATTAGCATCTACAGCCCCTAATATGCACTAAGTTGAAATTGTTTTCATGGAAACCAAGTAAAATGAAAAATTGAGAATAACCAAAGTAGCAAAAGGCACCACCCGAGCACTAGATCTGACCACATACCAGCTTTAGTAAAATAAATAATCATTTGATTTTTAGATATAGGTTGGAAAATTATTCTACCCCCATATGCACAAAGTTCAAATTGTTTCCATGGAAACCAGAAAAATATTTTAAAAATTGAGTAAACAAAGTAGCAAAAGGCACCACTCCACTAGATTTAACCACATATCAAGTTTTGAAAAAAAATATTGAACGTTTTTTTAGATATGGCCCGGAAACAAAAGCATCCCCCCCTATATGCACTAAGTTCAAATTGTTTCCATGAAAACCAGGGAAAAAATTAAGAATAACCAAACTAGCAAAAGGCACCACTCCATCACTAGACTTAACCACAAACCAAGTTTCGTAAATGGAAACGAAAGCTTTTTGGAACTACGGAATTACCGAATTACGGAACGACTGAACCATGGATCCACGTATCCACGTATCCACGGAACCACGGACGGAACTGAAAACATAATGTCTCCCGCAAAGCTTTCCGGGGGACATCATTATTAAGTACATATATCTTAAGTAAAAAGTCTTTATTTATCACAATAACTATTTTACTATTGATTAAACACTATATGCAAGTACAAATGCAAATATAAAATCAAACTATCTACCAGCTGTTATAAAAAATATTTCAATATTGATTTTGTATCAAAATACTAATAATATATTTCATGTAAATATCTTTGTTGATATATCGTCATTTCACTGTTTCTACGAGGTGTCGTCAAATACCCGGTATGACAATCTACGTCATCCCGTCTCAAAGTAATTCCTAAAAGGATTGGTTAAGTTTTTATTTAAATACGAGTTGTTTTATTTATGCAATTTATATTTTTGAATGTGAAGAGACTCTTGACGCGGAAAGGTATTGGCTAGTTCACACTCGAGTCAGATTCAGTGTTTAGCACGTGCTTTAGAAGAAGAATGTCTTGTGTGGTATTCATTTCTTTCATTTATGATGCTATAACTGTGGACTCATAGGAAAGTTCATGAACATGGCTAGTTGATAACATTCAGCATCATAGTATGCCGACATAGTGTGAAAGGTTGAATTTAACACAACAAAAATCTATTCTAATCTGCGAATAATGTGAACACTTCCTTATTTCACATCTTTTTGTACCTTCATCTCTTTTTATAAATGAAAGATTTGATACTGCCTGTCATTGTACTCCATTTTAATTAGTAAACATATATAATAAAACAATTTTGATAAAATTAGATAAAATAAATAATTTCCATTGAGTCTCGTCAAAATTGAAGATTATTGTTGAAGATGGACAAATTCTAAACATACAGATTTATAATAAAAAAAAGCAAATGAATTGACAACTTATTCCGGAAGTGAATTAGGAGAGTGAATAGGGTTTTTAATCATAATTTACAAAGAAGAATATTAGCAATGAAAATTATACCTATCTGTATCATATAATTAGCCCTCTTAATTACTTCACTACAACTGAAGCCGAAAATCCCTTGAAACCAACATAGCAAAGTTAAATTAGTTATTTGTTATAATTCTGTTATTGAAAAATAGGAAACATCACGTTGTGTCAGGCTTATTTATTTTGTTGAATAGAGTTTGAATAAATATTGAGTATCAAATCGTAAGCCTATTCCACCAAGCTTGACTTGAAAGGTTGAAAAGTTAAAAACTTTAAGTTTGATATTAATGTCTTGGTTTGAAAGAAGCGTGATCCGATGATACTGTTTTGGTGGCAGGGAGCGTGATATTCCTCTCAAGTCAACTAGGTCTAGCGTGTTACAGATGATTACACTTTTGTCCTCATCCACGATTTCTGTAACTCACTCTTATTACAGAAAGGAGTCTTTTCTGAGAAATGTCCACGGTCGCTCTGTTGTAACACTTTTATCAACTGAAAGTCGTGTACACGCATTTCCGGTTTAGCCGCCATATTCATGGAAACGTGTTCGAATCACTGTTTGGACAATATTTCTTAATAACACTTTAGATAAATTATTTCACTTTAATGACATTAGGTTGTAGTGAAAGACGTAAATAGATATTAATTCTTAATTGTATTCATTGTATTCTAAGTCAGTTGGTCTCAACACTGTCTATTCAAGTCAATTTTAACAAAATGTATCAATAACGTTAAGTGGGGACGTTGTATGAAATGTAAGAACGTTGACATTTGAGATATGTTAAGAGGAAAATTGTTAGAATTGGTAACGAAGACGAAGTTTTTTTATGATCTCAATACTTTAAGCATTAACAAAAAGGAGCTTAAGTACTTTTATTCAAAACAGCATTGAAGCAATTTGAAATGAAATTGGCTGCTGTCATGATATAAAATTGAATACTACGAAGCAACCTTTTCATTTTCATTCACTATAATTGTTTTGAATATATTGGCAGTCAATGTTCACAGCCTGTAGAAATAAGCATATGTGTACGATTCAGTGAACACAACTGGTATAATGACTCAGATACAATTATTGCATATGGACTGATATCACTGCTATGGATTTAAGTCATAAACAACCAAAAGCATTCGTACTCACTTAGTTAAGTTTGTGATATATCCATGAAGTGTAAAGGAATTCTATCCACAGCACATATCACTTGAACCCGATGAGGTGGCCAAGATTTGCAAGTGTCAGTCATATACAAACAATCCACCATGAATCGTCCAAAATATAAATCATCTTCTTCCAATCTTCATATGTTATGAATAGTTAAACATTTGGAACATAACAATTGAAGATTAAGTAGTAGTAGTTATATCCTGAAGCACAAAACCGTAGATGAACATAGTCAGTTCTCCAGAACACGTCCGCCATCCCTCATGACGTCACAACAGTCTATAAAACTTTGCGTACAGATAACGTCAAGATAAATCTGCGCCAGTCAAATCACTGCCATTCGTGTAATGAAATGAAATACAAACTACAATGGTTCAGCACAAAAGTATATTTAGTTACAAAATGCATCAGTTTACTCACAGCTAGTATATAGACAACTCTCAACTAAAATCACAGATTGTCTTGTTACTCAAACCAAGTGTCATCGAAACCTGTTGTCATTGGCTAACTCCGATAGGGTGGTTCCTCTTGCTTCCTGTTGTGATGTATAGTGCGATGTCAAGGCCAAGAAATAGCTTCCTTGTGTAGATGATGTGTGTACACGATATGTATAAATGTTACCTAACCCGATGTGCATAGCATTCGATGAGTATGTTGAACCTGTGTCTATATGAGTTAGGGATGTATTGTAACGATAGATCGAACTATGGTTTATCGATATGTGAGCTGTGAAAGCACTTTACCGATAGTCATTTTTTAAAACAATCAATATGATCGTTAGCACGGATAAATATTGATACATTTGATAGTCTTTGTAAGGCTTTGCCAATATTTTTTCTATTCTTTAATCAACTTTTTCAAACCATTGTCCCTCTCAAAACATTTAGTAATTTAAAGTAACCTAAATTAACAAATATTGACAAAGCTGATGACTAAATACAGTCTATATCACATCATACATTAGTACATGTACCAAGTCTTGACTCCCTTCCAATCACAATAAAAAAAACCCAGCAATATCAAATAAAATCAAGTGTTGTCCTGACAAAATTAGTCATATACTGTTTTAGAAAACCGTGTAAACTGTCAGTGAAACTTTTATTATGAGATGGATCCATCCTGTCTCTTATGTTTTGTTCGTATGTACTGCATTTGAAACGTTAAGTAAGGGGTAAAATCACTACATACAACCAAAATATTAGAAAACCAGAATCTCCATTCTCACACGACTAATTAGAACAGTAGAAATGTACCGAGGATAAAGAACAGGGACATATATTGTTAAAAAAACAGTTTACAAAACATTTGGAGTCGGTTATCAATCTACATGTACCATTATTATAAAATAATAAAGGGATGTATTGGAGTAAAAACCCTTGGTCTCTTTGAAATTTTTTTCAGAAATGTTATCCCTTCATATAAAGCCATGAGTAGAAAAAAATAGACCGCCCCTCTTCCCTGCATTATTTTCAAAGCTAAAAAAGTCGCAACAATCAGTCAGTTGATCCATTTCAGAAGCCGACTTCTTAACACGGATATACGAGGGGGAGGTCAATAAGTTAATAGAAGCGAGTGTTGATACAATCCTAAAGGCATCACCGTTGGTGTCATTATTGAGGCAGGCCATTTGACGACAGTTTACAGACATAGATGACCCTTCCCGATCAATTGCATCAGATTTACAGCCTGTTGAATACAGGTACCCTCCTGTAATCATGGAAAGTTCTAAACTGAGCATGGTGCGGTTATCAAGTTTCTCACGACAGAAGGATTATGCGAACAAAATACACAAACGTATGACCAATGTGCCACGAAACTTAAAGATCGACTGAAATGACCAAAGGTAACTTTCGTGATTCATTAAAATGTATTCTAGTTTGCCAGTAACTCGAATTCAAATTTTCGAAATCAGCTGATAAACAATTTTAATACGTCTTTTTCGAATCACCAGCTAATTAGCACCAGTGAACAGAACTAAACTGGCCCGTGGTCACTGAAGCGTGTCCAGCCGCGTGACGTGCTAGTTGGCGCCGGTATAACCGCCTTAATCAATAAGCAACAACAAATCTCACAGGTTTAACAACTGTTTAAACATAATTAAAGTCTTCCAAACAACTCCTACCTTCGTTACATTTATGTTTAATAAATCTTTAATTATTTGTATTGTTTCATGCGAAAGACAGTGTTTTAATACGATGCTATGCGCACTATCCCATAGCATGTGTCCATTAATTGCGACGTCTGCCAAATGTTGTCACAACAACCAGACTGGTTTAACTAGTCTTATTCTTTTATGACACACAGGCCGTTATGTAATCCTATCGCATTCAATTTCAATTCTTGATTTAATGGTCTCTAATTATACCTTTTGAATTTTCACACCTTGGACCCGCCAAGCGGCATATATGTCCGGTCATTATTGTAACTATTGGCATTCCACTGCTACTTAGTTTAATTTCACGGCGTCCAGTCATTAGGTACCAATAAAATTGTAGAGTATATATTCAACCAATGAATTAATAAAAGGAGATTTGGCTCATACACATCTACCGACGATAACACTCATTTAAAGTAGATCGTGAATAATGTGTATCAACATTCTTTAAGATTACATAGGATGTTTCTTACGCTTGCGCCAGGTATGTTTTCATATAATTGATTGTTAAATTCTAAGACAGAGGTATTGTCACACAGTGTGAGATGTTATACTAGATAACAATATGATATGTTAATTAAATACAAACGAATCATCCATTTAAGTACTAAGTTGTCATGAAAGTGAAGTGAAAGAAATTATTTTGTTCTACAGTAAACATTAAACAATGTTTTTACACTGTCTCCCGTTTATTACAAAAAATTTTTCGAAACAATTTAGAACTTCATATCGATAAATATATGATTTAACACTACGTGTTATCCCATAGTCGTTGATCTCTCACCGAGTTATGAACCTTTTTGATATAAACCCACCCGAGAAGACCGCGTCCAAGGATTGTCACAGTCCAATCAAAATTGATTTGACGAATGAGAAGGAAAGTTGATATCGTGAAGCAGTAACATATCGTATTTAGGAATTCTTTCGGTGATGCTATTGCCTCTATTTTGCTATTGAATTAGCTTAAAAATACAGAGAAAATCAAAGGCGGTTATCCAAAACAGGGGTATAAGAGGTCTCCTAGTAGTCGAATTAAAGTCGTGAGCTCTTGGACATCTATATAGCTTATCCCGATAACTTTCATGCCCATCTGGTCACAGGGATAAAATTCATCAGTGGGATCCTGACAAAAGCAAGAATCCACGCAATGGAAGCATAAACACTCTCCTGCACCAAAGAAGTTTAGACCACAGTCTTCTGCTTTCAAGACGGGAACTGGAGAAAACGGCCAACACCGAAAACGAAAACGTATGTGGGGATACGTCTTTAAAGACATAAGGTGTTGTCTTGTGATAGATGTAATCTGACAAAAACTCATGAATGTTGATGTCAAACGTCTACTTGCAACTACTGGTGATGTCCCGACGTAAATATACTTCCAAATGATATAAAAAAATTTAAAGAGTAAAATTTTCGCGCTACTGCATTTCAAGTAATTAAAGATACTCCTTATCTAAATAGTCTCTTTTTAGGTCTTATTACCCCGAGGAGATCGCTAATGCTAATCCGTTCCAGTTGGCTGCCAAAGTTCTTAATGATGTGTCTAATCAACAGCGCTAGCACTTTTTTAAATGGTTATGAACTTTGCTATACAGAGAGAGAATTTGTTTATTAATGTCTCAACTTGTACATACAAAGAGGTAATACACATTTTGTTATGGTACAATAAGAAAATTAGCCATTCTATAAAACATCGTTGGCCGTTGTCTCCAGAATCAATGGCCGTTTTCTCTTCTTCAACTATGGCCGTTTTCTCGAGTATTCTATTGGCCGTTTTCCCCGATGGCCGTTTTCAGTAGATCCCTTCAAGACCAGAGCGACCATTTTCTTGGATTCAAGGGATATGATACGTATAGACCAAAAACATCTAACACTACAACAGGAGTCTACTATGCTGACTTGTTGAAGCAAGTGAGAGCGGTGATCAAGAAGAAGAGGCATGTTGACTTCTGGAGTTATACTTCTTCATGACAACGCTCCAGTGTCATATTGCACAGGCTGAACTTCACCAATGTGGCTTTGAATAACTTAACCATCCAGATTAGGCATGTTTCACAATTTCACACTTGTGTAGTACAAGATTTGGGTATGATGGTGAACTCAAGGCAGCGACTGAGGCGTGGCTAAGGGGCCAGACAGAAGACTTCTAAGCCAAGGGCATAGACAATCTCAAAGACAGAGGGGCAAAGTGCAACGAGGTCTAGAGAGATTGTATTGAAAAATAAAATCAATATCACAATCATTGGCATATATCCAATTCTATGAACTTATTGACTTTCCCTCGAATCAACAATAAATTCATTATAACATAACTGGGTCTGGCCTGTGCTTTTGTTTATAGCTAAGAGGTAGCTTTTTGTAAAGAACATAAAACAGATAGGGCTTCTCAAGTTCTCGAGCCGAGTCGTGTACAGCTGGACTTGAGAATACTGTTACTTATTTAAGAAATTTTAAACTGTATGTCTTTGATGTTTGAAATAAGATGATCATCATGATCGTGTCAAGACATTTTTCCCAAGAATACAGTGGATGACCATATATAAATCGACTTACACAACGCCGGTTGTTATTTCCTTTCCTCTAAGGGCTGTTTTCCTGTTTACTTCGCCGCTAGATACATATGCTGAGGCCGTTATCTCCATAGGGATGTTATTTGACCTCTGACCTTCATACATGTAGTCAACTACTTTGTTATTCAAAAGGTCAAATTCAGTTTGTTCGTTGATACGTTGCAAGTTTGAATGTCTGCACAAAAAAAAGAAAATATTAATGTGTAACCAAACCATTGAGATTTAAGCCATAGACTCAATGATATAAGCTGCTGCATTACTTCAAAATATAAAAAATACAACATAAAAAAGAATTAAAACAATATTTATACAATATCTGTATGTTGAATAAGTAACTATTTCAGCTTTCCTGTATACCTTCTCTGTCTTGTGAACATGAATGAATTAACATTTACAAAGACGATAATTACAAATTGTTTTTTTCTTAATTGTAAAGACTAAATGTCAAGAAAACCTTCATAAAATGTAAATAAATATTGGTCTCAGCTGCATTCTACCGAGCGTTCGTCTCTTTATAACATTTCACTACCCGTTGTAGAAAATTTAAAAAATATATCTAATTTGTTTTCTGGTGATAGTATTCTCGAACATGTAGGTTACATCACAGGGGCGTGTATCGCTGAGAAATAGCTGTAGAAAGACATATACACCTATTGGCCTACCTTAAGACACATATACCTATAGTACCTACCCTAATACTATATAGTATTAGGGTAATATAGTATCAGTGTAGATACTATAGGTATATATGTCTTTCTACAGCTCTTTCTCAGCGATACACGCCCCTGTGGGTTTCATCATTTAGAATTATCAATGATGCAATAAGGATTTACTAATGTCACAATTATTTGATATTCTTTTTAAAACGTAAACAGGACAAGTGATTAACGCCATGTGTTATGCATGTATAAACCATATGATACAAACGACTTACCTGTACGAACTAAGCACTGAATGTACAGTAGCTCTTTGTAATGTTTGCCTATCTGATACGAACTAAGCACTGAATGTACAGTAGCTCTTTGTAATGTTTGCCTATCTGACACGAACTAAGCACTGAATGTACAATAGCTCTTTGTAATGTTTGCCTATCTGATACGAACTAAGCACTGAATGTACAGTAGCTCTTTGTAATGTTTGCTTATCTGATACGAACTAACCACTGAATGTACAGTAGCTCTTTGTAATGTTTGCCTATCTGATACGAACTAAGCACTGAATGTACAGTAGCTCTTTGTAATGTTTGCCTATCTGATACGAACTAAGCACTGAATGTACAGTAGCTCTTTGTAATGTTTGCCTATCTGATACGAACTAAGCACTGAATGTACAGCAGCTCTTTGTAATGTTTGCCTATCTGATACGAACTAAGCACTGAATGTACAGCAGCTCTTTGTAATGTTTGCCTATCTGATACGAACTAAGCACTGAATGTACAGCAGCTCTTTGTAATGTTTGCCTATCTGATACGAACTAAGCACTGAATGTACAATAGCTCTTTGTAATGTTTGCCAATCTGATACGAACTAAGCACTGAATGTACAATAGCTCTTTGTAATGTTTGCCAATCTGATACGAACTAAGCACAGAATGTACAATAGCTCTTTGTAATGTTTGCCTATCTGATACGAACTAAGCACTGAATGTACAGTAGCTCTTTGTAATGTTTGCCTATCTGATAACTAATGTTCATAAACTACCGGGCAAAAGAAACGATACCAAGTATAATTGACCAATAAAAGACAGAAAATAAATGACACATCTTTTATTCATTTCCATTATGAAAACAGATAACAAGTTCATCAAACAATCACATATTGAAGTCTTTCAGGTCAGTGTGTTATGACGTACAACTCCTTAAAGTTCACTCATGAAATTGTCCTGAATTCGATCAGCACCTAAAAATACAACACCCATAAAAACAGGTTTTTCAGTATCTCGTATGGCCGCCACGGGCCTCGATGCATGCCCGAACTCGTCGTCGTGCTGAGAACACCAGACGTAAGATAACACGGTCTGGTATTCTCTGCCATTCCTCTCTCAGGGCCTGGGCAAGCTCTTGGAGGTTTCCTGGAACCACGGCTCTTTGACGGACTTGACGATCCAAATGGTCCCATAAATGTTCGATGGGTGACAGGTCAGGTGACCTGGCAGGTCATGGCAACACGTTGATGTTGTTTCTTTGCATGAAATCCCTGACAATACGGGCTGTATGGGGACGGGCGTTGTCCTGCTGGAACAGGGTTCTGTTGTTGTGCTGTAGCAGGAATGGTAGGAGCACTGGGCGGAGAATCTGATCGATGTACCTCTCTGCATTGAGGTTCCCATCAACCACAATGAGATCAGTCTTCCCTTGTCCGCTAATTCCGCCCCACACCATGACACTGCCACCGCCAAAGGGTACCACAGTCTGAACACAACAACGTCGCCAACGTTCACCACGACGTCTATACACCCTCGCTCTTCCATCATTTCTGAATAGTTGGAAGCGACTCTCATCCGAAAAGATGACTCTTCGCCAGTTCCGGGCCTGCCACTGCCGAACGTTACGTGCCCACTGGAGACGTTGACGTCGATGTCGAGGCGTCAGATGCACGCCACGGCCGGGTCTGTAGGCGCGAATACCATGTCGTCTCAGACGTCTGGCCACTGTTCTTCGACTGACAGCATGTCCAAGGCTATTCGTCGCTGATTCCGTCACTGACAGGAAGCGGTTCCGCAGATGAAGAATTCGCAAATGGCGGTCTTCGTTGGCGGTTGTTACGCGGGGTCTTCCACTCCTCGGCAAGTCTACTGTCCTTCCTGTCTGCCTGTACCGTCTCATAAGCCTGGTGATAGTAATACGGCTGCAACCCAACGTCGTAGCCACGTGTGCATGCGTTGCACCCATCTGTATCATCCCGACGGCCCTCTCTCTCTCTTCTGGTGATAATCTTGCCATGTTTCCATGTACAGTTGAAGAAATGGTATGTCGTCGAATGATAAGACACATCTTTTATACCCAAATGATGCACGTGCAACATGTGATTTTCATGTAAAAAAATATCGCTTTAAAGGCACTAGTGCACGCTTTTACGGTTTAAATTGGCTATTTTAAGGTTTAAGAGGACTTATGCAATCACTTAAGCTTTCTATCGATGCAATGAAATACTTAAAATTCTTTACAATTGACCTGCAATCAACAATGAAAAAAATTAGACAGCCGCTGTCGGCTTGGACATATAACAAATCTAAGATTAGCTGTGCACAAAACGGATAAATTATAGACAGTTGAAAGCGGCTGAACACTTATTATGTGCAGCTGTTGAATTTACCTAAACTCTGAACTGAGAACAAATAATGAATTATGTTTTATGAAAGCAATGTTGTAAATAAACCGACTTAATAACACAGCATTAGCATTGCTATTAGATTGACCAAAGCGGTTGCCGTTTCCGCTTTTTTGGTTATAAGCAAAATCTCAATATTTCCGATATCGTAGTTCATGCGGATTTATTGTAACGTAACATTAAATACTTCCGGTCTTTAAAAATCAACTTTACTACCTTAATACGTAAATATTCGTTAAATAACTTACGAGGTAGATTATTTGAGTGAGGATCTTGAATAATATCGAGAGATATGCAGTATCTGTGCAATCGTTGTGTTAAAGAAATATTGGTGTGCACTAGTGCGTTTAATGCAATTTCCCGTAAACGGATCGCCAAAACGCAACAATTTTCGTGACACATATGATTACTGACATAGGGGAATCATTTCAATGTCGTGTATTTACATTTTCAACAGTTTTGTAAAAAAATATTTGATCTGAAAGTTTGGTATCGTTTCTTTTGCCCGTTAGTTTAGTTACATTTATTTTGGTTATTGTCGTTTATAGCGTTCAGTTTCGGTCGTCCATACTGCCTATATCCGTGATCATTACTCTGATCTGTATGTTTTGGCGAGAAAGATAACGTGACCACTCTTATACATAATAAACATATACATAATAAACTGTTATCAGTAAATGGAATCAACTTTATCCACTTGACGCGGTCGTCTTCCCGGTCCAGTATTCTACTTTGAACGTTTCTAGAATAGAGTTTCTTATAACGACACCAAATCTTCTTTTGGCGTAATTGTTGATATTTCTTCTGCTATTTACAAATTATACAATGTACATCAGTCTTGAGTAACACTTGAATGATCACAGAAAATGTCATAAATAGAGATTATTACCCGAGGAAGTGTGTCATATGACTTTTACGAAATGAGTGCGAATTTTTGTATTACCCGAGCGAGAGCGAGGGTTATACAAAAGTTCGCACGAGTTTCGTAAAAGTCATATGACACAATTCCGAGGGTTATAATTTCTTTATTACCGATTCTATTTCATTTAAAACACACGGAAAGCGGCCTGCTTTATTTGCGGCGGGCCGCTTCAGTGACGTCACGAACAATGGTTTGATGACGTCACAGACGACGTAATACGGTAACTCGCGCTGAAACAATCGTTGCTAGGCAAAAGTGATATGTGCACATGTGCTCATATTGAAAATATGTCACCGTTTATGATTGCCCATATGGGTAATAAATCAAAATATTTACTACATGTTCACGGAATTCACTATTATCTATCATCAATATTCCAGAATCCAAGCCCATGGGCGTGGCTACCCACACGCAATGTACTCAATTGGATATACACTTTTTCTCAAAATTTCATAATGAAAACGATTCTAAAATAGAACTAAACATGGATATAAAAATTGACATTATTTTTATATTCGACTGTAATGTCACATGTGATTTGTTTCGCTCTTAGCAAATTTTTTATTCTAAGATTCTTCTTAACTCCAGTAGAAATGTACCGAAGTGAAGGGAAAGTAGAACTTCAAACCAGCGATACGGGGCATTGTCGTCACGAAAGATGGAAACGTTTTTTAATCGCTCTCAAATGAAACGTTCAGCTTCGAGAATTCAGAGAATAAACACGGAATTGTACACTCTAGAGCAAAAGATACGGTTGTTACACAAATGTAGGATATTTCAATCAATGGGTAGTAAATATGACTAAAACAAAGTTGCACCATTTCTTATTTTCTTTAGAAGAAATTTCATACACATTTCTCATGTCTTTAATCTTCTTAAATTGATGGGGTTTTTTAAAACGCAATTTAGTAGCTCATTCCAAAACTCATTTTGGAAGCTCTTTAACTAAGCGAGATCGGAGAGCAAAATTGGTCTTTTCCCATATTTCATTACGTATAGAAGAAACATAGACACATTTAAGCACAAGTGGGTGTATTAGATAGACAACATCTTAAATCACCATATCCCGGATAAATAAAATATTTTATTATAATTGTAATGGATTCATTATAGCAAAACAGTTTTGAAGATCATAAACCAAGAAGCATCCTACCCTCTGGCTTGACTGAAATGCTGTATCATTGGTTTAAAAAATACTTCTATCAATCACTCGCTATAATAAATCTTAATCATATCAATATTTCGTTTATCATTATGTTTAAAAATAGCTAGCATTCATTTTGCCCATGCGTTTACTTCGACACTTGTCACACTGTACTACCAATTTTCAGATATTCATTTTCACAGCTGGGCGGCCTGAGTGCAATGCGGGTGATGTCCCAGGCCAGACATGAGAGGTAAGCATATTAACCACTAAACCACCATGTCGTAAAACACGCAATTAAACTTCTTTAATGCACAAAAACAATCAAAATAGGTTCGATATATCGTCAGGATTTGAACTTCAAAAACTAAAAAAACCGCATTTAAGCTGTTATACTGGTCTTCTACATTATTTTGGGGGACATGCCCCCAGTTCCGCCTAGATGCCCCCAGTTCCGCCTAGATGTCCCCAGTTCCGCCTAGATGCCCCCAGACCCGCATAGATGCGCCCAGTTCCGCCTAAATACACCCAGTTCCGCCTAGATGCCCCCAGTTCCGCCTAGATGCCCCCAGTTCCGCCTAGATGCCCCCAGTTCCGCCTAGATGCCTTAAGTTCCGCCTAGATGTCCCCAGTTCCGCCTAGATGCGCCCAGTTCCGCCTAGATGACCCCAGGCCCGCCTAGATCCCCCCCAGGTCCACCGTTATACCCCCAGACCCGCCTAGATGTTCTAGAACCGCCTAGATGTTTTTTTGTCACTAACCAATTGCAATGGAAACGAAATGACTTATTTTTTTCAATTTCTTGTATCAAATTTTGTACGTTCACATTTGCAACCAGTTCATCTTGTGAAAGAGCAGAGTCAATATGAATCAGGGAGAACTCTTTGGACTTTTTTTGTCTGGTCAGAGTTTTGCACTGCACAGGCTACCACACCTAGGTCCGTGTCAGTACGAGTCTTACGTGTCGCACTGACCACCTGTACATCCATCAGTTTGAGTCCACCCGTCATTGATTTACTCTATAACACTATCTAATCTAATCTAATATTAAGGTCGTCAGCTTCTCGTCTACCCTACGGCAGTTTCAAATGATGTCCTTTCTCTGTACTACTGTCTCAGAGTGCTTCTAGTCTCCAGATCTTCACCACTGCGCTGCACTACTGTCTTAGTCGGTGTGAAAGAGAGAAGTGAATAAGTGTAGTAGACGTTTATTTGATATTGTCGAACTAAGTGTTTTAATATGCTTATTGACAAGACAGCTGGAAACATTTTATTTTTCTTAGGTAGGTTTCGACAGGATAAAATTTACAAAATGAAAGAAACACAAAATCTATCTGTAATTCTACATGTCCTATAAAACAGAAACAGCAAAACAATAACATTAAAAAACCCATTTCAATAGACGAAAATGAGGACTGTACAAAAAGACAATGGAGAGAACTGAAGCAACTACGAAAAGAGCGATTTAGAGCGTTTACTCTGTAATCAGTTTTGAAAATTAACTCAAATATTAAATTTTAATCTGCAAATGTTGTGGCGGTAAGCCGTCTCGAACTCGTATACTTCATTCACATCTATGCCGAACTCTGACGATCATACTGCTGGACCATTGTTGACATATATGCAATTTTAGAGACTGACATAAATATATAAGGTATGATTTTATACAATTAACGTAAATATAACTAGTTCAGCCCAAAACAGTCCATACCCCTTAATCGGTCAAATCACCATAATTATAATAAGTTGACAGTTATTATAATGATAAAACTCATCACAACCACCTTCCATCCCCCAACAGGTGCCACCAGGACCCCCTTACCCTTTTAAATTTTAAGTTAAGTCAACGTATTTAGTTTATAAAAGAAAACGTGACCCCACACCCCACCTCATCCCTTACCCTACATGATCGCATCGCCACTTAAAACCTCAACTAAGACATTTTTGCGGCCCTCGAAATGTGCATCCCTCTCAATTAGAAAAGGTCCATCTGCCTCTGCCTTGACGTAACCAAATATTTTTTATGCAAGTCAATTTTCTAAAACTTTTAATTACTCAATTCAATTTCAATTTATTTCCGGTACTGAAAGGCCACAAGCCTGTAGTACAATACTTGCATGTATTAAAATGTACACGCCTAGATACTCAACCTTAACTTGACAACAATTAAGTGAAATTTATATCATGTTTCTTGATAAATTCTGATCTAAATAAAATTGCATAGTAAACAAACATGGACAGTTTTTGCAGCACTGTATGATTTGTGTTATTCAACAATTCAACGAACTTGAAAAGGTTTGGATGGACAAGGAAATATCTTTTTATGTATAACTTTCTTAGAAAATTGTAGACAGGGCAAATTAAAACAAAATGATATTCATCTTCTATTTCGATAAGATTACAAAGTTTACAAATTCTATTTTCATTTTGGATTGATTTGAATCTTCCACTCTCGATGAATTAGTCATGTGAAGAACATCTAAAAGCTATACGAAACTTTTTTACATTTACACATGAGAGATAGATTTCTGACTCCAAGGTACATTTAAACATTCTATAGTACAGGCATTTACTGGAAATTGATATCTTTTCAAGCCATTCTTGTAAATAATTATCTTTTAGTCTTCTTGTTAGTTGAAAGATAAATCTATTATTCGAGTCTACATGTTGGTCTAACCATACGAAACCAAACCCCTTTGAAAACAGGAACTAGTTGATTTTAATCAGATTGTCGAAATCCATAACCGTTTTCTTTTATTACCTTTCTTTAACTTATCGTGTCTAGCCTTTCAGTATAATGTGGTTATACTATTAAATTCTTCTTACGCCTTTTTCTGTAAATTAAGCTGTCATGGTTTGATTGATATTGAAAGTTCACTTTTGTGTCCAATGTAAGAGCAAACGATGCAAGATTCGTATCCGACTATACTTCAGATATTTCCAAAGCTGTTGTTTTCGACAAGTTTCTATTACCTTATTTGTGAGGAAGTTATTATTTTTAGAAATAAATTATATTTTCCCTTCTGTTTGGTTATGAGGGGTGAAATATCTCTGCATGCCTGCAGTACTCGGTCAGCTGTAACCTGCATGTTTTTCTTTTCTTTTTCCGGTTGACAAGTTTGAAGATATGAATAGTATAATCGCCATGGTTACAAATCAACTCGCCATGATCCAAATTCATCTTAGTTGTTGTAGTGAAACCTCCATAAGTCCTTGTTTGTCCAAGTCAACATTGTTCTAGCTTTGTCAATTCTACTTTATGATTAAGTTTCAAACCGGTAATAGATACAATGTCAGAAACATTTCATATTTATATTGCAGTTCTATAATGACGTAAATGAGAAAAATATTTTAAAAAGAAGTGTTATGTGATTCTGTATGCACCCCAGTACATTTACAGGATGACCTAAAACATTAAGATGACCAGTACATTTACAGGATGACCTAAAACATTAAGATGACCAGTACATTTACAGGATGACCTAAAACATTAAGATGACCTGAACATTAAAAACATTAAGATGATCTGTACATTAAAAACATTAAGATGATCTGTACATTAAAAACATTAAGATGACCAGTACATTTACAGGATGACCTAAAACATTAAGATGACCTGAACATTAAAAACATTAAGATGATCTGTACATTAAAAACATTAAGATGATCTGTACATTAAAAACATTAAGATGACCAGTACATTTACAGGATGACCTAAAACATTAAGATGACCTGAACATTAAAAACATTAAGATGATCTGTACATTAAAAACATTAAGATGATCTGTACATTAAAAACATTAAGATGACCAGTACATTTACAGGATGACCTAAAACATTAAGATGACCTGAACATTAAAAACATTAAGATGATCTGTACATTAAAAACATTAAGATGATCTGTACATTAAAAACATTAAGATGACCTGTACATTAAAAACATTAAGATGATCTGTACATTAAAAACATTAAGATGACCTGTACATTAAAAACATTAAGATGACCTGTACATTAAAAACATTAAGATGATCTGTACATTTAAAACATTAAGATGATCTGTACATTTAAAACATTAAGATGACCTGTACATTTAAAACATTAAGATGACCTGTACATCTAAAACATTAAGATGACCTGTACATCTAAAACATTAAGATGACCTGTACATCTAAAACATTAAGATGACCTGTACATCTAAAACATTATGATGACCTGTACATCTAAAACATTAAGATGACCTGTACATCTAAAACATTATGATGACCTGTACATCTAAAACATTAAGATGACCTGTACATCTAAAACATTAAGATGACCTGTACATCTAAAACATTAAGATGACCTGTACATCTAAACATTAAGATGACCTGTACATCTAAACATTAAGATGACCTGTACATTTCAAACATTAAGATGACCTGTACATTTAAAACATTAAGATAACCTGTAAATTTAAAACATTACGATGACCTGTACATTTAAAACATTAAGATGACCTGTACATCTAAAACATTAAGATGACCTGTACATCTTAAACATTAAGATGACCTGTACATTTAAAACATTAAGATGACCTGTACATCTAAAACATTAAGATGACCTGTACATTTGAAGGTCAGAAGTTACTCATGTGATTGCTACTATCTCTAATTTAAAGTTCCCTGAAAACACCTGTTGATTGCAAACTATAGCCACAAAGTGACTGAACAATAACACACATAATTCCTCTGATCACGAACATGAAACAGAAACTACCAGAAGTTAATAGTAATCGATGCTCAAGCAATGCATGCGATGAAAAGTTAATGGGAGTCTTATCTATGACAGAATACAGTTTAAAAAAGGTGAAATACCAGCCCAAAAAAATGACATATCAGATGATAGGACATAAGGTTTTACAGAATATTTCAAATTCCTTTTAAGCACTTCATTATGAAATTAAATTACAAATCTATCTTCACATGGCCTCTTTTTGGACCATTTACTGACAAAACATTAAAGAGGCACTGAGTGAGTTGTTGGGGTCATATATGCCAAACTTAATCAATGGTGTCATTTGATCGAGAAGTATCGACTGTTACTAAAAAGACACATTTTAAAGCTTGTTACAGTGATGTAGGTGGGTAATGATGTATCTCCGTGATGGTCTGTCCCAGGCTTTAGGTATCATTTGTTGATGAACACCAACCTCCTCTTTACAGTAAACATAGACCACAGTGATGTAGGGCGGTTATGATGTATCTCCATGATGGTATGTCCCAGGCTTTAGGTATCACTTGTTTATGAACACCCCCTCCTCTTTACAGTGAACATGGACCACAGTGATGTAGGGCGGTTATTATGTATCTCTATGATGGTATGTCCCAGGCTTTAGGTATCACTTGTTGATGAACACCCCCCTCCTCTTTACAGTGAACATGGACTACAGTGATGTAGGGCGGTTATGATCTATCTCTATGATGGTATGTCCCATGCTTTAGGTATCACTTGTTGATCAACAGCACCTCCTCTTTACAGTGAACATGGACTACAGTGATGTAGGACGGTTATGATGTATCTCCATGATGGTATGTCCCATGCTTTAGGTATCACTTGTTGATGAACACCACCTCCTCTTTACAGTGAACATGGACTACAGTGATGTAGGACGGTTATGAAGTATCTCCATGATATGTCCCATGCTTTAGGTATCACTTGTTGATGAACACCAACCTCCTCTTTACAGTGAACATGGACTACAGTGATGTAGGACGGTTATGATGTATCTCCATGATGGTATGTCCCATGCTTTAGGTATCACTTGTTGATGAACACCACCTCCTCTTTACAGTGAACATGGACTACAGTGATGTAGGGCGGTTATGATGTATCTCCATGATGGTATGTCCCAGGCTTTAAATATCACTTGTTGATGAACACCAACCTCCTCTTTACAGTGAACATGGACTGCAGTGCTGCAGGGCGGTTATGATGTATCTCCATGATATGTCCCAGGCTTTAGGTATCACTTGTTGATGAACACCACCTCCTCTTTATGGTGAACATTGACTACAGTGATGTAGGGCGGTTATGATATATCTCCATGATATGTCCCAGGCTTTAGGTATCACTTGTTGATGAACACCACCTCCTCTTTATGGTGAACATTGACTACAGTGATGTAGGGCGGTTATGATATATCTCCATGATATGTCCCAGGCTTTAGGTATCACTTGTTGATGAACACCACCTCCTCTTTACAGTGAACATGGACTACAGTGATGTAGGGCGGTTATGATGTATCTCCATGATGGTATGTCCCAGGCTTTAAATATCACTTGTTGATGAACACCAACCTCCTCTTTACAGTGAACATGGACTGCAGTGCTGCAGGGCGGTTATGATGTATCTCCATGATATGTCCCAGGCTTTAGGTATCACTTGTTGATGAACACCACCTCCTCTTTATGGTGAACATTGACTACATTGATGTAGGGCGGTTATGATATATCTCCATGATATGTCCCAGACTTTAGATATCACTTGTTGATGAACATCCCCTCCTCTTTACAGTGAACATGGACCACAGTGATGTAGGGCGGTTATGATGTATCTCCATGATGGTATGTCCCATGCTTTAGGTATCACTTGTTGATGAACACCACCTTCTCTTTATGGCGAACATGGACTACAGTGATGTAGGGCGGTTTTGTTATATCTCCATGATGGTATGTCCCAGGCTTTAGGTATCACTTGTTGATGAACACCCCCCTCCTCTTTATGGTGAACATTGACTACAGTGATGTAGGGCGGTTTTGTTATATCTCCATAATGGTATGTTCCAGGCTTTGAATATCACTTGTTGGTGAACACCACCTCCTATTTATGGTGAACATTGACTACAGTAATGTAGGGCGGTTTTGTTATATCTCAATAATGGTATGTTCCTGGCTTTGAATATCACTTGTTGGTGAACACCCCCTCCTATTTACAGTGAACATGGAGTACAATGATGTAGGGTGGCTATGATGTATCTCCATGATGGTATGTCCCAGGCTTTAAATATCACTTGTTGGTGGACACCCCCTCCTCTTTACAGTGAACATGGACTAAAGTGATGTAGGACGGTTATGATGTATCTCCATGATGGTATGTCCCAGGCTTTAGGTATCACTTGTTTATGAACACCCCCTCCTCTTTACAGTGAACATGGACTACAGTGATGTAGGACGGTTATGATGTATCTCCATGATGGTATGTCCCATGCTTTAGGTATCACTTGTTGATGAACACCACCTCCTCTTTACAGTGAACATGGACTACAGTGATGTAGGACGGTTATGAAGTATCTCCATGATATGTCCCATGCTTTAGGTATCACTTGTTGATGAACACCACCTCCTCTTTACAGTGAACATGGACTACAGTGATGTAGGACGGTTATGATGTATCTCCATGATGGTATGTCCCAGGCTTTAGGTATCACTTGTTTATGAACACCCCCTCCTCTTTACAGTGAACATGGACCACAGTGATGTAGGGCGGTTATTATGTATCTCTATGATGGTATGTCCCAGGCTTTAGGTATCACTTGTTGATGAACACCCCCCTCCTCTTTACAGTGAACATGGACTACAGTGATGTAGGGCGGTTATGATCTATCTCTATGATGGTATGTCCCATGCTTTAGGTATCACTTGTTGATCAACACCACCTCCTCTTTACAGTGAACATGGACTACAGTGATGTAGGACGGTTATGATGTATCTCCATGATGGTATGTCCCATGCTTTAGGTATCACTTGTTGATGAACACCACCTCCTCTTTACAGTGAACATGGACTACAGTGATGTAGGACGGTTATGAAGTATCTCCATGATATGTCCCATGCTTTAGGTATCACTTGTTGATGAACACCACCTTCTCTTTATGGCGAACATGGACTACAGTGATGTAGGACGGTTATGATGTATCTCCATGATGGTATGTCCCATGCTTTAGGTATCACTTGTTGATGAACACCACCTCCTCTTTACAGTGAACATGGACTACAGTGATGTAGGGCGGTTATGATGTATCTCCATGATGGTATGTCCCAGGCTTTAAATATCACTTGTTGATGAACACCAACCTCCTCTTTACAGTGAACATGGACTGCAGTGCTGCAGGGCGGTTATGATGTATCTCCATGATATGTCCCAAGCTTTAGGTATCACTTGTTGATGAACACCACCTCCTCTTTATGGTGAACATTGACTACAGTGATGTAGGGCGGTTATGATATATCTCCATGATATGTCCCAGGCTTTAGGTATCACTTGTTGATGAACATCCCCTCCTCTTTACAGTGAACATGGACCACAGTGATGTAGGGCGGTTATGATGTATCTCCATGATGGTATGTCCCATGCTTTAGGTATCACTTGTTGATGAACACCACCTTCTCTTTATGGTGAACATGGACTACAGTGATATAGGGCGGTTTTGTTATATCTCCATGATGGTATGTCTTAGGCTTTAGGTATCACTTGTTGATGAACACCCCCCTCCTCTTTATGGTGAACATTGACTACAGTGATGTAGGGCGGTTTTGTTATATCTCCATAATGGTATGTTCCAGGCTTTGAATATCACTTGTTGGTGAACACCACCTCCTATTTATGGTGAACATTGACTACAGTAATGTAGGGCGGTTTTGTTATATCTCAATAATGGTATGTTCCTGGCTTTGAATATCACTTGTTGGTGAACACCCCCTCCTATTTACAGTGAACATGGAGTACAATGATGTAGGGTGGCTATGATGTATCTCCATGATGGTATGTCCCAGGCTTTAAATATCACTTGTTGGTGGACACCCCCTCCTCTTTACAGTGAACATGGACTAAAGTGATGTAGGACGGTTATGATGTATCTCCATGATGGTATGTCCCAGGCTTTAGGTATCACTTGTTTATGAACACCCCCTCCTCTTTACAGTGAACATGGACTACAGTGATGTAGGACGGTTATGATGTATCTCCATGGTGGTATGTCCCATGCTTTAGGTATCACTTGTTGATGAACACCACCTCCTCTTTACAGTGAACATGGACTACAGTGATGTAGGACGGTTATGAAGTATCTCCATGATATGTCCCATGCTTTAGGTATCACTTGTTGATGAACACCAACCTCCTCTTTACAGTGAACATGGACTACAGTGATGTAGGACGGTTATGATGTATCTCCATGATGGTATGTCCCAGGCTTTAGGTATCACTTGTTTATGAACACCCCCTCCTCTTTACAGTGAACATGGACCACAGTGATGTAGGGCGGTTATTATGTATCTCTATGATGGTATGTCCCAGGCTTTAGGTATCACTTGTTGATGAACACCCCCCTCCTCTTTACAGTGAACATGGACTACAGTGATGTAGGGCGGTTATGATCTATCTCTATGATGGTATGTCCCATGCTTTAGGTATCACTTGTTGATCAACACCACCTCCTCTTTACAGTGAACATGGACTACAGTGATGTAGGACGGTTATGAAGTATCTCCATGATATGTCCCATGCTTTAGGTATCACTTGTTGATGAACACCAACCTCCTCTTTACAGTGAACATGGACTACAGTGATGTAGGACGGTTATGATGTATCTCCATGATGGTATGTCCCATGCTTTAGGTATCACTTGTTGATGAACACCACCTCCTCTTTACAGTGAACATGGACTACAGTGATGTAGGGCGGTTATGATGTATCTCCATGATGGTATGTCCCAGGCTTTAAATATCACTTGTTGATGAACACCAACCTCCTCTTTACAGTGAACATGGACTGCAGTGCTGCAGGGCGGTTATGATGTATCTCCATGATATGTCCCAGGCTTTAGGTATCACTTGTTGATAAACACCACCTCCTCTTTATGGTGAACATTGACTACAGTGATGTAGGGCGGTTATGATATATCTCCATGATATGTCCCAGGCTTTAGGTATCACTTGTTGATGAACATCCCCTCCTCTTTACAGTGAACATGGACCACAGTGATGTAGGGCGGTTATGATGTATCTCCATGATGGTATGTCCCATGCTTTAGGTATCACTTGTTGATGAACACCACCTTCTCTTTATGGCGAACATGGACTACAGTGATGTAGGGCGGTTTTGTTATATCTCCATGATGGTATGTCCCAGGCTTTAGGTATCACTTGTTGATGAACACCCCCCTCCTCTTTATGGTGAACATTGACTACAGTGATGTAGGGCGGTTTTGTTATATCTCCATAATGGTATGTTCCAGGCTTTGAATATCACTTGTTGGTGAACACCACCTCCTATTTATGGTGAACATTGACTACAGTAATGTAGGGCGGTTTTGTTATATCTCAATAATGGTATGTTCCTGGCTTTGAATATCACTTGTTGGTGAACACCCCCTCCTATTTACAGTGAACATGGAGTACAATGATGTAGGGTGGCTATGATGTATCTCCATGATGGTATGTCCCAGGCTTTAAATATCACTTGTTGGTGGACACCCCCTCCTCTTTACAGTGAACATGGACTAAAGTGATGTAGGACGGTTATGATGTATCTCCATGATGGTATGTCCCAGGCTTTAGGTATCACTTGTTTATGAACACCCCCTCCTCTTTACAGTGAACATGGACTACAGTGATGTAGGACGGTTATGATGTATCTCCATGATGGTATGTCCCATGCTTTAGGTATCACTTGTTGATGAACACCACCTCCTCTTTACAGTGAACATGGACTACAGTGATGTAGGACGGTTATGAAGTATCTCCATGATATGTCCCATGCTTTAGGTATCACTTGTTGATGAAAACCAACCTCCTCTTTACAGTGAACATGGACTACAGTGATGTAGGACGGTTATGATGTATCTCCATGATGGTATGTCCCATGCTTTAGGTATCACTTGTTGATGAACACCACCTCCTCTTTACAGTGAACATGGACTACAGTGATGTAGGGCGGTTATGATGTATCTCCATGATGGTATGTCCCAGGCTTTAAATATTACTTGTTGATGAACACCAACCTCCTCTTTACAGTGAACATGGACTGCAGTGCTGCAGGGCGATTATGATGTATCTCCATGATATGTCCCAGGCTTTAGGTATCACTTGTTGATGAACACCACCTCCTCTTTATGGTGAACATTGACTACAGTGATGTAGGGCGGTTATGATATATCTCCATGATATGTCCTAGGCTTTAGGTATCACTTGTTGATGAACACCACCTCCTCTTTATGGTGAACATTGACTACATTGATGTAGGGCGGTTATGATATATCTCCATGATATGTCCCAGACTTTAGATATCACTTGTTGATGAACATCCCCTCCTCTTTACAGTGAACATGGACCACAGTGATGTAGGGCGGTTATGATGTATCTCCATGATGGCATGTCCCATGCTTTAGGTATCACTTGTTGATGAACACCACCTTCTCTTTATGGCGAACATGGACTACAGTGATGTAGGGCGGTTTTGTTATATCTCCATGATGGTATGTCCCAGGCTTTAGGTATCACTTGTTGATGAACACCCCCCTCCTCTTTATGGTGAACATTGACTACAGTGATGTAGGGCGGTTTTGTTATATCTCCATAATGGTATGTTCCAGGCTTTGAATATCACTTGTTGGTGAACACCCCCTCCTATTTATGGTGAACATTGACTACAGTGATGTAGGGCGGTTTTGTTATATCTCAATAATGGTATGTTCCTGGCTTTGAATATAACTTGTTGGTGAACACCCCCTCCTATTTACAGTGAACATGGAGTACAATGATGTAGGGTGGCTATGATGTATCTCCATGATGGTATGTCCCAGGCTTTAAATATCACTTGTTGGTGGACACCCCCTCCTCTTTACAGTGAACATGGACTAAAGTGATGTAGGACGGTTATGATGTATCTCCATGATGGTATGTCCCAGGCTTTAGGTATCACTTGTTTATGAACACCCCCTCCTCTTTACAGTGAACATGGACTACAGTGATGTAGGACGGTTATGATGTATCTCCATGATGGTATGTCCCATGCTTTAGGTATCACTTGTTGATGAACACCACCTCCTCTTTACAGTGAACATGGACTACAGTGATGTAGGACGGTTATGAAGTATCTCCATGATATGTCCCATGCTTTAGGTATCACTTGTTGATGAAAACCAACCTCCTCTTTACAGTGAACATGGACTACAGTGATGTAGGACGGTTATGATGTATCTCCATGATGGTATGTCCCATGCTTTAGGTATCACTTGTTGATGAACACCACCTCCTCTTTACAGTGAACATGGACTACAGTGATGTAGGGCGGTTATGATGTATCTCCATGATGGTATGTCCCAGGCTTTAAATATCACTTGTTGATGAACACCAACCTCCTCTTTACAGTGAACATGGACTGCAGTGCTGCAGGGCGATTATGATGTATCTCCATGATATGTCCCAGGCTTTAGGTATCACTTGTTGATGAACACCACCTCCTCTTTATGGTGAACATTGACTACAGTGATGTAGGGCGGTTATGATATATCTCCATGATATGTCCTAGGCTTTAGGTATCACTTGTTGATGAACACCACCTCCTCTTTATGGTGAACATTGACTACATTGATGTAGGGCGGTTATGATATATCTCCATGATATGTCCCAGACTTTAGATATCACTTGTTGATGAACATCCCCTCCTCTTTACAGTGAACATGGACCACAGTGATGTAGGGCGGTTATGATGTATCTCCATGATGGCATGTCCCATGCTTTAGGTATCACTTGTTGATGAACACCACCTTCTCTTTATGGCGAACATGGACTACAGTGATGTAGGGCGGTTTTGTTATATCTCCATGATGGTATGTCCCAGGCTTTAGGTATCACTTGTTGATGAACACCCCCCTCCTCTTTATGGTGAACATTGACTACAGTGATGTAGGGCGGTTTTGTTATATCTCCATAATGGTATGTTCCAGGCTTTGAATATCACTTGTTGGTGAACACCCCCTCCTATTTATGGTGAACATTGACTACAGTGATGTAGGGCGGTTTTGTTATATCTCAATAATGGTATGTTCCTGGCTTTGAATATAACTTGTTGGTGAACACCCCCTCCTATTTACAGTGAACATGGAGTACAATGATGTAGGGTGGCTATGATGTATCTCCATGATGGTATGTCCCAGGCTTTAAATATCACTTGTTGGTGGACACCCCCTCCTCTTTACAGTGAACATGGACTAAAGTGATGTAGGGCGGTTATGATGTATCTCTATGATGGTATGTCCCAGGCTTTAGGTATCACTTGTTGATGAACACCCCCTCCTCTTTACAGTGAACATGGACTACAGTGATGTAGGACGGTTATGAAGTATCTCCATGATATGTCGCAGGCTTTAGGTATCACTTGTTGATGAACACCACCTCCTCTTTACAGTGAACATGGACTACAGTGATGTAGGACGGTTATGAAGTATCTCCATGATATGTCCCATGCTTTAGGTATCACTTGTTGATGAACACCAACCTCCTCTTTACAGTGAACATGGACTACAGTGATGTAGGACGGTTATGATGTATCTCCATGATGGTATGTCCCATGCTTTAGGTATCACTTGTTGATGAACACCACCTCCTCTTTACAGTGAACATGGACTACAGTGATGTAGGGCGGTTATGATGTATCTCCATGATGGTATGTCCCAGGCTTTAAATATCACTTGTTGATGAACACCAACCTCCTCTTTACAGTGAACATGGACTGCAGTGCTGCAGGGCGGTTATGATGTATCTCCATGATATGTCCCAGGCTTTAGGTATCACTTGTTGATGAACACCACCTCCTCTTTATGGTGAACATTGACTACAGTGATGTAGGGCGGTTATGATATATCTCCATGATATGTCCCAGGCTTTAGGTATCACTTGTTGATGAACATCCCCTCCTCTTTACAGTGAACATGGACAACAGTGATGTAGGGCGGTTATGATGTATCTCCATGATGGTATGTCCCATGCTTTAGGTATCACTTGTTGATGAACACCACCTCCTCTTTACAGTGAACATGGACTACAGTGATGTAGGACGGTTATGAAGTATCTCCATGATATGTCCCATGCTTTAGGTATCACTTGTTGATGAACACCAACCTCCTCTTTACAGTGAACATGGACTACAGTGATGTAGGACGGTTATGATGTATCTCCATGATGGTATGTCCCAGGCTTTAGGTATCACTTGTTTATGAACACCCCCTCCTCTTTACAGTGAACATGGACCACAGTGATGTAGGGCGGTTATTATGTATCTCTATGATGGTATGTCCCAGGCTTTAGGTATCACTTGTTGATGAACACCCCCCTCCTCTTTACAGTGAACATGGACTACAGTGATGTAGGGCGGTTATGATCTATCTCTATGATGGTATGTCCCATGCTTTAGGTATCACTTGTTGATCAACACCACCTCCTCTTTACAGTGAACATGGACTACAGTGATGTAGGACGGTTATGAAGTATCTCCATGATATGTCCCATGCTTTAGGTATCACTTGTTGATGAACACCAACCTCCTCTTTACAGTGAACATGGACTACAGTGATGTAGGACGGTTATGATGTATCTCCATGATGGTATGTCCCATGCTTTAGGTATCACTTGTTGATGAACACCACCTCCTCTTTACAGTGAACATGGACTACAGTGATGTAGGGCGGTTATGATGTATCTCCATGATGGTATGTCCCAGGCTTTAAATATCACTTGTTGATGAACACCAACCTCCTCTTTACAGTGAACATGGACTGCAGTGCTGCAGGGCGGTTATGATGTATCTCCATGATATGTCCCAGGCTTTAGGTATCACTTGTTGATGAACACCACCTCCTCTTTATGGTGAACATTGACTACAGTGATGTAGGGCGGTTATGATATATCTCCATGATATGTCCCAGGCTTTAGGTATCACTTGTTGATGAACATCCCCTCCTCTTTACAGTGAACATGGACCACAGTGATGTAGGGCGGTTATGATGTATCTCCATGAGGGTATGTCCCATGCTTTAGGTATCACTTGTTGATGAACACCACCTTCTCTTTATGGCGAACATGGACTACAGTGATATAGGGCGGTTTTGTTATATCTCCATGATGGTATGTCCCAGGCTTTAGGTATCACTTGTTGATGAACACCCCCCTCCTCTTTATGGTGAACATTGACTACAGTGATGTAGGGCGGTTTTGTTATATCTCCATAATGGTATGTTCCAGGCTTTGAATATCACTTGTTGGTGAACACCACCTCCTATTCATGGTGAACATTGACTACAGTAATGTAGGGCGGTTTTGTTATATCTCAATAATGGTATGTTCCTGACTTTGAATATCACTTGTTGGTGAACACCCCCTCCTATTTACAGTGAACATGGAGTACAATGATGTAGGGTGGCTATGATGTATCTCCATGATGGTATGTCCCAGGCTTTAAATATCACTTGTTGGTGGACACCCCCTCCTCTTTACAGTGAACATGGACTAAAGTGATGTAGGACGGTTATGATGTATCTCCATGATGGTATGTCCCAGGCTTTAGGTATCACTTGTTTATGAACACCCCCTCCTCTTTACAGTGAACATGGACTACAGTGATGTAGGACGGTTATGATGTATCTCCATGATGGTATGTCCCATGCTTTAGGTATCACTTGTTGATGAACACCACCTCCTCTTTACAGTGAACATGGACTACAGTGATGTAGGACGGTTATGAAGTATCTCCATGATATGTCCCATGCTTTAGGTATCACTTGTTGATGAAAACCAACCTCCTCTTTACAGTGAACATGGACTACAGTGATGTAGGACGGTTATGATGTATCTCCATGATGGTATGTCCCATGCTTTAGGTATCACTTGTTGATGAACACCACCTCCTCTTTACAGTGAACATGGACTACAGTGATGTAGGGCGGTTATGATGTATCTCCATGATGGTATGTCCCAGGCTTTAAATATCACTTGTTGATGAACACCAACCTCCTCTTTACAGTGAACATGGACTGCAGTGCTGCAGGGCGATTATGATGTATCTCCATGATATGTCCCAGGCTTTAGGTATCACTTGTTGATGAACACCACCTCCTCTTTATGGTGAACATTGACTACAGTGATGTAGGGCGGTTATGATATATCTCCATGATATGTCCTAGGCTTTAGGTATCACTTGTTGATGAACACCACCTCCTCTTTATGGTGAACATTGACTACATTGATGTAGGGCGGTTATGATATATCTCCATGATATGTCCCAGACTTTAGATATCACTTGTTGATGAACATCCCCTCCTCTTTACAGTGAACATGGACCACAGTGATGTAGGGCGGTTATGATGTATCTCCATGATGGCATGTCCCATGCTTTAGGTATCACTTGTTGATGAACACCACCTTCTCTTTATGGCGAACATGGACTACAGTGATGTAGGGCGGTTTTGTTATATCTCCATGATGGTATGTCCCAGGCTTTAGGTATCACTTGTTGATGAACACCCCCCTCCTCTTTATGGTGAACATTGACTACAGTGATGTAGGGCGGTTTTGTTATATCTCCATAATGGTATGTTCCAGGCTTTGAATATCACTTGTTGGTGAACACCCCCTCCTATTTATGGTGAACATTGACTACAGTGATGTAGGGCGGTTTTGTTATATCTCAATAATGGTATGTTCCTGGCTTTGAATATAACTTGTTGGTGAACACCCCCTCCTATTTACAGTGAACATGGAGTACAATGATGTAGGGTGGCTATGATGTATCTCCATGATGGTATGTCCCAGGCTTTAAATATCACTTGTTGGTGGACACCCCCTCCTCTTTACAGTGAACATGGACTAAAGTGATGTAGGGCGGTTATGATGTATCTCTATGATGGTATGTCCCAGGCTTTAGGTATCACTTGTTGATGAACACCCCCTCCTCTTTACAGTGAACATTGACTACAGTGATGTAGGACGGTTATGAAGTATCTCCATGATATGTCGCAGGCTTTAGGTATCACTTGTTGATGAACACCACCTCCTCTTTACAGTGAACATGGACTACAGTGATGTAGGACGGTTATGAAGTATCTCCATGATATGTCCCATGCTTTAGGTATCACTTGTTGATGAACACCAACCTCCTCTTTACAGTGAACATGGACTACAGTGATGTAGGACGGTTATGATGTATCTCCATGATGGTATGTCCCATGCTTTAGGTATCACTTGTTGATGAACACCACCTCCTCTTTACAGTGAACATGGACTACAGTGATGTAGGGCGGTTATGATGTATCTCCATGATGGTATGTCCCAGGCTTTAAATATCACTTGTTGATGAACACCAACCTCCTCTTTACAGTGAACATGGACTGCAGTGCTGCAGGGCGGTTATGATGTATCTCCATGATATGTCCCAGGCTTTAGGTATCACTTGTTGATGAACACCACCTCCTCTTTATGGTGAACATTGACTACATTGATGTAGGGCGGTTATGATGTATCTCCATGATGGTATGTCCCATGCTTTAGGTATCACTTGTTGATAAAAACCACCTTCTCTTTATGGCGAACATGGACTAAAGTGATGTAGGGCGGTTTTGTTATATCTCCATGATGGTATGTCCCAGGCTTTAGGTATCACTTGTTGATGAACACCCCCCTCCTCTTTATGGTGAACATTGACTACAGTGATGTAGGGCGGTTTTGTTATATCTCCATAATGGTATGTTCCAGGCTTTGAATATCACTTGTTGGTGAACACCCCCTCCTATTTATGGTGAACATTGACTACAGTGATGTAGCGCGGTTTTGTTATATCTCAATAATGGTATGTTCCTGGCTTTGAATATCACTTGTTGGTGAACACCCCCTCCTATTTACAGTGAACATGGAGTACAATGATGTAGGGTGGCTATGATGTATCTCCATGATGGTATGTCCCAGGCTTTAAATATCACTTGTTGGTGGACACCCCCTCCTCTTTACAATGAAAATAGACTAAAGTGATGTAGGGCGGTTATGATGTATCTCTATGATGGTATGTCCCAGACTTTAGGTATCACTTGTTTATGAACACCCCCTCCTCTTTACAGTGAACATGGACTACAGTGATGTAGGACGGTTATGATGTATCTCCATGATGATATGTCCCATGCTTTAGGTATCACTTTTTGATGAACACCACCTCCTCTTTACAGTGAACATGGACTACAGTGATGTAGGACGGTTATGAAGTATCTCCATGATATGTCCCATGCTTTAGGTATCACTTGTTGATGAAAACCAACCTCCTCTTTACAGTGAACATGGACTACAGTGATGTAGGACGGTTATGATGTATCTCCATGATGGTATGTCCCATGCTTTAGGTATCACTTGTTGATGAACACCACCTCCTCTTTACAGTGAACATGGACTACAGTGATGTAGGGCGGTTATGATGTATCTCCATGATGGTATGTCCCAGGCTTTAAATATCACTTGTTGATGAACACCAACCTCCTCTTTACAGTGAACATGGACTGCAGTGCTGCAGGGCGATTATGATGTATCTCCATGATATGTCCCAGGCTTTAGGTATCACTTGTTGATGAACACCACCTCCTCTTTATGGTGAACATTGACTACAGTGATGTAGGGCGGTTATGATATATCTCCATGATATGTCCTAGGCTTTAGGTATCACTTGTTGATGAACACCACCTCCTCTTTATGGTGAACATTGACTACATTGATGTAGGGCGGTTATGATATATCTCCATGATATGTCCCAGACTTTAGATATCACTTGTTGATGAACATCCCCTCCTCTTTACAGTGAACATGGACCACAGTGATGTAGGGCGGTTATGATGTATCTCCATGATGGCATGTCCCATGCTTTAGGTATCACTTGTTGATGAACACCACCTTCTCTTTATGGCGAACATGGACTACAGTGATGTAGGGCGGTTTTGTTATATCTCCATGATGGTATGTCCCAGGCTTTAGGTATCACTTGTTGATGAACACCCCCCTCCTCTTTATGGTGAACATTGACTACAGTGATGTAGGGCGGTTTTGTTATATCTCCATAATGGTATGTTCCAGGCTTTGAATATCACTTGTTGGTGAACACCCCCTCCTATTTATGGTGAACATTGACTACAGTGATGTAGGGCGGTTTTGTTATATCTCAATAATGGTATGTTCCTGGCTTTGAATATAACTTGTTGGTGAACACCCCCTCCTATTTACAGTGAACATGGAGTACAATGATGTAGGGTGGCTATGATGTATCTCCATGATGGTATGTCCCAGGCTTTAAATATCACTTGTTGGTGGACACCCCCTCCTCTTTACAGTGAACATGGACTAAAGTGATGTAGGGCGGTTATGATGTATCTCTATGATGGTATGTCCCAGGCTTTAGGTATCACTTGTTGATGAACACCCCCTCCTCTTTACAGTGAACATTGACTACAGTGATGTAGGACGGTTATGAAGTATCTCCATGATATGTCGCAGGCTTTAGGTATCACTTGTTGATGAACACCACCTCCTCTTTACAGTGAACATGGACTACAGTGATGTAGGACGGTTATGAAGTATCTCCATGATATGTCCCATGCTTTAGGTATCACTTGTTGATGAACACCAACCTCCTCTTTACAGTGAACATGGACTACAGTGATGTAGGACGGTTATGATGTATCTCCATGATGGTATGTCCCATGCTTTAGGTATCACTTGTTGATGAACACCACCTCCTCTTTACAGTGAACATGGACTACAGTGATGTAGGGCGGTTATGATGTATCTCCATGATGGTATGTCCCAGGCTTTAAATATCACTTGTTGATGAACACCAACCTCCTCTTTACAGTGAACATGGACTGCAGTGCTGCAGGGCGGTTATGATGTATCTCCATGATATGTCCCAGGCTTTAGGTATCACTTGTTGATGAACACCACCTCCTCTTTATGGTGAACATTGACTACATTGATGTAGGGCGGTTATGATATATCTCCATGATATGTCCCAGACTTTAGATATCACTTGTTGATGAACATCCCCTCCTCTTTACAGTGAACATGGACCACAGTGATGTAGGGCGGTTATGATGTATCTCCATGATGGTATGTCCCATGCTTTAGGTATCACTTGTTGATAAAAACCCCCCTCCTCTTTATGGTGAACATTGACTACAGTGATGTAGGGCGGTTTTGTTATATCTCCATAATGGTATGTTCCAGGCTTTGAATATCACTTGTTGGTGAACACCCCCTCCTATTTATGGTGAATATTGACTACAGTGATGTAGCGCGGTTTTGTTATATCTCAATAATGGTATGTTCCTGGCTTTGAATATCACTTGTTGGTGAACACCCCCTCCTATTTACAGTGAACATGGAGTACAATGATGTAGGGTGGCTATGATGTATCTCCATGATGGTATGTCCCAGGCTTTAAATATCACTTGTTGGTGGACACCCCCTCCTCTTTACAATGAACATGGACTAAAGTGATGTAGGGCGGTTATGATGTATCTCTATGATGGTATGTCCCAGGCTTTAGGTATCACTTGTTGATGAACACCCCCTCCTCTTTACAGTGAACATGGACTACAGTGATGTAGGACGGTTATGAAGTATCTCCATGATATGTCGCAGGCTTTAGGTATCACTTGTTGATGAACACCACCTCCTCTTTACGGTGAACATGGACTACAGTGATGTAGGGCGGTTATGATGTATCTCCGTGATGGTATGTCCCATGCTTAAGGTATCACTTGTTGATGAACACCACCTCCTCTATACAGTGAACATAGACCACAGTGATGTAGGGCGGTTATGATGTATCTCCATGATGGTATGTCCCAGGATTTAGGTATCCCTTGTTGATGAATACCACCTCCTCTTTACAGTGAACATGGACCGGAGTGATGTATGGCGGTTATGATGTATCTCCATGATGGTATGTCCCAGGCTTTAGGTATCACTTGTTGATGAACACCACCTCCTCTTTACCGTGAACATGGACTACAGTGATGTAGGGCGGTTATGATGTATCTCCATGATGGTATGTCCCAGGCTTTAGGTATCACTTGTTGATGAACACCACCTCCTCTTTACAGTGAACATGGACTACAGTGATGTAGGGCGGTAATGATGTATCTCCGTGATGGTATGTCCCAGGCTTTAGGTATCACTTGTTGATGACCACCACCTCCTCTTTACAGTGAACATGGACTACAGTGATGTAGGGCGGTTATGATGTATCTCCATGATATGTCTCAGGCTTTAGGTATCACTTGTTGATGAACACCACCTCCTCTTTACAGTGAACATGGACTACAGTGATGTAGGGCGGTTATGATGTATCTCCATGATGGTATGTCCCAGGCTTTAGGTATCACTTGTTGATGAACACCACCTCCTCTTTACAGTGAACATGGACTACAGTGATGTAGGACGGTTATAAAGTATCTCCATGATATGTCCCAGGCTTTAGGTATCACTTGTTGATGAACACCACCTCCTCTTTACAGTGAACATGGACTACAGTGATGTAGGGCGGTTATGATGTATCTCCGTGATGGTATGTCCCATGCTTTAGGTATCACTTGTTGATGAACACCACCTCCTCTTTACAGTGACCATGGACCACAGTGATGTAGGGCGGTTATGATGTATCTCCATGATGGTATGTCCCAGGCTTTAGGTATCACTTGTTGATGAATACCACCTCCTCTTTACAGTGAACATGGGCCAGAGTGATGTAGGGCGGTTATGATGTATCTCCATGATGGTATGTCCCAGGCTTTAGGTATCACTTGTTGATGAACACCACCTCCTCTTTACAGTGAACATGGACTACAGTGATGTAGGGCGGTAATGATGTATCTCCGTGATGGTCTGTCCCAGGCTTTAGGTATCACTTGTTGATGAACACCAACCTCCTCTTTACAGTCAACATGGGCCAGAGTGATGTAGGGCGGTTATGATGTATCTCCATGATGGTATGTCCCAGGCTTTAGGTATCACTTGTTGATGAACACCACCTCCTCTTTACAGTGAACATGGACTACAGTGATGTAGGGCGGTTATGATGTATCTCCATGATGGTATGTCCCAGGCTTTAGGTATCACTTGTTGATGAATACCACCTCCTCTTTACAGTGAACATGGGCCAGAGTGATGTAGGGCGGTTATGATGTATCTCCATGATGGTATGTCCCAGGCTTTAGGTATCACTTGTTGATGAACACCACCTCCTCTTTACAGTGAACATGGACTACAGTGATGTAGGGCGGTAATGATGTATCTCCGTGATGGTCTGTCCCAGGCTTTAGGTATCACTTGTTGATGAACACCACCTCCTCTTTACAGTGAACATGGACTACAGTGATGTAGGGCGGTAATGATGTATCTCCGTGATGGTCTGTCCCAGGCTTTAGGTATCACTTGTTGATGAACACCCCCTCCTCTTTACACTGAACATGGACCACAGTGATGTAGGGCAGTTATGATGTATCTCCATGATGGTATGTCCCAGGCTTTAGGTATCACTTGTTGATGAACACCACCTCCTCTTTACAGTGAACATGGACTACAGTGATGTAGGGCGGTTATGATGTATCTCCATGATGGTATGTCCCATGCTTTATGTATTACTTGTTGATGAACACTACCTCCTCTTTACAGTGAACATGGACTACAGTGATGTAGGGTGGATATGATGTATCTCCATGATGGTATGTCCTAGGCTTTAGATATCACTTGTTGATGAACACCACCTCCTCTTTAAAGTGAACATGGACTACTGTGATGTAGGACGGTTATGATGTATCTCCATGATGGTATGTCCCATGCTTTAGGTATCACTTGTTGATGAACACCACCTCCTCTTTACAGTAAACATGGACTACAGTGATGTAGGGCGGTTATGATGTATCTCCATGATGGTATGTCCCAGGCTTTAGATATCACTTGTTGATGAACACCACCTCCTCTTTACAGTGAACAAGGACCACAGTGATGTAGGACGGTTATGATGTATCTCCGTGATGGTATGTCCCAGGCTTTAGATATCACTTGTTGATGAACACCACCTCCTCTTTACAGTGAACATGGACTACAGTGATGTAGGGCTGTTATGATGTATCTCCGTGATGGTATGTCCCAGGCTTTAGATATCACTTGTTGATAAACACCACCTCCTCTTTACAGTGAACATGGACCACAGTGATGTAGGACGGTTATGATGTATCTCCGTGATGGTATGTCCCAGGCTTTAGATATCACTTGTTGATGAACACCACCTCCTCTTTAAAGTGAACATGGACTACTGTGATGTAGGACGGTTATGATGTATCTCCATGATGGTATGTCCCAGGATTTAGGTATCACTTGTTGATGAACACCACCTCCTCTTTACAGTGAACATGGACTACAGTGATTTAGGGCGGTTATGATGTATCTCCATGATGGTATGTCCCAGGCTTTAGATATCACTTGTTGATGAACACCACCTCCTCTTTACAGTGAACATGGGCCACAGTGATGTAGGGCGGTTGTGGTGTATCTCAGTGATGGTATGTCCCAGGCTTTAGATATCACTTGTTGATGAACACCACCTCCTCTTTACAGTGAACATGGACTACAGTGATGTAGGGCTGTTATGATGTATCTCCGTGATGGTATGTCCCAGGCTTTAGATATCACTTGTTGATGAACACCACCTCCTCTTTACAGTGAACATGGACCACAGTGATGTAGGACGGTTATGATGTATCTCCGTGATGGTATGTCCCAGGCTTTAGATATCACTTGTTGATGAACACCACCTCCCCTTTACAGTGAACATGGACTACAGTGATGTAGGGCGGTTATGATGTATCTCCGTGATGGTATGTCCCAGGCTTAAGATATCACTTGTTGATAAACACCACCTCCTCTTTACAGTGAACATGGACCACAGTGATGTAGGACGGTTATGATGTATCTCCGTGATGGTATGTCCCAGGCTTTAGATATCACTTGTTGATGAACACCACCTCCTCTTTAAAGTGAACATGGACTACTGTGATGTAGGACGGTTATGATGTATCTCCATGATGGTATGTCCCAGGCTTTAGATATCACTTGTTGATGAACACCACCTCCTCTTTACAGTGAACATGGACCACAGTGATGTAGGGCGGTTGTGGTGTATCTCAGTGATGGTATGTCCCAGGCTTTAGGTATCACTTGTTGATGAACACCACCTCCTCTTTACAGTGAACATGGACTACAGTGATGTAGGGCGGTTATGATGTATCTCCATTATAGTTATCGACTGAGAGACATGTGTTCATGGGAGATGAACCACCTAGCACGTGCTTTGCAGAGATGAACCACCTAGCACGTGCGAATTGCATGCCGAGCGCGACGCGCGAGGCATGCAAAGCACGTGCTAGGTGGTTCATCTCCCATGAACACGTGTCTCGAAGTCGATAAAAAATTTACACTCTAACATCATTGACTCTGACGATGGAAGAGGGAGATGACATTCTCAGTCAGGCTCTTGACGAAGCCGAAATTCAATTGGAGCAACACTTGGAGAAATCTCAGCTTACACAGCAGAAGTACATTGTAGAAACAGGTAAAAACACGCGTATTTCGTTGCGTTCATTCTTAGTCAGTTTTCATTAATTTTGTTTGTTTACCGAAACGGTCAATTTCTTAATAAGCCAGGTTTGCATAGTTTTCTTTAAAGGTTCTTTTCTCATCCGGTAGTTATAATCTAAGCGTTAAATGCTTATGAAGAAAGATTAATCATATTAAACTACATCGTAATGACAAAAGTAAAATACATTACTATATGTTTTTACTAAAAACTCTCATAAAGAGATATAAATTTCTCTACATACCACAGTCATTTTATTAGCAATATTGGATACTTATAATTAAAGATACTGAATATAGTTTTCTCTTTCATGTACCAGAAGCAGTAACTGATTCAGACAGTGGTCTCGATGCTCTGTTGGACATCGTGGCGGAAAACGACATATCAGGTATGTAAAATTTTATATTTTTTACTTCAAAATTTTTCTTCCTACAAGTTTCCAAGCTTGACTTGTGAGACTCCTTTAAGACTAAAAACGGGATATGCCATACGATATTCATTGAGAAATGTTGCTGATACCTATTCGTTTGCAGACACACAGCTGAACGCTATCGAACATGCGGTCGATGTCTCTAGCATGGGCGGGCCTCACGGACCGGTCGAAGTTTAGCACACGCCGCCTTGCATAAACCAGGTGTGAAAAATTACAAACATTTTACTATGAATGTTATTTTGCTCGTGGAACGCTTTTGTCTGGTAGTTGGTCATATCGAAAAAAATCATGAAATCATAATTAGAATATTGATGTTTATATTTTAATTTAAAATCATTGTAAGTAACGCTTTGAACCGTTGTTGTTCAGACTTCAGTTTTAAAATTTTCAAATATCTTTAAGATGATTTTACAGGTGCTTATAGTTATTTCTATCCCTTAAATTTTAAGTCAATTTGTAAATTCTAATTGAGATATATTATGCAAATGAAATCCAATATACATAGGTTTGCATTAATATGACATTACATCGCAAAATTAATTCAACAAATAGGTTATTGAGGCATTTTAGAAATCTCTTTTCTGTTCGAATCTAAAAAAGGTTTTCGAGTTCAGTCGTTATTTTGATTGTCAATTGTACATTCAAATTGGCAAGGCAAATGAAATGCATTTTCCTGTCTAATATATGCACAGGTAGTTGATAGATGCTTTAAAGGATTATGACGCGAGCAGTATGTCGTTTCTAAAACTTGTGATAATGTTCTGATCCTATGAATTGGTACTGAATTTCAAATTTCTTAATCATAATCTGAGCGTTAAAATGGTTATGAAGAAACATCATCCGCGTTAAGCAGAATTACTTCCTTTGTGCCCATGGTGAATCATTATACAAGGATAAAAGTATCATCATTATGTTCAAGTAATAATTTGTTAATAACTCGGTTGATGTTTCCTTAATAACTACGTTTATTTCTCATGAATAAAACTTGATTCATTTAAGATTAAACATTGTGAAATAAAAAATTCTTAACATAACAAGGGAATGAAATTACATACTCGGTGTTCTTTACCTGTAAAATGGTATTTCAAATGACAAGGTAAAAATGGACAGGTTTAGTTAGGGGTAAAATTAGTTATTTCAATTATAGCTACCGAATTAAATAAGGAAAATCATCTTATTTCAATACCCGTCCTTACTTTATTACAAAAATTTCCCGTAAATTGTAAAACCTTATTTTTGTATAGTTTTCATCAATTATCGAACTGACAAAATGTTAAACTTCAGATTTGAGATTTTATAAATAATATTGAAATAGTTAAACATGTATTTGTTTAATTTAAACATTTGTTTTCTTTTCAAACATTTTACCTAAACGTATTATTTAAATCATTCTTGACTAGAATAATGAATATATTCAATGCTGATAGGAGTGCTTAAAAAATGCTTTCAATTACGAAGGCTGTTAAGGGATTTGCTTTTGTTATTGTAATCTATAACTAATTGCACTACCGTGTTTTTGTTTTGTTTTGAGTGAATCATTGAATGTAACTTATAAACTTATTTTACAGATGAATATGGAAGCGCGCCAAATGCTAAGGCCACCTCTACTGATGATTCTACAGAGAAAGGTAATGACTTGAACCTATCAATGATCTATCATACTTATATTATGCATCCTGCCCTACCGCAATGTACATTTTGTTGAGTCGTGACTAATTGTTAACCATGTCTGAAGGACTCTTAACTTAAACGCAATAGTACTTGATATGAAAAGCCATTGACTGATCTTATCTTCACTTATGTTACAGGACCAGGCAGGAGGTTCGTCCAGGTGTCTGACGTGATGATTGCAGATCACGGAAGAGCATTTATACCCCCTAACACACTGAGGAAGAACAAATGGTCCTTGAATGTACTATCGAAGTGGATACAAGAATTCATATCCGATGCTAGCAACGGAAAAGGCGAGCTTGGTGAAGCCTATAGTATTCTCAACGACAGTCGGCGTGAAATACACGAAATGTCGGACGATGAACTTGCAACTGTCTTGTGCATCTTTGTCATAGCACTCAAAAAAGAAAATGGTGATGATTACCCAGGGGAAAGTGTGTTATCTATTTTGTGTGGGATACAACGCCATTTGAGACACCAAGGTCGAGAGCTGGATTTTTTTACTGATCCAATTTTTTCGCGTCTGAAGCAGACTGTTGATAACGTTATGCAGGAGAAGTGTAAGCGAGGAGTTGGTATTCAGAGGCGGCAAGCTGATGTCATCAGCAAAGATCTCGAAGCTATCCTTTGGAGTAAAGGCATGTTAGGCTCATCCACACCGCAGGTTCTGGTGGACACATTGTTCTGGGTCGTAGGGATGAATTTTGGACTCAGAGGTGGAGAAGAACACCGTCGGTTGAGTTTCCGAAATTTTGAGGTGAAAGCTGATGGTGAAGGTCAGAGTTATTTACAGTATACCGAAACAGTCTCTAAGACTTACAGGGGTGGTTTGAAACATCGCAAAATAGACCCTCATAGTGCTCGAGCGTACCAGAATGGTGACTCAAAACGGTGCCCTGTGCAACTTTTCCAACTTTATTTCAGTCACCTTCCAGAAGAAAGAGACCCTGACATTTTCTATTTTCGACCTCTAACAAATCCAAAGGGGCAAGTGTGGTATTCGAATCAAGGGATCGGACATAACAAGCTGGATACTGTGGTTCGACGGTTAATGCATAACGCAGGAATTAACGGTTACTACACCAATCACTCGCTGAGAGCATCTACAGCAACTAGGCTGTACAACGCAGGCATGGGCGATCAGCTAGTGAAGGAACAAACAGGTCACAGGAGCCTGCAGTTGAAAACTGCAAGCAGACATCGGATGCACAAAAGCGTCATGTGTCTAAGATCTTGCAGGGAGAAGAACCAGATGAAGCCGACAAGCAACCAAGAATGGATAGTGTCAACCAAAGTGTGTCGGAGGGTGAATCCAAACGTGGATTTGTTTTTGAAAATTGTTCAAATATCACAATAAACAAATACTATTGAATGGCAGTTTGGTTATGTTTGTTTTCAGTCAGTAGTCAATCTATTGTCATATCAGAAGTTTCATTACAAGCTAGGTGGTAGTTCATAGGTGTTCATGGTAAGGTATTCATGGAATGAACACCAGTTACAATAGTATTTCAGGTTGATATGGAAAATGAATTACTCGTCCAGTCAAGGAAGTTAGTGTGTAAACTCTGAGATCGCTTCTCACAATTTTAGTTTATTGGTATTATTGCACATGTATACACACTCTTGAATTATAAATCGTTAATTATGAACTGCTCATTTGAAATTATAATAACTAACAATAACCCTGTGTATTAGATACTCTATTTGAGAAAATGTGAGGTATTCATTGTTGGATTGAACTGTTAAAGGATTTTTTGATAAATGATACTTTCTGTTTAAAATGTAGAGCTATTGGCTCTACAGTTCATCAGGGAGTGCATTATTTATTATTATATCTAAGGTTGAAGACAGCATGTGAAACATTAAGCCATTGTCCTTCTGGTCTTTTGTGTTTCAAACAGCAAACATAAACACTACATAAAATCAGCATTGGTCACATAATGTCTACACAAACTTTCAGCATGTCAGACCCTTGTGTTCTCCTGCCCTACCTGACTTGGGGATATTATGAGGACTGTGAAGTACATAGAACAATAACATGAGTTAATGCATTTAAAATAAGAAATAGTTTTATTTCTTTTTTTTCACAGGCTTTTAAGTTAAGACATTTAATTGCTAAAGAGCTCATTTCCAGATCAATAGACTTACATTGAAAATTTTACAAGCTTGGGGGTACAGGGGTTCAGTCTGAGAAGTTTATAATGTAAAAAATTCCAGACATCTAACAACCACTGGACATGAGTAATGCCATAATTTATCAAACCTCATCAGCTGAAAACATTATTGATTAATTCATGAAATATCAAACTGCAGTGAATTGATTGTAATAAATAAATAAATAGAAAGATAGATAGATAAAATAAATATATTATACATATATTTGGGGGGGGGAGCAATTATCATTGTTATTAGATTAATTGAGGTAAATATGTTCTCATATAAATATTTGAGTGAGTGAGATATTGTTTAATGCCGCTTGGGCAATAGTTCAGCCATTAGCAGCTGATGTAAATATTTGAATTTAGAAGTATACTAACAAGTTAATTTCCAATTAAAACAATGATGTGATGCTGTGAAAAAGAAGTATAAATTCATCAGAATTATATTTATTCAAAGCTGATGACTGTGCTTATGCTGATTTTAACTGATAACATTTCAGGTGTTGTCAAGAAGAAATGTTGTTAACAAGTTGGCTACTAACATCATTGACATCAAAACATATTTTATTTTTTGAAGAGGCAAGTATCTACACTCAATGCATCAGTCACACACTTTTCAGAATAATTTGGGGATTATTTGAGTTCTAACTCTTTTTATTTAGTCATTACAATTGAAACTGAATAGAGTCAGTCCTCATGACAAGTTTTTTGGGGATATTAAATAATAACATTGGTAATCTTTTTTCCATGTAACAAAGTTAATTGTAGATATACTTAATTTGTATCAGGCAATGAAAAATTTTGATTTAGACAGACCTAAATACAAGAATATACCACATAAGATCCTTCGTGTTAATGTTCTTCACAAGTTTACTGTTAAGTTTTAAATGACTTAAATATATGCCCTTAAATTAAGGCCTTAAGTCTTATGCCATGAATAAATATTTTGCAGCAGTAAAAAAACATTAAAAGTTATTGGGTGTCACTCTCAAAGCTCTGCCTTTCAAAAGCATTCAATATTTATGTAGATTTTTGTCACATTATATAAAAGAAATAACACCAAAACTTTTCAAGAATACATTTAACAAAATTCTTGATTGAAGAAATATTTTGTCAAATGTCATATGTTTTGTTAAAAATGGCTTAAAACAATGAAACATCTTTTTGGAAAGACTCATTTTTATAACACTGATCTTTAATTGATACTTTCCTCAATCCTTTAAATCACCCCCTGGAACCCTGTACTGCAGGCTTCCAGTGATCGTGAATTTGTACAGCGAAAAATCCAGTGATCGTGATAGAAAATGCGGGAGACATTGCCGAAAGTGTGTAAACAATGGAGCTCTTAAGTAACATATTGGTTATATACAAAATGTGAATTGGATTTTTTTCAAGCTGAGTCCCTGACATTTTAACACATATGAAAACTTTCGCATTCTGCTGTTATAATTGCTTGTAGTCATGTGGTTTATTTCACAGTGTCGTCACATGGACATGATATTTCATAACATATTAAAATACTACGGACAATAATGAACAAAATGTGACATAAACATGAATTTAAGACTTCAAAAACAACATTTTGTGAATTTTGAAGTTATCTGAATACTCTTTGAAATAAAAACTATGAAAGAACTAACTGTACATGTCTCGCAGTGATCGTGAGCAGTTCAGATCAGTGATCGTGATTTTGACAAACATGCAGTGATCGTGATCTTCTGTACATTAACAGTAAATATTTCAAACAGAAGATCAGAATTGTTGAATTAAATTCATAAAGCGAAATTTTACTTCATTTAAGCTAGTACATCATGGATGATACCGTCAAGTGTGGATATTGTCCGGTATTGGGCACATTCAAGGAAAATATAGAAAATTGTATACAATGCCATAGAGAAGTCAAAATTAATATTCTAACAGTCAAGTCTAACGAAACCAAAAGCGGATACCAGTCTCTTCCAACTTTGTTTAATCTTGAAGAATCTAAGTTGACATTAAGTATTTGCAACAGAACAAAATCTCTGACGAAGGTTCCGTTAGAAATATCCAGCCCAATGAAAAAGAAATTGAAACAAAATGAGGTAGACATAACACTGAACGTAACCAGTGACGCAGGTGACTTCGAATCAAGACCTGTTCAAATATAATGACACTGTCCAGTTACTGAAGTCACTCATGCCATGTGTTATAACGGAGCTGCAGCGTTCAGGTCACACTGAAAACTTCATGACTTTTTTAAAGTTGATAGGGAATTGGTCTTTACCAATGCAGAATATAGTGTTTCGGCTCTTATTAGATGTTGCTAAATGGTATGAGTGCACAAATACTTCCTCCATGAGATATTTCCCTCAAACCAAACGTTTTTGGCAAATTGGATATACATTATTTCATGGAAAGTTTTTACGTTTCATGGGTGGATTCAAACATTTTGGTGCTTTGGTAGAAGGGGGGAAACCCGGTGAACTGAATCCTGAAACTAGTCTTAATAACTTCGCAATACCTGATCGAAAATTGCTGACAATTGGAAAGCTTCAGAGTACTGCTATGCGATTAGCAGTTTAACGTCTTCTTTATGGGAAATCAACAACTGTATTCGGGAAACTTTGTACACTTGATGCAATTGGAAAATATTGTGCTGCCTTAAACAATACAAGTCCATTACACGTCATGGACTTGTACGGGGTTATATTGATAATTCAGATCGCTGCAACGAAAAATCACGATCACTGGAAGCATGTACAGCGCATGTACAGTCGGACGATCACGATCACTTCATCAGATATATTTAACAATTTCTCCAAAATAATTGAATTGAATTACATGAAAATTGTCCAAAATCATCACAAAACAGAAACAGTTATGATGTAGGCTTCTGTTTCCATCTTAGTAGTAAAAAATGGGAACATTCCTGATGTTTGTCTGTTTTGTGAATTGTGATTGATCTCAACTTCACGATAACTTTTTGAATATTACACCTACTAACATCAAAAACGATATTGAGATGCGTTAATGCCCATTTGTCCCTATACTATACTTACTTATAAGTATTGGTTTGTATTGGACAATTAAAAAAGACATTTTTATCAACCGATACACTTACGTCCGTGTGCAGCGATCACGATCACTGGATTTCTCGCTGTACAAATTCACGATCACTGGAAGCCTGCAGTACAGGGTTCCAGGGGGTGTAAATGACTCTAATACTACTAGTGGTCCGACAGTAAGGTCATTTTGTTTTCTCAGTGAGTTATTGTTTAGTGCCGCTTGGGTAATAGTTCAGCCATTTGAGGCATATTTTCTCAGTGTACACATATTATCTATTGAATTTAGCATGAAGCATGCGACCTTACTTCAGGCAAGATATCAAAACATTCTAAACTTCTGTGATGTTACAACATCCATGAAATCAATCCAGCTCTTCGTTGTCTGTCAAATCAAACTAGGCAATTAGCTTTTCCCTGCCATACATTAATCAACTCTTATTTACCCAATCAAACAAATTTCCACAACTGGCGTCTGTAAATTTAATTATTTGATCACTTTTTTTGTCTAACTGTTACATGTGACAAACTTGCTTCAAGGGGGCAGACATGTTGCAGTGCCGGGCAAAATTGGTGACCTATTTTCTGATTGGCTGTATTACCAGTGTATCTATGGTAACATGTAAACAAAATTGTCAATGTTTAAAGTCACTTTTCTCATTAATGAACACACTTCGAAAGTAGAACATTTAACATTTTAGGTTAGAATTAGGTTTTTTTATATATTTTCTAGGAGAAATCTTATTCACCTTTAGACTGAAGCTGATTTACACATTATCATGACTCGGCCCACTGACTATTATGTTTAATAATAGCTAGCCTTCCTTTTTCCCATGCGTTTACTTGTACACTTGTCACACTGTACTACCATTTTTCAGATATTCATTTTCACAGCTGGTTGGACTGAGTGCAATGCGGGTGATGTCCCAGGCCAGACATGAGAGGTAAGCATGTTAACCACTAAACCACCAGGTCGTAAAACACGCAATTAAACTTCTTTAATGCACAAAAACAATCAAAATATGTTCGATATATCGTCAGGATTTGAACTTCAAAAACTAAAAAAAAACGCATTTAAGCTGTTATACTGGTCTTCTACATTATTTTGGGGGACATGCCTAAATACACCCAGTTCCGCCTAGATGACCCCAGGCCCGCCTAGATTCCCCCAGATCCACCGTAATACCCCCAGAACCGCCTAGATGTTTTTTTTGTCACTAACCAATTGCAATGGAAACGAAATGACTTATTTTTTTCAATTTCTTGTATCAAATTTTGCACGTTTACATTTGCAACCAGTTCATCCTGTGAAAGAGCAGAATCAATATGAATCAGGGAGAACTCTTTGGACTTTATTGTTCTGGTCAGAGTTTTGCACTGCACAAACTACCACACCTAGCTATAGGTCCGTGTCAGTACGAGTCTTACGTGTCGCACTGACCACCTGTACATCTATCAGTTTCAGTCCACCCGTCATTGATTTACTCTATAACACTATCTAATCTAATCTAATATTAAGGTCGTCAGCTTCTCGTCTACCCTACGGCAGTTTCAAATGATGACCTTTCTCTGTACTACTGTCTCAGAGTGCTTCTAGTCTCCAGATCTTCACCACTGCGCTGCACTACTGTCTTAGTCGGTGGCAAGGACATCGCACAACTCTCCGACAACAGAGTTGCAAAAATCCCTTCCCTGGCCATTAAGTAGAACTATGCACGCTCTAAACCTTTTGAAATGTGAAAGAGAGAAGTGAATAAGTGTAGTAGACGTTTACTTGATATTGTCGAACTAAGTGTTTTAATATGCTTATTGACAAGACAGCTGGAAACATTTTATTTTTCTTAGGTAGGTTTCGACAGGATAAAATTTACAAAATGAAAAAAACACAAAATCTATCTGTAAATCTACATGTCCTATAAAACAGAAACAGCAAAACAATAACATTAAAAAAAACATTTCAATAGACGAAAATGAGGACTGTACAAAAAGACAATGGAGAGAACTGAAGCAACTACGAAAAACTTAAAGTAACTCGGTAGCATAAGTTCTTGACTACTTTCAGAAACTTCTTAATTCTACTGAATATCAAACAACCTAAGAACATACAGCCTATACTGAGCACACGATAAAGAGGACCCAAAACCTGATGTCGTGAAATGTGTCGCCAGGAAAGGATGAACACTTGAAGCGGATGCACATTTGAAGCGGTCTTGTCGGGGAGAGAACCCACTTCAATGATGTACGTCGGTCCGGAAGTCGTCTCATTTAGAGGGCCGATCAGACCAACCAACCAGCGGTGGAAAATATTCGTCACACGCATTTAGAGCGTTTACTCAATAATCAGTTTTGAAAATTAACTCAAATATTAAATTTTAATCTGCAAATGTTGTTGCGTTGAGCCGTCTCGAACTCGTATACTTCATTCACATCTACGCCGAACTCCGACGATCATACTGCTGGACCATTGTTGACAAATATGCAATTTTAGAGACTGACATAAATATATAAGGTATGATTTTTATACAATTAACGTAAATATAATTAATTCAGCCCAAAACAGTCCATACCCCTTAATTGGTCAAATCACTATAATTATAATTAGTTGACAGTTTACAATAACGATAAAACTCATCACAACCACCTTCCATCCCCCAACAGGTGCCACCAGGACCCCCTTACCCTTTTAAATTTTAAGTTTAGTCAACGTATTCAGTTTATAAAAGAAAACGTGACCCCACACCCAACCTATTCCCTTAACCCAAATAATCGCATCGCCACTTAAAACCTCAACTAAGACATTTGTGCGGCCCTCGAAATGTGCATCCCTCTCAATTAGAAAAGGTCCATCTGCCTCTACCTTGACATAACCAAATATTTCTATGCAGGATAATTTTCTAAAACTTTTAATTACTCGGAACTAGTTGATTTTAATCAGATTGTCGAAATCCATAACCGTTTTCTTTTATTACCTTTCTTTAACTTATCGTGTTGAAAACGTGTTGTTTTTGTGCGTGGTTTAAAGACAACGTTCTCGCCTAGAATTTGTCATGTGGGGGAATTGGTACCGGATGGTCACACCTGGGATCAACGCAAACAATCAGGGTCAGTCAGAAAAATGGAACTTTATTAATGCTTAACATTCATTAATAATTTGTAATTGAACATGTACATTTAATAACAGTTTACAATCAATCAATCAATCAGTCAATCAATCAATCAGTCAATCAATCAATGATATTTAATCGTTATTGTTTACAATATACATGATACAGAATAATTCATTTTACCTTATGTTAGTTCAATTAATTACATGACAGTTGTTATACATAATACGTCTTTAACATTCGTATTTGGCATGTATTATAAGATTCAATATATAATAACTACATCATTCTTGAACAATGTTTTCGGCTTTACATTACAACTAGTTCATTAAGACTTGTTCACTGACGCAGAACGCCATGGTCGAGTGAACTGGCGACCATACTGTGGCAGATGTGCGATCAGCCGTGACAGATGAACTTTGCCTTAATGAATGCGGAGTGAAGTTTAAAAAGTTACATAAATGGTTGAAATAAACTGAACCCATACTGTCTGAATTTTATAACTATTCTACCACATATAGCAAATCCTAGACAATAATGTAGCGTCTATTTAACGTGTATTAAATAGACATATATTAAACAAGACAGAGCCTGATTGCATGTATTTTGTGAGACAGGTATTACCACATGAGTATGTATCTCTAAATAACTTTTGCAAAAGGATAACTTGATATAACATAACGGCTACATATTGTCACCTAAACATAGAACATATAAACATATAAAACTGATTTGATATGCACACGTTTGTTGCATAATCATCTCTAAAGATTCATAATAGTTAGAGTCGGCGTATTGAAAATACATGTTAAAACATAAAGAGATTAGTAAGTTGTGGCTATAGTAATAATGCCCATTTTAAATATTGTTATATATAGATGATTGATTTGGCATGAGGTATAAGCCATTGTGAATTTGGATGATATAAGCTGCGAAAGGTTGAAGAAATATTTTTCGTAATTTTCTGGCAGTAAGAAATGATATTTGCACTTGGTTTGGTACTGCCAATGATTTTTTATTGAGGAGGTTCGTGACTGTGAAGGCGGGCCAATCGACACTTAAGGTTGGAAAGAAGTAACCGCTGATGCGGAAATTGTCCACCGAGTCTGGAGCCAGAATGTGCCAATAGGTTGGACAGAGTGTCAGAGAAAGAATAGGCACCACAACACATTCATGACCATTGGTTATTTCCATTGCGAGCCCATTGTGTCGAATGGATTGTCGTTAGAGGTAACAGCAAGAGTGATAATGCCGAGCAGGATGGAGACATGATAGTCAGCAAGATCAGAGATGACAAAGTCAGGTGAAGTAGTCGTAGGTGTCTGATAGTGCAAGGAAGGTGGTTGGATAGCTTTTGCTGGAGCAACTCTGGTGACTAGAAGAAGTGCTGCCGAGAGTGTGCGAACTTTGAAAAACATCCAGACAAACAAAATGAGGGACAGAACAGATATTGCTGACGCTGTTATGGCTATTATTGAATTTGTGTCTGGCCAAGAAGCTGGTAAAGTAATTTCACCATCAAGGAGAGGTTCCGAAATTGATTGAAAAATTGTTTTGGATTTGCGGGCAGCTTCCGCAACACGTTTAAGGCTGAGATGAGCTTTGTGATCAGACGCCAAAACGTCAGATATTTCGTGAGAGTATAAGTTAAATTGTGGAATGGTGAAATTGATTGGTTTCCGAAAGGTGGTGTCTCCAGTGATACTTGAGAGAACATTGTCATCCAAAAAATGTTGTAGTAAAGCAAGATTTACAGGGTGAAGGTGAGAGATCTGAGTCTGCGAATTGCGACATGAGCCAAATGGAGCAGGATAGAACAGCTCTTCTATGGAGAGAGAACAGTAACAAGGCGTAGATATGAGACAAAAGTTACATCCTGGAATAACACGGTGTGAGCTAGGACAAGTAAGGGTTAGAAAAGGAACTCGGTAAACGAGAACATTAGAATCGTCAATGGGATAAAGATTCGGTGGTTGCTGTTCTGTGATGTAGCGAAAGTCACACAATGACTTTATAAGACTTTTGCTATTCTGAAAGAGCGCCAGACTACAAGAAGGTTTAGGAGTAGAGTGGAGTGGTACACGGAATGGACAGAAGATAGCATTATCCTCTCCAGTGCACTTTTTCAGAAGGTCAGTATCAAAGTTGATGTGATACTTGGAGTCAGAAGAGATAGCAAATGAGGAGGGTAGAAATAGTTTTGTCGAGTGGGATGACGTGGAGTTAACAGGAACAGGAAGGGATAGTATGTCGTACAGATGGAAGGGTGTACTTAAAGATGATAATGGAAATTTAACAGAGACGTAGACATGTGACCTTGTGCGAGCAAAGATGAATTTAGCATGTGAATAATAATAACTTGGACTGGTTTGGAGGAGCTTGAAATTTTTATATTTATCTGCTAAAATTCGCGAAATATGATGAACTGTTTGCTCGAAAATTGTAGGAGCAATGAGAAGGGGAGATAATTTATTTTTGGCTAAGTCCAAAATGCCTAATTTTAATTCCTCCAGTTGATGTTCAACTGTGCTCACTTTCTGGATCTGATCAATAAGGAGAGAGGTAAGATAGACAAGAGTAGTGCGCATGTTTTTGGCATTATTCTCGATAGCTGAAGCTGTAAAAGTGATGGCATCATGATTTGCCTTAACACCTTTTAGAGCATTTTAAACCTAGTATCAACTAGCTTGATAAAAGAAGAAAGGTGGGCAGAATGCTGCTGCATAACATTAGCCAGGTTGATGTCATGTTTTGTAAGGGCATTGATGTGTTTAGCCAAAATGTTGACATCATTTGTTGTGGCTGTTCCAAATAATGTCTTGGAGAGGGATCCTACAAAACTTAAAACAGCCCGTTTTGTTCTTGTAGATGTTGGAATCTTTGATTCTGGAATTAGCTTTATCATGTTTTGCCTTGTCTCATTCAAATGCGAGATGCACTGTGTCTTAATGACATTCAAATGCATCTGTATCTGATGAAGCAGTGCACAGGTACCATTGCCTTGATGACATCCAGCCATTGTTGGGATGTTGGGTACCTGGGGCATCTTAATTTCATAGGTATGCACCCAGTAGTCAGTGGCAAAATGTACCTGTGCGGCTGGCTTGAAGACTATGCCGAAGTTGAGGCGTTGAACCGGACCACTGCACAGGACAGGTTTCACGAAAAGGAGGACAAGAGCAAGGACCATGAGACTCCAAGTTGAACCTTTGGAGAAAAAATAAGAGCACCATTAGAAGACATGACCTGACTGATAAGAATGCTGTGGCCACAAACATCTTAACAATCTAGCACTATAAGACACAGCAGGATAACTGTAGAGATGGTGATCAATTACTTCCAGGTATCTATTACAATCTCTCCTAGGAAAAAGATGATAGCCCATGTGTCCTATTTCAGTGAAGCACTGAAGTACTTATGTCCTTTACGACGTGATTTACCATTCATAGTTTTTGTCTTGTGGAAGTGGTTGATTAAGTTCTTTCTGAATAATCCTTCCACTTGATATGGTACCACTTGCTACCATTTTGAATTTTGCATTTCAGAATGCGCTCAACTGGATAGATTGTATCATCGTTTGATGCATTGTCCTGTTGTGTTGACTGAGGTGGCGTATCATGTGTGTCAGATGTGTGTGTCTGAGAATTGGCCACCTGGTTGTCAAAATCTGCATCGTCATCAGAAGTGCCTGGAGCTGGCAGTTGATGTCCAATATTTTGCACGGGATCTGGAAGACGATCATTGTGCTGTGGATGTGCAATGTGGAGTTTGAGGCGATTAGCATGTATATGTGCTTTGTGTGTTTTCCCCGTGTCTACGTATTGAAGCTTGTACGTGTGATTGGGAGCTACCTCAAGGATAGTGAGAGGACCTACCCACTTAACTGTGAGTTTAGGTGAATGTCCCGTAAGGACTTGTTCGTTTTTCAGTAAGACAAGGTCTCCAACTGAAAACTTTGGTACTTGAGATTTGAGGTCAGCTCTTTCTTTGTTGACGTCTTGTGAGACTGTTGTGTTTTCTTTGGCAATTGATTTTGCTATCTTAAGGTTGTCAAGGAGAACCTTAAGATGTTGTTCTGCAGTTTTGCCAATCGTGGGCTTTGGAAGCAGAGCAGTGTCAATAGGGAGGTGCATTTCTCGACCAAAGAGAAGGTAATAGGGAGTGTACCCAGTTGAAGCACATGGTGTACTTCTCATTGCCATCATGACACATGGGATGAGGTCTGCCCAGTTGGAGTGATCTTTGTCAATGTATGCGCGGAGGGCTTGCTCAATTGTTCTGTTACGCCTCTCGCACATTCCATTAGTTTGAGGGTGATAAGAGGATGTGAGATGATGTTTGATGTCTAGAAGTTCACACAGGGCGTTTACTAGTTTGGAAGTGAATTGTCTACCCCTGTCTGAGAGAAGTGTCTTGGGCGCACCAAAACGTGTGATGACCTCATTAAAGAGGACTCTTGCCACGTCAGTTGCATCTTGTGTTTTCATTGGAAAGCCTTCACACCAACGTGAAAAAGAATCCACTACAAGGAGAACATACTTATATCCATTTGGTGTTTCTGGAAGAGGACCCAGTATGTCTATATGGAGACGTGAAAAGGTATCCTCTATTGGCATTGGTACCATTGGAGCATGCTTACCATGAGTGGTTGATTTGATCTTTTGACAAATATCACATGACTGTAATTGTCTATGTCTTGGTACATGCCTGGCCAGTGGTATTTGGAAAGGAGGGCCTGAAAGGTTGAATCCCTGCCTAGGTGGCAACCCCCGACTTTGCAGTCGTGATAAAAGAAAAGCAAATCTTTCCTCTTTGAGAGTGGAACCACTAACTGCGTGATTTGTGGAGGCCTGGTAGCCTTGGCACCTCGATGTTTTGCCTGATGAAGATGATAGAGAATGTTATCTCGAACAACATACTCCTGAGAACGACCAACTAGACCTTTTATTTGGGACTCATTGTACTGTTCAGGGATTTCACCTTTAACAATGTAGTCAATTATTGGTCTCAGGTCGGGTGAATTATGTTGTTGAGCAGCCATATCATCATCATCATGGTCAGCTGCAACAAGCATGACTGAGGGGCCAGATGGTACCATGTCCTGTGTGTAAAACAAATCAACAGCAAGATGGCAAGGTTTATCAGAATCAACATTGTCCTCAGGTGGTGATTGAACATGTGACGGTTCTGAAGCAACAGTGACAGAGGAGACAATGGGAGGGGAGAGACTTGGTGTCTCGGGGTGAGGTGTTGTGCTGTGTGGTGGTGTGACAGATGCAGTTTTTGTAGTTTTGCAGTTGTGAGAAATGTTTTTGATGTCGTTTTGGATAGCTACAACTTCTGCATATGTTTTGCGAGGTGGGATAGGAGGAGACAGTATGTCATCTGTTACAGGTGGAGACTGTGGCTCAGGGTACTTAGTTCGAGACAGAGCATCTGCATTGGTATTAGCTTTACCTGGTCTGTGAACAATTTCAAAGTCATACTCTTGCAGCATGATCGACCATCTTCCAAGGCGTCCTGTTTCATCTTTGATCCTTTTCAGCCATTGGAGAGCTCTGTGGTCCGTGTAAATTTTGAATTTGTTCCCAGCCAAATATACTCTGAAGTTCCGAATACCTTCTACAACTGCCAAACATTCTAGTTGAGTAACACCCCAGTTTTTCTCTGTTGCATGAAGAGCCCTACCACCATAACAAATGACATGTTCTTTACCATCAGGTCCTAGTTGTCCTAAGATGTAGCCTATGGATGTTGTTGATGCGTCTGTTGTGAGAATGAATGGTTTAGTTTGATCTGGATAGGCAAGGATAGGAGAAGTGGTTAGTTTTTCTTTAAGAGCTGTGAAAGCTTTTTGACATTGTTCAGTCCAACTGAACTTAACATCTTTTTTCAGAGTGTCAAAGAGAGAAGATGCTATACCTGAATAATTTGGAACAAATTTTCTGTAATATCCACAAAGGCCTAAAAAGTGACGGACATCATGAACATTTTTGGGTTGTGGAATTTGCAGTACTGCCTGAATTTTGGATTGGTCAACCTCAATGCCATTTTTGGTGAAGATGTGTCCAAGGTATTGGACTTGTTTTGCTGCAAATTTACATTTGGAAGGTTTGAGTGTCAAGCCGGCTTGTTTGATTTTCTGAAATACGCACTTAAGATGCTTCAAATGTTCTGAAAATGATTTTGAATAGACAATGATGTCATCAACATAAATGAGAATATACTTCCAATTCATCTCTTTTAGAGCTTCTGAAATAGTGCTTTGAAATGCCATGGGAGCATTTTTAAGTCCAAAAGGGAGGCGATTCCATTCAAAGATGCCATCCGGAGTGATGAAAGCTGATTTATGTTTTGTTTCAGGGTGAAGTGGAATTTGCCAAAAGCCGCTTGCACAGTCTAGAACACTGAAAATTTTGGCATGGCTTTCGCCAACTGCATCAATTACATCTTCAAAACGAATTAATGGAAAGAAAATAGGTTTGGTGACAGCATTGAGGCGCCTGTAGTCTACGGCAAAGCGATAAGTGTTGTCCTTTTTCTTAACCATTACAACCGGTGAATGCCATTCAGAAGAACTTGGTTCAATGATATTAGCTTTGAGCATTTCACTTACTTGATTTGAGCACTCTTTCCTTACATCAGCACTTTGACGATAAAAGGGGCGCCGAATTGGTCTAGCATCACCTGTCTCTATTTTATGATGATGAAGGTTAGTTTTACCTAATTCCGACCAATTTGAGGCAAAGACAGATGGTTGGGATTTAAGAAAAGAGAGAAGTTCTTGTTTTTGAGGTTCTGTGAGATCAGAATCAGAGAGATCAAATGTTAGATCAGAAGGAGGAGCAGCTTTGGCAGAAGAGGTGTTAGTTCTGTGTCTTTGTTTGTGGGTAATGTGACTGGAAGTAGTGGTAGCACTGTTGACTGATGAGACATTAGAGTGAGAGGACGAGGGGTTGTTGTGTGTAACCTGTGACGTCCCTAGCTCTTGATTCGGCGTGTCTGATAATACTGTAATGCTTGATGCCACTACTTCTGAAGCTACACCTAGCACTCGTTTCCTATCAAGATGTACAGGAGAATCTGTTGGATTAAGAAAACGCATGCAAGTAGGTTTTCTAGTCTTCTGAATCACACATCTAGCACCTTGTAGTCTTCCTCCTGAAAGTTTAGGCACCCGGATTCTCCACCAATTGAAAACGTGCCTTTTTGTGCGTGGTTTAAAGACAACGTTCTCGCCTAGAATTTGTCATGTGGGGGAATTGGTACCGGATGGTCACACCTGGGATCAACGCAAAAAATCAGGGTCAGTCAGAAAATGGAACTTTATTAATGCTTAACATTCATTAATAATTTGTAATTGAACATGTACATTTAATAACAGTTTACAATCAATCAATCAATCAGTCAATCAATCAATCAGTCAATCAATCAATGATATTTAATCGTTATTGTTTACAATATACATGATACAGAATAATTCATTTTACCTTATGTTAGTTCAATTAATTACATGACAGTTGTTATACATAATACGTCTTTAACATTCGTATTTGGCATTTATTATAAGATTCAATATATAATAACTACATCATTCTTGAACAATGTTTTCGGCTTTACATTACAACTAGTTCATTAAGACTTGTTCACTGACGCAGAACGCCATGGTCGAGTGAACTGGCGACCATACTGTGGCAGATGTGCGATCAGCCGTGACAGATGAACTTTGCCTTAATGAATGCGGAGTGTAGTTTAAAAAGTTACATAAATGGTTGAAATAAACTGAACCCATACTGTCTGAATTTTATAACTATTCTACCACATATAGCAAATCCTAGACAATAATGTAGCGTCTATTTAACGTGTATTAAATAGACATATATTAAACAAGACAGAGCCTGATTGCATGTATTTTGTGAGACAGGTATTACCACATGAGTATGTATCTCTAAATAACTTTTGCAAAAGGATAACTTGATATAACATAACGGCTACATATTGTCACCTAAACATAGAACATATAAACATATAAAACTGATTTGATATGCACACGTTTGTTGCATAATCATCTCTAAAGATTCATAATAGTTAGAGTCGGCGTATTGAAAATAAAATAGTAATTATTATATACTGCTCCTAACGATATCTATCAAAGGTACATGTTGTTCAAATTAGAATAAGGTTTAAATGAACTCAATAAACATTGTATAGGAAGGTTCTCTGATAGATATTTAACATCTAGAAGATACACCTAATGCGGGCTCTACAATAAGTAAGCGTCGGCAGCTGACATATATCAAGCATTCAAAAACTAATAGTAAGTCTATAACAGAAATTCTAGCCTTTTTGAAACTACAGGTATATAAGTATAGATAAATTACATGCGAACGGCGGAAGATTGATAAATATATATACTGATAGAAATTCATTGTTCAAGCATGGAGTTAAACATTTAGAACTTCAGTTTGCAGAAATATAAGATAGAATAGCAAAAGCAACTTACCTGGGATCAACGCAAACAATCAGGGTCAGTCAGAAAAATGGAACTGATTTGCTTCAGTCGCAACCCATATTTATTTTGACTGCCTGGTTTAATCTGCATTCCCAAGCGCATTGCTAAGCGATAGATTACAATATTAATGGTTTCTATTATGCATTTAAATTATAGAAATTACATAAGATGCGTCCACCGCTAGTAACAGAGCATAGGGGTCGGGCAGTTTACATATTATGGTGACCCAATACTCGTTGTGATAAGGGCCTGTTACCTAATATTAAGGTAATGAGCCCAGCGGGGATAGCGTTAGATATACAATGTAGGGTTACTGACCTATGTACGGTGTATTTAGATCTAGTGAATATAGATATATTTTTATGTAAAATACGGGGGAAAATACACGGGTTTTTGCCCGGTTATAATATCTAGCCTTTTAGTATAATGTGGTTATAGTATTAAATTCTTCTTACGCCTTTTTCTATAAATTAAGCTGTCATGGTTTGATTGATATTGAAAGTTCACTTTTGTGTCCAATGTAAGAGCAAACGGTGCAAGATTCGTATCCGACTTTACTTCAGATCTTTCCAAAGCTGTTGTTTTCGACAAGATGCACCCCTATTCTTACAACAGCTGTGTTAAAGACTTCAGTTTCAGGGTCCCGACCCTGTCCAGAGAACTGTAAGAAGAACCCGCCTCTTCCCACTTGTACCACAGACACTGAAGCCTGCTCTCGAGGGTGTGTTCCTGGTTACTATGGAAACACATGCAACATGACATGTGATGTCAACTGCGGGGGGAGGTTATGTCAGCAAAGAGAAGGTTCTGTATCTGTAAAGCTGGATACACGTTCAAAGTTCAAACCTGGTAGAGTCATTGGCTCTGTAGCTCATCTGTCTTTTATCATTCATTATCTTTAGCTGAAGAATTATATACAGCTGCATACGGAGAGTTTGTGAACATACCTGCGTTTCCTAGTGCAACTATCATATAATTTGGGATATCTTTGAATCGTAACATTGCGAAATAGAAACTGATGATAACGATGAAGTACACGATTTAACGGATATTCAACGTCTTTATTAACAGATTTGCGACACTTCGGTATAGCTCTTTATATCTTTTCAAGCAAACATCGCAAATCTGTTAATAAAGAAGTTGAATATACATAAAATCGTGTACTTCATTACTAATACAACTTCTAGAATGCCACTTGAATGCGAAAGAATTGATAATAACGAAATTTCAATACATAAACGCAATTGTATATCATAATCCAACTTTGCTAAGGAATGTGTATTGGATATTTACACTACATGTGGTCAAGGATGGAGTCCGGATCCTGCTTTAATCAGCGTAATTTTGCCACAAAAGAATGGCCTATTAATGTATCGACAGAGTTCGGGTATGAGCGTCAGTAGGTCGTTATCAGTTTACAAAAGCTCTAAGATGTGTAATAATGTTGTAAGACATGACTTGGAACTTTATTACCTACAAATGTACTGACGTAAATGCTGTTAGTAGTTGTATCGTTGTTTTATTACTAAATAAATGAACAAACGTTTCATAATCACTGGAAATATAATATCATTCATGCACATTTCGCATCAAATAGGAAATTAGTTCCCTTTCAGTTTCTATTACCTTATTTGTGAGGAAGTTATTATTTTTAGAAATAAATTGTATTTTCCCTTCTGTTTGGAATCAGACTAACCAAGGTTATGCCTGCAGTACTCGGTTAGCTGTCACCTGCTTGTTTTTGGTTTTTTTTCCGGTTGAGAAGTTTAAAGTTATAACAAGAATAATCGCCATGGTTACAAATCAACTCGCCATGATCCAAATTTATCTTAGTTGTTGTAGTCAAACCTTCATATGTCCATGTTTGTTCAAGTCAACATTGTTCTAACTTTGTCACTGCGACTTTATGATCAAGTTTCAAACCGGTAATAGATACAATGTCAGAAACATTTCAGATTTATATTGCAGTTCTATAATGATGTAAGTAAAAAAAATTTTTTAAAAAAGAAGTGTTATGTAAATCTGTATGCACCCCAATACATTTACAGGATGACCTGCACATTTAAAACATTAAGATGACCTGTACATTTAAAACATTAAGATGACCTGTACATTTAAAACATTAAGATAACCTGTACATTTAAAACATTAAGATGACCTGTACATTTAAAACATTACGATGACCTGTACATTTAAAACATTACGATGACCTGTACATTTAAAACATTAAGATGACCTGTACATTTAAAACATTACGATGACCTGTACATTTAAAACATTAAGATGACCTCTACATCTAAAACATTAAGATGACCTGAACATCTAAAACATTAAGATGACCTGTACATTTAAAACATTAAGATGACCTGTACATTTAAAACATTAAGATGACCTGTACATTTAAAACATTAGGATGACCTGTACATTTAAAACATTAAGATGACCTGTGCATCTAAAACATAACGATGACCTGTACATTTAAAACATTACGATGACCTGTACATTTAAAACATTAAGATAACCTGTACATTTAAAACATTAAGATGACCTGTACATTTAAAACATTAAGATGACCTGTACATTTAAAACATTACGATGACCTGTACATTTAAAACATTAAGATGACCTGTACATTTAAAACATTACGATGACCTGTACATTTAAAACATTAAGATGACCTGTACATTTAAAACATTAAGATGACCTCTACATCTAAAACATTAAGATGACCTGTACATCTAAAAACATTAAGATGACCTGTACATTTAAAACATTAAGATGACCTGTACATTTAAAACATTACGATGACCTGTACATTTAAAACATTAAGATGACCTGTACATTTAAAACATTACGATGACCTGTACATTTAAAACATTAAGATGACCTTACATTTAAAACATTAAGATAACCTGTACATTTAAAACATTAAGATGACCTGTACATTTAAAACATTACGATGACCTGTACATTTAAAACATTAAGATGACCTGTACATTTAAAACATTAAGATGACCTGTACATCTAAAACATTAAGATGACCTCTACATCTAAAACATTAAGATGACCTGTACATCTAAAACATTACGATGACCTGTACATTTAAAACATTAAGATGACCTGTACATCTAATACATTAAGATGACCTGTACATCTAAAACATTAAGATGACCTGTACATCTAAAACATTAAGATGACCTGTACATTTAAAACATTAAGATGACCTGTACATCTAAAACATTAAGATGACCTGTACATTTAAAACATTAAGATGACCTGTACATTTAAAACATTAAGATGACCTGTACATCTAAAACATTAAGATGACCTGTACATCTAAAACATTAAGATGACCTGTACATCTAAAACATTAAGATGACCTGTACATCTAAAACATTAAGATGACCTGTACATTTAAAACATTAAGATGACCTGTTTATTTAAAACATTAAGATGACCTGTACATTTAAAACATTAAGATGACCTGTACATTTAAAGGATTTAAACTCCAAGGTTGTTGTATAGTCAGAAGTTGCACATGTGAATAATCAAAGAACTGAGAGATACAATCTCTAATTTAAAATTACCGTTTCATAAGAATTAAATAGAAATTGATGCTCAAGCAATGCATGCAACTGTAATAATTGTTAGAATTGATAATTGTCATCCACATGTAGACAGTCAGACCTCGATTATCCGAACACTTCCGTTTTTCATCAAAAACGTTCGGATAGTGAAACGTTCGTACTACTGAAACGAACCAAATCTACAGACAGACGACAACGTATTACGAGTGTCAAATGTATGTAATTGTAACATGACTTCGTTGTATCCTCGATTCTGATTGGTCGATTCGAAAAAATTACCCTATGTTGAATGACAATGAATACCCGCAAATTAGCAAAGGCGAATCACCGCGAATTGATACATGTTCACCAGTGCCGGCCCGACTCAAGATTTAATTTTCCAATTTCTTAGAAAAATCGTGCCGTACTCCGATTTGACAGTTGTCTTTGTCCTTTTTTATATTGTGTCTACCGGTAGATATCACAAATACACTATGATATGATTTATTTTTGAAGAACGAAATATTTTCAAGTGGCTTACTTAGTCCAAGTTTGCCGCAAAGTTTCATGCGGCCGCCTTCTTTCGAATGCCGTTCCCATGGTATGACGTCACAAACGCCAACCGTTTGCGTCGCTGTCACAATGGCTGTGGGCTAGTTCAACTAACGCCGTCGGTTTTAAACTAAACTTGCGGGTGTTGAATAACAATGAATCCCGGAAATTTTACAAACGCAACTATTTATCTTCTAATTGAACAGTTTTTACATCGTTCCATAAAGCTTCAATATGTTTATGGTATCTTTAGCATCAAATGATATTCATATGATAGATGCGATGAAAAGTGAATAGGAGTCTTATTCATATAAGAATACAGTTTAAAAAAGGTACCATACCAGCCAAAAAAATGACATATCAGATGATAGGACATACAGGTAGGTTTTACAGAATATTTCAAAGTCCTTTTAAGCATTTCATTATAAAATTAAATTACAAATCTATCTTCACTTGACTCCTTTTTGGACCATTTACTGACAAAACATTAAACTGGGACTGTGGTAAAGGTTGAGACACAAAAGCACCAAAGAGAAAATAAGTCAAAACTCATCCCTTACACATTCCAAGTTCTTGTCAAGGAGGTATCTTGTTCATCACAGCTAGTAAATGTAAGTAAAAGTACGAAATCGGTAGAAATCTAATATTAGCGGTTTCTTTAATAATTATGCTTTATAGATACGGAACGTAAAAAGGATAAAACAATTTTAGGGTCTTTCCATCATAACTGCTGTTTTCATTCCTTGTATACGTGACATAACAGTAAGGCGAATGCTGGCTGTTTTCTTAGTATTTTCCGGGGAAAGGGGATGATGACTGAAGTCAGATTCAGGCCTACCAAAGAAAAAATCGAATCGCAACGGAAAGCAGCGAAACGACCACATTAACAGACGAAATCGCATCACAATGTTGCGATCCGCATCAAAAAGTTACGAAATAGCATCATTCAAGCGACGATCAGCAATTTAAACGTGCGATAGCGCAAAATGAAACACTCGATACGCAACACTGACACTGCGCACGCGCAGTAATCATGATTTGAAGCTCATGGCGATATCTCGCCTTTGTGATCACGAAATGCGATTATTTATAAACCTCATAATCGAATTATCCTTATAGCTGTTCGTTTTAAATTATCAATTCTTAAATTCACTTTCATTCTGTTACTCATGACTGAGTTCCATGTTAGACGATAGATTGACAGAAAATGTGCAGGCGAAGGCACGGTTTGACCTACTTGAGTATCTGCGCTTGCGCAGTAACCGTGTTGCGTATCGAGTGTTTCATTTAGCGTTATCGCACGTTTAAAGTGCTGATCGTCGCTTGAATGATGCTATTTCGTAACTTTTCGATGCGGATCGCAATGTTGTGATGCGATTTCGTCTCTTTATGTGGTCGTTTCGCTGCTTTCCGTTGCGATTCGATTTTTTCTTTGGTAGGCCTGAGATTGTAATATAGGATTTAATTACGTGATCCCTAAAAGTTTAAGGGAGTATGAGTATGAGTATTCAATCCAAGCACTGTATTAGTGACTATTTCAACAAAAGTGAGACAATAGTCATACAGTCACAAATAACCAGATTACTAATTTATACTGTGTGCGAGATATTAAACTAAGATGCCATTCTTGAAGTCAGTATTACACGACTTTAATAGTGATATTTAGATCGAAGTGTTGGAACCCCCCAGATCAAGTTTGTAGTCAAACGAGAAGCACCCCCATAGCATCATATACCCCCGCGGTAGATTTATGACGTCCAGTTCTTCTTGCAAGACCCGCTCCCAGAAGACCTATAATCTGCCTCTTGACAGCCTCTGACATTCTAGCACCCGGCATTCAGGTTTACAATGGCTAAAACGGCTTGTTTCTATAACCGGAATTGATCACAATCCCCTACACCATATTTCAGAAATCCTGGAGAGCAAAGTGCACGTGAAGATTGTCGCGTTTTGATTAAGACTATCCCTACAAAAAATAATATAGAATTAAACCTATTTCAAATATGTGCCAAAATAAACAAACTTTTATTTGGGGTCTGCAACTTTTTTTTACATGTATACTAGTAGTTACCTGGGCAAAACTAAACTGCACGTTCTGAGATTGGGAACGTGGAAATGCATGAAAAGCGTGAAAATATGCATAAAGATTCAGGTATCACTTGTTGATGAACGCCACCTCCTTTTTACAGTGAACATGGAGCCCAGTGATGTAGGACGGTTATGAAGTATCTCCATGACAATAAGTCCCAGGCTTTAGGTATCACTTGTTGATGAACACCACCTCCTCTTTACAGTGAACATGGACCAGAGTGTTGTAGGACGGTTATGATGTATCTCCGTGATGGTATGTCCCAGGCTTTAGGTATCACTTGTTGATGAACACCCCCTCGTCTTTACAGTGAACATGGACTACAGTGATGTAGGACGGTTTTGATGTATCTCCATGACAATAAGTCCCAGGCTTTAGGTATCACTTGTTGATGAACACCCCCTCCTCTTTACAGTGAACATGGACCACAGTGATGTAGGGCGGTTATGATGTATCTCCATGATGGTATGTCCCAGGCTTTAGGTATCTCTTGTTGATGAACACCTCCTCCTCTTTACAGTGAACATGGACCACAGTGATGTAGGGCGGTTATGATGTATCTCCATGATGGTATGTCCCAGGGTTTAGGTATCACTTGTTGATGAACACCACCTCCTCTTGACAGTGAACATGGACCACAGTGATGTAGGGCGGTTATGATGTATCTCCATGATGGTATGTCCCAGGGTTTAGGTATCACTTGTTGATGAACACCTCCTCCTCTTTACAGTGAACATGGACTACAGTGATGTAGGGTGGTTATGATGTATCTCCATGATGGTATGTCCCAGGGTTTAGGTATCACTTGTTGATGAACACCTCCTCCTCTTTACAGTGAACATGGACTACAGTGATGTAGAGTGATTATGATTTACACACTAACTTCCTTGACTGGACGAGTAATTCATTTTCCATATCAACCTGAAATACTATTGTAACTGGTGTTCATTCCATGAACACTTTACAATGAACACCTATGAACTACCACCTAGCTTGTAATGAAACTTCTGATATGACAATAGATTGACTGAAAACAAACATAACCAAACTTCCATTCAATAGTATTTATTTATTGTTATATTTGAACAATTTTCAAAAACAAATCCACGGTTGGATTCACTCTCCGACACTTTGGTTGACACTATCCATTCTTGGTTGTTTGTCGGCTACATCAGGTTCTTCTCCCTGCAAGATCTTTGACACATGACGCTTTTGTGCATCCGATGTCCACTTGTAGTTTTCAACTGCCAGGCTCCTGTGACCTGTTTGTTCCTTCACTAGCTGATCGACCATGCAGTTGCATCCAGCTCTCGACCTTGGTGTCTCAAATGGCGTTGTATCCCACACAAAATAGATAACACTTTCCCCTGGGTAATCATCACCATTTTCTTTTTTGAGTGCTATGACAAAGATGCACAAGACAGTTGCAAGTTCATCGTCCGACATTTCGTGTATGTCACGCCGACTGTTGTTGAGAATACTATAGGCTTCACCAAGCTCGCCTTTTCCGTTGCTAGCATCGGATATGAATTCTTGTATCCACTTCGATAGTACATTCAAGGACCATTTGTTCTTCCTCAGTGTGTTAGGGGGTATAAATGCTCTTCCATGATCTGCAATCATCACGTCAGACATCTGGACGAACCTCCTGTCTGGTCCTGTAATATAAGTGAGGATAAGATCAGTCAATGGCTTTTCGTATCAAATACTATTGCGTTTAAGTTAAGAGTCCTTCAGACATGGTTAACGATTAAAATGCACAAGCAATTAGTCACGACTCATCAAAATGTACATTGCGGTAGGGCAGGATGCATAATATAAGTATGATAGATCATCGATAGGTTTTAGTCATTACCTTTCTCTGTAGTATCATCAGTGGAGGTGTCCTTAGCATTTGGCGCGCTTCCATATCCACCTGTAAAATAAGTTTATAAGTTACATTCAATGATTCACTCAAAACTAAAAAAAACACGGTAGTGCAATTAGTTATAGATTACAATAACAAAAGCAAATCCCTTAACAGCCTTCGTAATTGAAAACATTTTTTAAGCACTCCTATCAGCATTGAATATATTAATTATTCTAGTCAAGAATGATTTAAATAATACGTTTAGGTAAAATGTTTGAAAAGAAAACAAATGTTTAAATTAAACAAATACATGTTTTACTATTTCAATATTATTTACAAAATGTCATCAAATGTGAAGTTTAATATTTTGTCAGTTCGATAATTGATGAAAACTATACAAAAATAAGGTTTTACAATTTATGGGAAAGTTTTGTAATAAAGGACGGGAATTGAAATAAGATGATTTTCCTTATTTAATTCGAAAGCTATAATTGAAATAACTTATTTTCCCCCTAACTAAACCTGTCCATTTTTACCTTGTCATTTGAAATACCATTTTACAGGTAAAGAACACCGAGTACGTAATTTCATTCCCTGGTTATGCTAAGAATTTTTTATTTCACTATTTTTAATCTTAAATGAATCAAGTGTTATTCATGAGAAATAAACGTAGTTATTAGGGAAACATCAACCGAGTTATTAACAAATTATCACTTGAACATAATGATACTTTTATCCTTTTTTTAATGATTCTCCATGACCACTAAGGAAGTAATTCTGCTTAACGCGGATGATGTTTCTTCATAACCATTTTAACGCTCAGATTATGATTAAGAAATTTGAAATTCAGTACCAATTCATAGGATCAGAACATTATCACAAGTTTTAGAAACGACATACTGCTCGCGTCATAATCCTTTAAAGCATCTATCAACTACCTGTGCATATATTAGACAGGAAAATGCATTTCATTTGCCTTGCCAATTTGAATGTACAATTGACAATCAAAATAACGACTGAACTCGAAAACCTTTTTTAGATTCGAACAGAAAAGAGATTTCTAAAATGCCTCAATAACCTATTTGTTGAATTAATTTTGCGATGTAATGTCTGACACCATATTAATGCAAACCTATGTATATTGGATTTCATTTGCATAATATATCCAATAAGAATTTACAAATTGACTTCAAATTTTCAAGGGATAGAAATAACTATAAGCACCTGTAAAATCATCTTAAAAGATATTTGAAAATTTTAAAACTGAAGTCTGAACAACAACGATTCACAGCGTTACTAACAATGATTTAAATTAAAATATAAAAATCAATATTCTAATTATGATTCCATGATTTTTTTCGATATGACCAACTACCAGACAAAAGCGTTCCACGAGAAAAATAACATTCAGAGTTAAATGTTTGTAATTTTTCACACCTGGTTTATGCAAGGCGGCGGGGGCGGCGTGTGCTCCAACTTCAACTGGTCCGTGAGGCCCGCCCATGCTAGAGACATCGACCGCATGTTCGATAGCGTTCAGCTGTGTGTCTGCAAACGAATAGGTATATATCAGCAACATTTCTCAATGGATATTATCGTATGGCATATCCCGTTTTTAGTCTTAAAGGAATCTCACAAGTCAAGCTTGGAAACTTGTAGAAAGAATTTTGAAAATAGAAAATTTTACATACCTGATATGTCGTTTTCCGCCACGATGTCCAACAGAGCATCGAGACCACTGTCTGAATCAGTTACTGGTTCTGGTACATGAAAGAGAAATCTATATTCAGTATCTTTAATGATAAGTGAATCCAATATTGCTAATAAAATGACTGTGGTATGTAAAGAAATATATATCTCTTTATGAGAGTTTTTAGTAAAAACATACAATAATATATTTTACTTTTGTCATTACGATGTAGTTTAATACGATTAATCTTTCTTCATAAGCATTTAACGCTTATATTATGACTACCGGATGAAAAAGAACCTTTAAAGAAAACTATGCAAACCTGGCGTATTTAGAAATTGACCGTTTCGGTACACAAACAAAATTAATGAATACTGACTAAGAATAAACGCAACGAAATACGCGTGTTTTTACCTGTTTCTACAATTTACTTCTGCTGTGTACGCTGAGATTTCTCCAAGTGTTGCTCCAATTGAATTTCGGCTTCGTCAAGAGCCTGACTGAGAATGTCATTTCCCTCTTCCATCGTCACAGTCAATGACGTTAAAGTGTAATTTTTTTATCGACTTCGAGACACGTGTTCATGGGAGATGAACCACCTAGCACGTGCTTTGCATGCCTCGCGCTTCGCAGCAAAAGGGTTAAAACCTCAACCATTAGGATCACCATGGACCACAGTGATGTAGGGTGGTTATGATGTATCTCCATGATGGTATGTCCCAGACTTTAGGTATCACTTGTTGATGAACACCACCTCCTCTTTACAGTCAACATGGACTACAGTGATGTAGGGTGGTTATGATGTATCTCCATGATGGTATGTCCCAGGCTTTAGGTATCTCTTGTTGATGAACACCTCCTCCTCTTTACAGTGAACATTGACCACAGTGATGTAGGGCGGTTATGGTGTATCTCCATGATGGTATGTCCCAGGCTTTAGGTATCACTTGTTGATGAACACCTCCTCCTCTTTACAGTGAACATGGACCACAGTGATGTAGGGCTGTTATGATGTATCTCCGTGATGGTATGTCACAGGGTTTAGGTATCACTTGTTGATGAACACCTCCTCCTCTTTACAGTGAACATGGACCAGAGTGATGTAGGACGGTTATGTTGTATCTCCGTGATGGTATGTCCCAGGGTTTAGGTATCTCTTGTTGATGAACACCTCCTCCTCTTTACAGTGAACATGGACCACAGTGATGTAGGGTGGTTATGATGTATCTCCATGATGGTATGTCCCAGACTTTAGGTATCACTTGTTGATGAACACCACCTCCTCTTTACAGTCAACATGGACTACAGTGATGTAGGGTGGTTATGATGTATCTCCATGATGGTATGTCCCAGACTTTAGGTATCACTTGTTGATGAACACCACCTCCTCTTTACTGTGAACATGGACTACAGTGATGTAGGGTGGTTATGATGTATCTCCATGATGGTATGTCCCAGACTTTACGTATCACTTGTTGATGAACACCTCCTCCTCTTTACAGTGAACATGGACCAGAGTGATGTAGGGCGGTTATTATGTATCTCTGTGATGGTATGTCCCAGGGTTTAGGTATCACTTGTTGATGAACACCTCCTCCTCTTTACAGTGAACATGGACCAGAGTGATGTAGGGCGGTTATGATGTATCTCCGTGATGGTATGTCCCAGGCTTTATGTATCACTTGTTGATGAACACCACCTCCTCTTTACAGTGAACATGGACCACAGTGATGTAGGGCGGTTATGATGTATCTCCATGATGGTATGTCCCAGGCTTTAGGTATCTCTTGTTGATGAACACCTCCTCCTCTTTACAGTGAACATTGACCACAGTGATGTAGGGCGGTTATGGTGTATCTCCATGATGGTATGTCCCAGGCTTTAGGTATCACTTGTTGATGAACACCTCCTCCTCTTTACAGTGAACATGGACCACAGTGATGTAGGGCTGTTATGATGTATCTCCGTGATGGTATGTCACAGGGTTTAGGTATCACTTGTTGATGAACACCTCCTCCTCTTTACAGTGAACATGGACCAGAGTGATGTAGCGTGGTTATGATGTATCTCCATGATGATATGTCCCAGGCTTTATGTATCACTTGTTGATGAACACCTCCTCCTCTTTACAGTGAACATGGACCAGAGTGATGTAGGGCGGTTATGATGTATCTCCATGATGGTATGTCCCAGACTTTAGGTATCACTTGTTGATGAACACCACCTCCTCTTTACAGTGAACATGGACCACAGTGATGTAGGGTGGTTATGATGTATCTCCATGATGGTATGTCCCAGACTTTAGGTATCACTTGTTGATGAACACCTCCTCCTCTTTACAGTGAACATGAACCAGAGTGATGTAGGGCGGTTATGATGTATCTCCATGATGGTATGTCCCAGGCTTTAGGTATCATTTGTTGATGAACACCACCTCCTCTTTACAGTGAACATAGACCACAGTGATGTAGGGCGGTTATGATGTACCCCCATGATGGAATGTCCCAGGCTTTAGGTATCACTTGTTGATGAACACCTCCTCCTCTTTACAGTGAACATGAACCAGAGTAATGTAGGGTGGTTATGATGTATCTCCATGATGATATGTCCCAGGCTTTAGGTATCACTTGTTGATGAACACCACCTCCTCTTTACAGTCAACATGGACCACAGTGATGTAGGGCGGTTATGATGTATCTCCATGATGATATGTCCCAGGCTTTATGTATCACTTGTTGATGAACACCTCCTCCTCTTTACAGTGAACATGGACTACAGTGATGTAGGGCGGTTATGTTGTATCTCCATGATGGTATGTCCCAGACTTTAGGTATCACTTGTTGATGAACACCTCCTCCTCTTTACAGTGAAAATGAACCAGAGTGATGTAGGGCGGTTATGATGTATCTCCATGATGGTATGTCCCAGGCTTTAGGTATCATTTGTTGATGAACACCACCTCCTCTTTACAGTGAACATAGACCACAGTGATGTAGGGCGGTTATGATGTACCCCCATGATGGTATGTCCCAGACTTTATGTATCACTTGTTGATGAACACCACCTCCTCTTTACAGTCAACATGGACTACAGTGATGTAGGGTGGTTATGATGTATCTCCGTGATGGTATGTCCCAGGCTTTATGTATCACTTGTTGATGAACACCACCTCCTCTTTACAGTGAACATGGACTACAGTGATGTAGGGCGGTTATGATGTATCTCCATGATGGTATGTCCCAGGCTTTAGGTATCACTTGTTGATGAACACCTCCTCCTCTTTACAGTGGACATGGACCACAGTGATGTAGGGCTGTTATGATGTATCTCCGTGATGGTATGTCACAGGGTTTAGGTATCACTTGTTGATGAACACCTCCTCCTCTTTACAGTGAACATGGACCACAGTGATGTAGGGTGGTTATGATGTATCTCCGTGATGATATGTCCCAGGCTTTATGTATCACTTGTTGATGAACACCTCCTCCTCTTTACAGTGAACATGGACCAGAGTGATGTAGGACGGTTATGTTGTATCTCCGTGATGGTATGTCCCAGGGTTTAGGTATCTCTTGTTGATGAACACCTCCTCCTCTTTACAGTGAACATGGACCACAGTGATGTAGGGTGGTTATGATGTATCTCCATGATGGTATGTCCCAGACTTTAGGTATCACTTGTTGATGAACACCACCTCCTCTTTACAGTCAACATGGACTACAGTGATGTAGGGTGGTTATGATGTATCTCCATGATGGTATGTCCCAGACTTTAGGTATCACTTGTTGATGAACACCACCTCCTCTTTACAGTCAACATGGACTACAGTGATGTAGGGTGGTTATGATGTATCTCCATGATGGTATGTCCCAGACTTTAGGTATCACTTGTTGATGAACACCACCTCCTCTTTACTGTGAACATGGACTACAGTGATGTAGGGTGGTTATGATGTATCTCCATGATGGTATGTCCCAGACTTTACGTATCACTTGTTGATGAACACCTCCTCCTCTTTACAGTGAACATGGACCAGAGTGATGTAGGGCGGTTATTATGTATCTCTGTGATGGTATGTCCCAGGGTTTAGGTATCACTTGTTGATGAACACCTCCTCCTCTTTACAGTGAACATGGACCAGAGTGATGTAGGGCGGTTATGATGTATCTCCGTGATGGTATGTCCCAGGCTTTAGGTATCACTTGTTGATGAACACCACCTCCTCTTTACAGTCAACATGGACCACAGTGATGTAGGGCGGTTATGATGTATCTCCATGATGATATGTCCCAGGCTTTATGTATCACTTGTTGATGAACACCTCCTCCTCTTTACAGTGAACATGGACTACAGTGATGTAGGGCGGTTATGTTGTATCTCCATGATGGTATGTCCCAGACTTTAGGTATCACTTGTTGATGAACACCTCCTCCTCTTTACAGTGAACATGAACCAGAGTGATGTAGGGCGGTTATGATGTATCTCCATGATGGTATGTCCCAGGCTTTAGGTATCACTTGTTGATGAACACCACCTCCTCTTTACAGTCAACATGGAGTACAGTGATGTAGGGTGGTTATGATGTATCTCCGTGATGGTATGTCCCAGGCTTTATGTATCACTTGTTGATGAACACCACCTCCTCTTTACAGTGAACATGGACTACAGTGATGTAGGGCGGTTATGATGTATCTCCATGATGGTATGTCCCAGGCTTTAGGTATCACTTGTTGATGAACACCTCCTCCTCTTTACAGTGAACATGAACCAGAGTGATGTAGGGCGGTTATGATGTATCTCCGTGATGGTATGTCCCAGGCTTTATGTATCACTTGTTGATGGACACCTCCTCCTCTTTACAGTGAACATGGACCACAGTGATGTAGGGTGGTTATGATGTATCTCCGTGATGGTATGTTCCAGGCTTTAGATATCACTTGTTGATGAACACCTCCTCCTCTTTACAGTGAACATGAACCAGAGTGATGTAGGGCGGTTATGATGTATCTCCGTGATGGTATGTCCCAGGCTTTATGTATCACTTGTTGATGAACACCTCCTCCTCTTTACAGTGAACATGGACCACAGTGATGTAGGGTGGTTATGATGTATCTCCGTGATGGTATGTCCCAGGCTTTAGGTATCTCTTGTTGATGAACACCTCCTCCTCTTTACAGTGAACATGGACCAGAGTGATGTAGGGTGGTTATGTTGTATCTCCGTGATGGTATGTCCCAGACTTTAGGTATCACTTGTTGATGAACACCTCCTCCTCTTTACAGTGAACATGGACTACAGTGATGTAGGGCGTTTATGTTGTATCTCCGTGATGGTATGTCCCAGGCTTTATGTATCACTTGTTGATGAACACCTCCTCCTCTTTACAGTGAACATGGACCACAGTGATGTAGGGTGGTTATGATGTATCTCCATGATGGTATGTCCCAGACTTTATGTATCACTTGTTGATGAACACCTCCTTCTCTTTACAGTGAACATGGACTACAGTGATGTAGGGCGGTTATGTTGTATCTCCGTGATGGTATGTACCAGACTTTATGTATCACTTGTTGATGAACACCTCCTCCTCTTTACAGTCAACATGGACTACAGTGATGTAGGGTGGTTATGATGTATCTCCATGATGGTATGTCCCAGACTTTAGGTATCACTTGTTGATGAACACCACCTCCTCTTTACTGTGAACATGGACTACAGTGATGCAGGGTGGTTATGATGTATCTCCATGATGGTATGTCCCAGACTTTATGTATCACTTGTTGATGAACACCTCCTCCTCTTTACAGTGAACATGGACTACAGTGATGTAGGGCGGTTATGTTGTATCTCCGTGATGGTATGTACCAGACTTTATGTATCACTTGTTGATGAACACCTCCTCCTCTTTACAGTGAACATGGACTACAGTGATGTAGGGCGGTTATGTTGTATCTCCGTGATGGTATGTCCCAGGCTTTATGTATCACTTGTTGATGAACACCTCCTCCTCTTTACAGTGAACATGGACTACAGTGATGTAGGGCGGTTATGTTGTATCTCCGTGATGGTATGTCCCAGGCTTTATGTATCACTTGTTGATGAACACCTCCTCCTCTTTACAGTGAACATGGACCACAGTGATGTAGGGTGGTTATGATGTATCTCCGTGATGATATGTCCCAGGCTTTATGTATCACTTGTTGATGAACACCTCCTCCTCTTTACAGTGAACATGGACCACAGTGATGTAGGGTGGTTATGATGTATCTCCATGATGGTATGTCCCAGACTTTAGGTATCACTTGTTGATGAACACCACCTCCTCTTTACAGTCAACATGGACTACAGTGATGTAGGGTGGTTATGATGTATCTCCATGATGGTATGTCCCAGACTTTAGGTATCACTTGTTGATGAACACCACCTCCTCTTTACAGTGAACATGGACCACAGTGATGTAGGGTGGTTATGATGTATCTCCATGATGGTATGTCCCAGACTTTAGGTATCACTTGTTGATGAACACCACCTCCTCTTTACAGTCAACATGGACTACAGTGATGTAGGGTGGTCATGATGTATCTCCATGATGGTATGTCCCAGACTTTAGGTATCACTTGTTGATGAACACCACCTCCTCTTTACTGTGAACATGGACTACAGTGATGTAGGGTGGTTATGATGTATCCCCATGATGGTATGTCCCAGACTTTAGGTATCACTTGTTGATGAACACCTCCTCCTCTTTACAGTGAACATGGACCAGAGTGATGTAGGGCGGTTATTATGTATCTCCGTGATGGTATGTCCCAGGGTTTAGGTATCACTTGTTGATGAACACCTCCTCCTCTTTACAGTGACCATGGACCAGAGTGATGTAGGGCGGTTATGATGTATCTCCGTGATGGTATGTCCCAGGCTTTATGTATCACTTGTTGATGAACACCACCTCCTCTTTACAGTGAACATGGACCACAGTGATGTAGGGTGGTTATGATGTATCTCCATGATGGTATGTCCCAGGCTTTAGGTATCATTTGTTGATGAACACCACCTCCTCTTTACAGTGAACATGGACCACAGTGATGTTGGGCGGTTATGATGTATCTCCATGATGGTATGTCCCAGACTTTAGGTATCACTTGTTGATGAACACCACCTCCTCTTTACAGTGAACATGGACTCCAGTGATGTAGGACGGTTATGATGTATCTCCGTGATGGTATGTCACAGGCTTTAGGTATCACCTGTTGATGAACACCACCTCCTCTTGACAGTGAACATGGACTACAGTGATGTAGGGTGGTTATGATGTATCTCCATGATAGGTACATCTGCCCCTTCTTATTGTCAGTTTAACATGTGCATGCCCACTTGGTTAGAGACAGAGAGAGCGAGCAATATGTGCACAGTTGTGAAAGTAATTTCAAGAAAACATTAAATCTGTCAGTGATTCAAAAGTACAAGACTGGCAAAAAACTAGTAGACAACAAGGTTGAAAAACACAAAACACATTTAAATGTGAATAAGGTGTCACAAATGCTTCTAAGGAACAAAAGGAAGGAAGTCTCTGGGGAAGTCAGCAACTACTAGACGAATATCTTTTGGTCACATTTTGTATCACAAGACGAAACCTGGTTTCACCACTTTGTTCCCGAGAGGATATGACGCAGTATGCAGTGGACGTCAACCCCTTATAAGTATTTTATTTGATTTATTTTCCTGACTTGGGCCCTCATTTGGACTCTATTTTTTCCCTCGACATACAACTTATTCGTGAATGCCGATTTGAGTCACGTGATAACATCATGATCGCCTCTGAAAAGAACCTTAGAAGGTTATGTAACAAAGATGGTTTTATCGTGGATTGCGCATGTTGGGAAAGCGTTGAACCAATTTGTTGAAGTCAGTTGGGTTTATTTTAGAAAATTGTAAAAAATCACATGTATTTAATTTACTAATTTGTTTTTTCTTTTCATATATAGAATATAACGGCCCCACCAAGTTTTGAGTACATAATTACCATACATAGTAAACTGTACTTGATTCAAAATGACTCGCATCACTGTCACTATGTTAGTGAATTTTCTTGATTTCACAAATATTGAAACGATATTAGGGTTAATTATTTTTAGAGCTCTTTACAATAGCAATATACAGCTGCATATCAAAAGTTTGTTCACTTACTGCTGTATCTTAGTGCAAATATCATGTAATTTGGGTTTGGTTTGAACGTCAATAAAATAACTTCAGCAAAACTGACAAACGATCTCCAATTGTCAATGTGTAAAATAGCCATTATCCAATTCGCTGTCTGATTGTCTCGTCTCTCGTGCAAGAATTGGAATTTTGGCACATTTAATTAGACAGAAGGGGTCACATTTTCGAAATTCCGATTTCCTAAAATTTCGAATAAAATATTCCATTTCGACTCTCTGAGAACAAAATCAGCAGAATCATATTGACTTAATGCAAACGAACAAACATGACTTGCATTTGAAGCTGTTGATCACAAATTAAGGTTTTTGTAAAGAGAAAAAAAAATAACTGTTTTCGAAATTTTGACCCCTGGTCACTTCAGTGACCTGCCAAAAACTATTACGATTAACTGTTGGATATGGCATACGATTGCGTAAAGGTGAAATAGATATTCTCTTCTATATTGAAATTTCAAAATTATCGGTTTCTTTTTCGCAATGCTACGATGTCACAAAGACATGCCAAATTATATGATATTTGCACTGCCTTACGCAGGTATGTGAACAAACTTTAGGTATGCAGCTGTAATACAATTGTAGGATTTGGAACGTTACTGTTTTCTTTGAAGTTCAAACGACTGAAAGCATCAGACGCTCTGTGAGTTGTTATGATCATATCAAACAGAACGTTATCTTTGGTGACATTTAAAGTGACGGTTAATGAATTTTGTATGTTGCTTAGTTAGAGCCAAAATATTCATTGACTTGATCCCGCCAGGGGGTTGGCAATTTTTCTGCAGTAGAGAACTGTTCTACACGCAGTCATGTTGTGGTGCAATGCTACACTGAATTTCAGCGCAGTACCGTCCATGGTTTGCTAGTTCCAGCCGATGCTCGCAGGTTTTACTGCAATGCACAGCCACAATGGTGTCGCTGGCTTTCTCCCTGCAACAATACTAGCAGCCGCGATTAAAAACGGCTATTCAAATGTTAAAAAGTCGAAATTCTGCGTCCCATTGACATGAATATTAGTAAAATAACCTTTTAACAATACGTACCAACCTATATTTCACGTTGTGTCTGTTACAGTTAAGTTTCCAAAATTACGTTTGAGTCATTAATTAGCGCCACTGTCCGGTTTTCGATCATAAATCCTGACTTTTTTCCTGTTTAGTGTCAACTATACTAACTTATAAGCAATGAGATGTTAATTTTCAGTGACAGCCACTACTTGTCGATGAAATAACACCATTTATGAACTTTGGCATATTTGACGCCAACAACCATACTTTAATGAAAAAGTACCGACTGTTGTTGAAAAGTATACTTCTAAGGGTAATAGGTTCAGTGTAATGTCAAGGTATAGGCGTAAGTCCAGACGGTGTACTGCTGCATGTTATGTAACTAGTATCGATGGAAATGAGACATGTTATATTATGTCGTATGTTGGAGTTTAGAGAAGAGTATGTGGGTATTTGTTCTTTATTATAAAATATGTTGTGAAGGGTGTCCAATAAGAAGTTAATCGCAAGCACAAAACGATTCATGTGCAGATTTAATGTTTTGATCTTCCTCTAAGTATCTCTCAACCTTCAGGAGCTAGCTTCTGTTGTATTTCAGTATCATGATACCCATTCAGTGGTACCGTTGTCATCTAGTTCATGGGTCATGATACCCATTCAGTGGTACCGTTGTCTTCTAGTTCATGATACCCATTCAGTGGTACCTTTGTCTTCAAGTTCATGGGTCATGATACCCATTCAGCGGTACCTTTGTCTTCTAGTTCATGAGTCATGATACCCATTCAGTGATACCTTTGTCTTCTAGTTCATGGGTCATGAACTGCACGAGATTGAGATCAAAAACAGTTTAACAGATTTGACAACATGCAAAAACGAAGACAGTTTTAGTGTATAGAAATGCAAGTTTATTTGTGAGCATTGAGGTGTATCAATGACTAATTCCGAATCGGATAAAAATAGAGGTATTGACTCCGTAGCTCAGTCTTTGCACTGGTTTACTGTCTGAATGTGAAGGTTAATATTTGAAATAAAAGATTGATCATATGCATTGAATCGCCAAACATACAGTTATAATCTACTGGTCAAAATATGGTCAAAATATGTCTACAAAAGATTGCAGTATTCTAGTGATTTTCATCACATAAACGTAACTTTCAGGGACAGACATATATGAATCAAACATGCTGGTTACTACAATATATCAACTCTCTTATCGCACATATATTGTCAAAGGACTTACTAAATCTCATAGCAATTGGCTTTCTAGCTTTCACATCGCCAATAAGTGTAATCTGCTAAAATCTCATTTCCCAATATCAACGGTTTATACTAATACTACTCATTCTGTGACACAATACCTTCTGTATTATACTATAAAAACGTCTTATACTATAAATTACGATTCAGGAAACATTTTTGTATTTTGAATCATACATACTATCTTCAATGGTACAATTTCTTTTAGTTTTTCAAGTCGAGTTCTTTGCTAGGCCTGGTGGTCGTGTGGGTAAGCTTTCGGTTCAGTCAGTGCTAAGGTAATTACCTTTTTAGTCCCTCAGGAAAGTGACATAACATAGTAACTTATAGTTTACAGTTGATATCTTACTTTTCATGCTTATGAAGACGAACATTCTTTATTAAATAAAGACTTCTTGAATCCGTAGTCCAGCTTCTTTACCGAACAAACTATTCTCCCCATTCATTTCCAAGCGTCTCTATACAAGTATCTTGTTATATTTTTAGTTCTATAGGAAAGCACTTGCATTATCAGGAGTAAATATACATCGTGTCCTAACTAATGTACGCCCACATTTCCTAACGTTTCAGGCAATAGCAAGACAAAGCCATGTTATGCTTCTGCCATTGTAAAATATCAAATTATATTTATGTGATCTTGTTCCAGGATATGTGTTTGATGAAAATAACAACAACCGTCGGAACAACAAAATCTTAATTATTACCAGATGAAATCAAATAAGACTCAAATACCATATTTGACTTAACTCCGTCAGTAGCTTACATAAGGTTAAATCATAAACTGTCGCCTTAGATTTTGTTGCAATGAATTAAACGAAGTTAAAATTCAATGGCATTAAGTTAGACAGTCATTTCTGTAATTTGTTTCATGTTGAAGATTTTTTTCATGATTACGTTTGTCATGACTTTTATTTTGTTAAAGAATTTTCCTTTTGTCAAGTTTGGTGAAAGGAATTTAAATAATAACTCCAAGTGAACATTTCCATCTATTTAAGAGTGATTACGTAAGTAAATTAGGCGTATTTACATTCATTTCTCTTGTCTTAAGAAAATATGTTAAACCAAAAACTATTTCGGTTATTAATCTATGGTTTTAACTTTTCCTCTGATATTTTGATAGATGGCAATTTTCCCTACACAAAATTTAATTCAATTTAATATTCTAAAATCCCTTTGGCAGTTTAAAGTTATATACTCAATCGATTTGTTGCCGACAAACAACAAAGAAAGAAAGACTCGAAAGTACAGTTAGTATGATAAACACATTAGGATGTATTGCTAAGATAACAGATAACATTACAAATTAGGTTAGAGTCGAATTTTACGTTCTAAAGTTAAAAAGTATTTCATAAGACATATACTTTTATGTAATAGCCACTCAGTATTTATAAGGCGTCTGCAAAGTAAGATTGTACAGGCAAAACTATATACACAAACTGTATATAGACACGCACTCTACAGACCAGTCTCGGGGAGAAAGATCAATTGTGACTTGCATAGCACTACGTAAAGCTGCCTGGAAATCACCATTATTGTGTCAAGTTTTGTTCGAATACGATGACGTCATAAGCACGAGCAGATATGACGTCACAAAGCGTTATGAAAACGGTGCAAGTGAGGGGGAAACTTTGCCATCCCTTTATAAACACAGATATGTCGGATCTCATATTTCTTGTTACTCACGCTTTTCGATCAAATTTAGATATGAGTAATAAAAAACACCATCCAAATTGGGAAGGGACAATTATCGTACGAGCAAGATGTGATAAATATCTTCCTCTAGAAATATAATCTCTTGCTTTCAGTCACTCGGCAGCTTTAGTAGCCTATTGTTTGTACAGAACTTAAAATATAACAAACAATATCTTGAAATTATTCTGATAATTTCTACTATATTGATAACAATTTCATATTAAAGTTGCGTAGAAAGAAAAGTCAAAATTATCCATGAGTTGACTAAATAATAATTCAGGCTGGCCACTTTGATGTTTTTAAATCAGTAGATCTAGATTTAGGCTATAAATTGTCATTTAAATTGTGAAATGGGGTCTTGTTTTCCATAAATGTTTTAGATAAATAGAAATGAAAATATTTTCAAAGAGATATGTCACACTTTTTAACAAATTGTTTGTTTGTGGAAAGTGATATAAGCGGTGTCGCATTCACTTAGATAAACAATGATTATACGTACAAACTAACATCTTATATTCTTATCAACATATGGTAAATGGCATCTGAAAATTCATCTCTGATAATTTAATGGTCATTGTTGATAATTTCATGTCAAATTTTTAAAGAAACTCTTCACGAGTTTGTTTGAAAAGTAGGTTTTGATCCGTGTCGGCCACTTTCATATTATAAGATCTTGTCACGACTCAAAATATTAAACAATGTTTAAAAGTATGCAAATGTGGTTTTGTTTTTCATATTATGTTATAACAAATGCATTTATAACACTTTGAAACAAATATTGGACAATTTTTTAACAAATCGTTAGTTTGTTACAGAGAGGAGAATGTCGCCTTTTATGGCCGCTTCACTCAACAAGTTCACGGACAGACATTCTCAGTGATTAATATTGAGATTTTATTTGTTTTATTTGATTTAAAAGTGTACAAATGTATATTTGTTCTTCATATTATATCAAATGAAAGACAATGAGAGTATTTTAAAGTAAATATCTCTTACTTTTTTAAACATTTGTTCATTCAACATTCTAACTGACAGGTTTGGTTTTCCCAAGATTAAAAATAGACAACTGTGATAAACAGCATAAACTTAGATAACTATAACTTGCTTATTCACAAATTCACAAAATATACAAACAATATTAACTAACTTTGTTCAGTCTGACAAGGCCTGCTGAATGAGTTGTATTTTCCTGTCAGTGACGCAGATCTCGCGGCCGCTGACCAGTCTCATTCCTCTATCATAGCTGTTGTATGGATGAACGTGAAACATGGGGAAAACCTCTTCTTTCACCTCCAGATCTACTTTACACAAGAGTTGCCCCCTCTCCACGTCTATGAAGCCCACCCTCCCCCTCCCAACATCGAGCACCAGCCCGAAGGTGAAGGTCAACTCTACACCAGGTGTGGGGAGAGACGGAGAGACACACTCACCAACCTGATGTTTCCTGTCCTCCTGATCTCTCCTCAACACCTGGATACAGAGACGGTCAGGTTGACGGCAGAACGCCACAGACACACAGACGGAGTCGGGGAGATCAAAAACCTCTCCCTGAAGAAAATATTTGATCCCCTTTTTCATGTTCCTCCTCCCATGCACCAAGCCCACCTGCAGCAGTATTCCGCCTCCCGCCCCCCTCCACTTCAGTTTGGAGATGGTCTCCCAGTAGAAGGAGGGAGTAGTGAGAGGGGAGGGGGAGGGAAGGACGGGGAATGGACTGCTACAAGTCCCCATGAACCCCCAGAACTGATGCGAACTCTTTCTGTCTCCACTTTGCTTCAAGTTTGTCAGGACACGACCGAAGTCTTCAACTTTTAGCAACTCGTGTACTCTCTCTGAGTTGAGAATCATCGCCCGGCCTGAAATATACAAGTTTATTGTTATTAAACTTATACAAATGACATCTTAAAATGTTTATTTTTGTATTTTAAATACTTTAATTTAAGAATAATTGGTAATTGTCAAGATTTTAAAAAACTTTGTTTAACCGCTCAAACTAAGAACATGGCTGACATTTTCCTAGAACTGATTATCATGAAAATAAACAATTATTGTTATTAAAACATATACAAATTGCATCTTGAAATGTTTATTTCAATGTTTGGAATAATTCTGGAAGAGAATTATCGATCTTTGTGACAAAAAATATAAACTTTGTGTCGGCAATACACAATAAATCTACAGTTGATTTTACCAACAGCCGGTTTTCAAACTGGATCAGTTTTCAGCGCAGGACAAACTGTTATCATCAAACCTTGGACAAATGACATCTTAAACTGTTTATCTTACTATTTCAAATACTTTGAAGAAAAAATATTTGATAATTGCAAATAAAATTAAAATTTTGTTTGGCCCTCAAACTGACAGATAATTCAGCTGCTTTCTCAGAGCTGAGAGTCGCGGTCTGTAATTAAAATAAACTATTGTAAACTTTTTTTGTCTAAATATGTATAAACGGCATCTTAGAATGTTTATTTCACTTTTTCAAATAATTTGATGAAGCAATATTTAATATCCGGATTCCTTTTTAAAATGTTCGTTTACCCTGTTTATACCGCGAGCCTTTGCATATGAGTAAATCATTACACATAGGCAAATTTGCTCATATGAGTAAAATTCGCCGTATGGACGCATTTGCACATGTGTATATTTTACTACCGTAAGCAAATGTTTCACTACCGTAAGCAAATTTGCACCTAGTATGGGGCAGGTGTAAATGCCATACTACCGTGAGTAAATGTCGATTTTATTACTATCCTAAGTAAATCTCGCTGTATGAACGTGTAGCAACTTTGCCAACCGTCCGGTACTCTGATGACGAGGCTAGCCAATATATCGCAACTGCAACTTTTTTTCAAGATCTAGGGGCTTTTCCACAGTGTGATCTGAAGGCGATAGATCGTCTTTAAGTTTCTGGCAAATCATATGCATGGTTTCTTTCCTCATTCTGCAGTTTTTTAGCCACTCTGAATCATTAAAATGATTCAAAACATCATCTTCAAATCACTTGTTTGATCGCAGCTTTCTTCGACATTCCTTAAAATTGGCCAGGCCAAATAGCACTAACGTAAAATGGATATTTCCTGTGTCTCCGGGAAGTTTCAAGTCTTACCTTCTCCATGATTATCAGTGAATGATATGTATCGTAAGCACTGAAAACCCAACTGCTTAGGCCACATAAAACCCCTATGAACGCATAGCAAAAATACTTTTACATACGTGTGTTATTTACTACCCTGAGAAAATTTGCATATATGCAAAGGCCGCCGTATAAACAACCCTTTAAACTGACAAAAGCTTATTGTCCTGTAATAAACACGTCTTGTTATCCAAACATAAACAATTTGAAATGTTCATTTCAACACATTGTATATAATAAACATCACTGGGGCAAAAAATCTAAACATTATTTCATTCTTTAATTTCAAATTGTCTTTTTATTGCTGACAGCTTATTTTTTAAAATGAATTCTGACGTTTCCGACAATCACTGTTTTTTAAAATGAATTCTTACGTTTCCAACAATCACTGCATACCTACATTATTACATCGATAACTAGGAATTCATATATCTTAATAAATAAAATATAATTAAAACAAAATATATCAATTAGATGAAAGTTATTACAATTATTTACAACTTTTTTTCTGACTATTTTAAAGAGATTTTACTGTCCTGTAATTTAAACTTACCAACATATATGAATGCTATTTTTAAATATTGACTAATGCTTTTTTTTTTAAATATTGACTATCATTTAGAATATTTTATTTTAAATGTTGGATATTAGCAACAAATTTGCCACTTAAACTTATCAATAATTCAGCTTTTTTCTCAGTTGATACAGTGTCAATTTCTATTATCTTTGTTTACATGTACACGATATCTTAGAGCTTTAAATGAAGACAACTAGATACAATCTCCAAATAGATACAAACGGCATCTTAGAATGTGGATTTCAAGATTTCAAGACTGTTTTGATGAGAAATTCATCAATAATTGTGACAAAAAACGTAAACTTTGTTTCATTCTCTAACATTTGCAGTTGATTTGCCGCCTCCGCCGCTTTTAAAAATAAACTCTTAAAAAAAAAGAAACTTTAAATTCATGCGAAATTTATTTTTTCGAAACGGGTCAATTTTTTTCATGATACATACCTGTAATTGAAAGAAAGGCTTGCTCAAAAGTGTAATTTTACAAAAAAAACAATGGCCCAAAAAGTTTACGTTTTGTTCAGGGACGAAAACGAGCGATTCGTCCAAATGCATTTTCTGCCAAAGCACGTGCAGCATGGGATCATGGAGTTACATGCAGACACGTCTGCTTTAGGGATATAAAGAGCTTTAACAGCCGCTGTTCATTCAGACTACACAACATCGGTACAGCGACCTGAAGAATGCCAAAACTAAACAGAACGCAACGCAACAACGGTATTGGTAGACTGCAAGCAGGAGCGACGCAGCGAGATGTTGCAACACACTTTGGCGTATCAAGACATCTCTTCATTTTGGACCCGGTTCACATCCGAAACAGCGTTGTTGATAGGCCGGGCCCAAGATCGGTACATCCGACTGTTCCACCTTCGGGAACGCACCTGGACAGCACGACGACCGGTTCGACGTCCCGTTTTAACTCAACGTCATCTGGCGGAACGTCTCCAGTGGTGTCAACAGAGGATGAGATGGGCACGTGCAAGGTGGAGAACCGTTCTCTTCACTGATGAGTCCCGTTTTCTGCTTCGACGAAGTGATGGACGAGCACGTGTATACCGACGTCGTGGAGAACGTTATGCTGCATACTGTGTTCAGGAGGTTGTCCCATTTGGAGGTGGCAGTGTCATGGTGTGGGCCGGGATTCGTCACGGTGTTGGGACACCCCTTGTGCATGTTGTGGGTAACCTCACAGGAGTACGGTATAGGGACTTGATCCTACAGCCTTACGTTATTCCTTACGTCAACGTCCACGGTGGTCTCTTTCAGCAGGACAATGCTCGAACACATGTTGCACGTGTTTGTCAAGACTTTTTACAGCGTAGCAATGTCCAGACATTGCCATGGCCAGCCAGGTCACCAGATTTTTCACCAATTGAGCATTTTTGGGACGAACTGGATTGACGCGTGCGCAGTAGGAATCCACCACCCAAAACACTTCCAGGACTTCTTGCAGCACTTCAGCACGAATGGCAGAACATTCCACAGGCTGTGATTGACAACTTGATTGCATCCATGGGTCGTCGGTGCCAAGCAATAATCAATGCCAATGGTGGCCAAACACTATACTGACATTTGTGCACCCCTGTGAGGTTGAAACACTTGTTCACCTGTGCATTTCAAGATCATGCTTATTCTGAAATCTTTTTTACTGAACAGAGATCTTCAAACAGCGTTTAAGTTTTCATTTCAATGTTTAACTTGCATCTGTGGTCTTTATATTGAACTTTGAATGTCAGTGTCAAGTTTCTTTTTTGAAGCGTTTAGGTACGTTTTCATTAAAGATTAAACAAATTGTTGTAATTTGTACACAAATAAATGACATCTTCAGTTTTTGCTTCACTTTGCTGAAATATAGTGATAATGTTATATTTGATAATTGCAAATTCTTTCTAAACCTATGTATAACTGTCAAACAATAAAAGTAACACAAATTAACTCAATTTCAAGAGCAAAGTGAACTCCGTCTTTTTGTTTTTCCCCCGAATTTATACCAGTCACCTCGAACGTACTGTATATTTCAAAAGTTCAAAATAATACACCCTATCAAAATTATTATTCATCGCCACAAAACTTTGCTTACGGGTCACTTGACAATTCAGTTGATTTTGCCGACAGCTACTATTTTCAATGAATGAGTTTTCATTAACCCGATACTGTTCAAAGTTATATAGACGACTCTACGCGCCCCGAGGTCACCCGAACTTCGCAGACTTTTGACGCAGTAATAGGTGCGATGTCGGCAATATGATTGTTTTAAAACATTATACATTTTATTACACAAACATTTGAATGTAAGTAGTGTATCTATCTTATTTTTGCTAAGATGTAAATTACTAGATCCATATAAGAAACTGGCAAAATATTTGTTTCAACATCAATGTTGACTCTCAGGTTGAAATATAGGAAGCGCCAAAATATCTTAAACTGTATTCATAAACTAAGAGAAACAACCAGACAATTAAATTTTGATGAATATTGGTACATTTTAAGTGAATTTCTAAGTAAATGTTGAGATACTGTTAATATGTCAAATGACATTGGTTCGATCAGTTTTGACCATGGTTCGGACACTTTATACATTTTCCTTTATCAGGACTAGTAATGCTTTATTTTAACCAATAAAAGTACACGAAACATTGAATAACATACGACTAAGACATTAACAAAGTAATTGATTATTAACACATACGGTTAAGCGCTCAAGGCGTTTTTGCGCCAAATGCCTACAGACAGACAGACAGAATATTTTATTTGAGTCTCACTCGTTGTACACTAAAATACATAAGATATATAAAATATATAAAATATATAAGATATACACAACGACCAATCGCTCAGCGACTTATGAGAGACTATTTGCATAAAAATGTCATCAATACACTTAAACAATATTAAAACAGGACAAAATATATACAGAAAATAGAGCTAATATATACATAAATCATTCATATAAAATATCACGTCTTTTAACTAAAATGTCATGGCAGGTTTTGGCTATGCTAAAAGTTACTTCGGGGGGTGTAAAAACAAATACTAGCATCTCGCAGTAAGACAAGTTATAAAAATTGTTATTGATACGAGAGCATTTGTAGAACAAATTCTCCCGTTGACTTGCAAAAATTGGGCATTGGAATAAAACATATATTTCGTCCTCTATCGTGTTGGAACAATTAAAACAAAATCTCTGATAGTGTGGAATATTTTCATAACGGCCAGTTTCTAATCGGATCGGAGCCACTCCACATCGAAACTTAGCTAAAGCACTTCTGTGACTTCGGGGAATAGGGCATTTTACATACTGTTCAGGTTCGTAATTGAATTTAAAAAACTTGTAGTGCTGTAATTTATTTCGTCCTCCGTTTTTTCCTTCCTCCTTATTTATGGTACATCTCCAGTTCTTTTCACACTCCTTATACATAGCGGCTTGTGTATTTCTTAAAAACAGTTTCTTTTCCAAGTGATGTTCTGTATTTGCTAGGTTTTCGAATCCAAGATTGCGAAGTTTTGCTTTGACTTTAAAATTCCAGTTCTTCCTTCTGCACTTATCAGCCCATAAGAATATTTTCTTGTTGACTCTTCTTGTGGTCATATTCACAATTCTGGTCCAATGTCTAAAAACTGAGGTCCAAATTTTCACTGTAGGTGGTGTCCATCCCATATCGCCGTTGATAGCTGCGTTCGAGGCATACTTTCCAAGGCCTAGGAAAAATCGAATGGCTCTGTGATGTACTGAATTAACACATGAGTGTTCAGTAGTTCCCCATATACTAGCACTATAGTTGAGGACTGAAAATACCATTGTTTCGTAGAGTTTAGAGTAAACATTATAAGGCATTCCACCAAGGCATTTGAATTTAGTGATTAAAAGTCCCAATGATCTGCTTGCTGCTTTTGCTGCTGCCTTCGCCATTGCGTTGTAGTTTAAATGTTCAGTCAATAAAACACCAAGATAATGATATTTTTCCTCCACTAGAATGGCTGACGTTCCACATGTAAAGGTTGCAGATGTTCTTGGTACCGATGGATTTCTAAAATGTAAAATTTTTGACTTCTCTGGGTTTATAGTCATTTTGTTCGTTTCACACCACATATGTAATGTATTCAGTAAATATTGAAGATTTTCCTCACTTTCAGCTAGTAAAACAATATCGTCAGCATAGGCCAGTACAGTCACGCACTCTTCTTTAATCCATATTCCTTTACCAAGCGCATTTAGCGTACATATCAAGTCATCAATATAAAAATTAAAAAGAATAGGGGATAGCAAGCAGCCCTGTTTGAGACCTCTGTTCACTGTGAACCACGGAGTTCGGCATCTGTTCACACGCACACAACATTTAACATTAATATATAACGATTTAAGTGCCGAAAACATTTTTCCTTTTATGCCTTTATCCTTTAACTTTGTCCAAAGGGTATTTCTATCAATCCAGTCGTATGCCTTTTTAAAATCAATAAAAGCTGTATGCGTCGATTTTCTTGCTAGTTTTCTGTTTTCTATGATGCTTGTAATTGACGAAATGTGGTCAACCGTTGATCTGCTCTTCCTAAAACCGTTCTGTTCATCTGTTAGTATTTCATTTCTCTCTGTCCATGAATTGAGTCTGTTATTTAAAATACCACAGTATAGTTTGTAGATAGCCGGGGCAAGCGTAATTCTTCTGTCGTTGAGCGGGTCAGCGAGGTCACTCATCGACGACTTAGGGATAGGATTGATGATTCTTTCCGACCACATCTTTGGAATCTCAGCCGTTTTAAAACATATGTTAAAAAGTTTAAGTAAAAGTTTGGCGGTGGCCTCCCCTCTAAGCAGCTGTGTTGGTATTTCATCCACCCCGGGGGCCTTCCCATTCTTAGCTCGTCGTAGCGCAGCATGTACCTCCTCCAGGCTGATGTCATCATCCAGCTCACCTCGTGTTGACTCTTCTGCTGACGTCACTTGGTCCGTTATGTCGTCACTCTCTACGTCATCATTCAGGAGCTTCTCAAAGTCCGATTTCCATTTTTCCATTACAACTTTCGTATCTCTTGATTTCTCGCCGTTTTCCAAACGCACTTCCATGGGAATGTTTTTTCTCCTTTCCGTGCCTACACCGACTTTACCGATGCTTCTCCAGAAGTCCTCTTTATTTTCTTCACACATCTTCTCTAGGTCGTGATGGATCTTGCTCCTGTAGCGTCGTTTATGTTTCTGAACCTCACGATCAAATTCCTTTCTCAACTGCACATAACATCGCTTCATTTCAGTTTTGTTAGCATTACTAGTTTTCTTCCAGCGGAATCAGTTAGAAAAATTCTTTTCACAGGAAGCTTATCGTTCATTTCTTTATGTACAACTTCAACCCATCTGTTATAGGCTTCATCTAGACTTGTCTGGTCCATGGCTGACGTTTCAAGATTGTCTATGATTTCACTTAAATTTCGGTGCATTTCACGTGATTGCAGGAATTCTAAGCTTGGTTGTCCTGTTAGTATCCTATCGAAATAGTCACACTGCCTATCCTCCATACCTGGCACATCACTGTTGTCCATCATACCTATATTGTTACAGCACCACGTTAGCATTGAATGGTCTACTTTGAGTAATGCATCACCATCTACTACACCCACACAGCCAGCTTCACTTACTAATGCAGATGGACGAATAACATTAAATTTATCATAACAATGAATAAGGTGACCGTGACGTAATAATTATGTTATGACGCATGCGGCAGTGTTAGTAGGATTTATCATCGGAAAGCATGCTCCTTACAGATGACAAATTATTTCATGTTTCCTAAAAACTTTGATATTTTAAATTTTTTTTGTACATGGACTAATCAATGCGTGTATTGGGATGCCTGATATTTTAAATGAAGATTATTCAATAATTCGGTTATTTTCGGATAATTGACAAACAATTCTGCATTTTACATAGATATCCCAAAAAATATTGCTTAAAGAAATATTTAGTTTGCCAAAATATTCTCAAATTTGTTATACATGGATACCTAAGAGCATTTGATTTTAGTCCAGTGTCCATTTATTGATTAACAAATAATAATAATAAATATAGTCGCAAGCGACGACAAAAGCATTCAGCACTTAAAAAGCACATTCATTAAAAAACATAGAGACGTTAGCAAACTTCCTTGAAAGTTTCATGAAGATTGGTGCATGCATTAAGCTACAGCAGCATGCTTTATCTGACCAAATCTCTTAACCAAACTGTGATAAGTTGATATTGCACAGATATGTCACATGACTTTTCTACAATTAATTTCTTTTATAATGTCCATTTGGGTACAGCATCATATTTACTAAAGTATGCAGTTATCAAATGTATTATATTCCTTACAAAGATATCTATTCCTGAAATGTCATTTCACATGACAATTTGCCAATGTAGTCAGTTAATAGTAAATCCTTTTCAAAATTCTAAAATTCTATTACCATTATGAATGTTTGCCATAGACAAGTTGAGTCGCACTGCGCCTTTACATCCATGAAAAATTGAAGGATGGTTAATTTTCCTCCATTCGTTTTGTCTTGAATCCATAGACAACAAATACAGAATGAAACTGTCAGACAGTCTACATGCAGTTGCTTATTAAATAAAGATATGACCCGTAGAGTATGAGAATGACCTCACTCTGATAACTGCAATGTCCTGTCATAGGTGTCAAGAAAGTGTACCGAGACTAAAGAGAAACAATTAGCGTGATAAGATGCACATTGAAAAAGGACAAACGTTTGTCATTCATCAGTATATTTGTGGATATTTTACGTCTGTTTCAATTTATATATGACGAACAAGCGAAGATGCTTGCAAAAGTGTGCACATGCTTAGAACTTAGATATTATTTTTTTCGTTTGTAATGATACTGCGCAACCCATTAAAACAAGTTCCATGTCTTTAAATACACTTTGTATGTCTTTAAATGCACTTTGTATAAGGACAAAACAGTAGCATTCATTCCCGCCGGAAGCGGGAGTGACCGACTGACTGTTTGGTATCTAAGTTTATCCGTACCCTCGCACTGTGATAGCCGAGCTACTGCTTGCATACATGTCCCCCTACACTAGCCTTTCAGTGTAGCCTCATATAACGAGCAAGCAAGCAATTCGATCATAGCTCTTAAACTACGATGCTTACAGAATTACCGTAGTAGACTTTTTTGTTTGTTTGGTTATGGCAAATCGTTTCATATACCTTTTTTTTACGTAGGGGCATTTCGAATTTTCAGCCCATCTTCCGTTTATAATTACGTTATAGTTAACAGCAGTGACTGTTCTCGAGCTATTTTATTATTGAATCTTAAAAAATACTATAGTAGCCTAGATGTCCTAAAACATTCGACGGGTAGGTTTTTGAGATACCTGCCTTTGAAGTTTGCGATTTTTCCAAATTAACAAACTTTGAGAGGTCGCTGTGAGCAAAGTGTTAGAAATTTTCAGACTTTGAGAAAACCGTATTAAGGGACAATGCTTTGGCTACAGTATGAGCAATTATGAGCTCTTTGGTGCAGTAATTAAAACAGAACCGAATCGCCAAAGATGCATGGGGTCGGACATTTCAAGTGCGCAAATTCAAGATGGCTCTGAAACGACGTGACCTACGACTTTGCCATGATTTACTTTTTTGCTTCTGATGTTACTGCACATCGTTTAAAACAAGCTGCAAGTCTCGTAGTGCATTTTGAAAAAAAAATCACATGTTATTGTTTCGGACTTTGGATCGTACTGTGCCAATTAAGCCCAAAAGCTTATCAGAACTTCTTCTCATGACGATCTATCAGACTGGCAAAATTGGCTGTAAAAGCTTTAGCCGTTTGTGCTAAATCGTGCTCACAAAATCGGTGGAAAAATAATAATAAATATAAAACACGCCAATCTCAATAAAAATTCAGCAAAATTGCTGAATCCTTAATGAATACCACCCTGAAACAAATATATCGACAAAAACTTCTATTTCCATGTCGACTTCCGAGGAACATTACACGCCAGCCATATTTGTCATTCGTGTATGTCCTTACTTCAAATGATTAAAAGGTATTCACAGAAATGTGGATTTTGCTTGTTACATGATTATTCCATTAGCAACTACGGATGATCAGGTTTACTAATGAGATGTTTTGACTGAAGATAATATATTTTGCATAAACTAATGATTATTGGTAATGAGTATTGGGGGAAATAAAAGTCGAAGCAGCTAAACACCCTTGATCGACTTGTCGCCAAAAAGAAGCTTGCACTGGTCACGGAAGGTAGACAGTCAAATTAGCGCCAAGAAATTACAAATTATACATCCTTGGAAAGACAAGTAGTGATGTGAATGGGAATTAGTCGTTTAAGTTTTTTAACCGGTAGGTGGACAGTTAATGCTTTTACAATCGACAGTTATAATGAACATTTAATTTCATATCATTTGAATTGATCTTAGACCTTAGTGTTCCATGACAAATCAAGCGATCAGATTTCTGAACGATAATTACTTCATTTTAATTTTCTAAATTATCTTTCGAAAAACGCGCTACTGCCCCTTTGTTCATGAGATGGACAACACATGTCAACTCTGATTTGTGTCACAAAGCAATTGAAAGTTTTCCGTGACGCAGGTGAATTCCTGTATTCAGTTTTTACTTTAAACCTGTTTGTTTTTCACTATAAATACGTTTTATGACAAGTTGGAAAGGTCGTTGTCCACATGCTGCTAGCTCCGCTTTAAAGTCCTTCATGGTAGTGTTGCGTGTCATATTTGTGACGTAATAGAAGAAGAAGAAGAAAAATATTTTATTAATGTGTCACGTGGTACATTTTGACGATTGGGTATAACATATAATAATAAAATCTGTAAAAGATCGTACCACCCGGCCATAAGGCCTATGAGACACATGAACATCTTAAAATAGTCATGTATAGAATATAAATATACATTTAAATACAAACATGTACAAGAGTTTAAGGTTAATTAAGTTGTTTAAGTTATATTTTGGCTAATAGCGTGTTTTCGTCTATTACACATTTTTATTAATCGAGCGGCAAGTGGCTTTACAAACCTCTCATTACGTAATAGGAATACAGATTGGGCGGGGGAGGACAACTGAGCAAAGAAAGGATTTACACGGGAAATATCCTGCCATAAATTATACCTAAGATCAGAATAAAAGTCACACTCAGCAAGAAAATGTATTTCATCTTCAATAGTACTGCGATTGCAAAACTTACAAATCCTATTTTCTAGAGGCGTTTTTGGGCGGGTATACCTGCCGACTTCTACCTCCAGTGGTAATGTGCCACAGCGCAGCTTACTTAAAACACTACGTTGAGACCTTGTTAACAGAGTAGTAACATAAAATTCTGGTGTCAAAAGTTTCTTAAATAATCTGTAAGTACGTAATTTATTACCATTCTGTTGGCCTTTATCATTAAATAAATCATTGTACCAACTTTGACTATCAAGGGATTTCATCCAAGTTCTGATATGAGAAAAATCAATTCCAGAGATATCACTTAAATCACAAGGCAGATTAAGATTTTCAACGAGTTTCATGACTGTGTTGTTCCAAGAATATCAAACTTGGTAATCTAGAACAGTCCATTTTTTAAGCTTACTCCAAAAGGACAAAATTTCAATTTTTTGATTTGTAAAAGGCAAAACCAAGCCCATCTCTCCACGCACAGCCAAATTTGGGGTTTTAACACTCACACCAAGGAAGAATCTGCAAGCCCGATTCTGGACAGAATTGATAATATTAAACTGCCTGGTACCCCATATTGCTGACCCGTAGGTTAAGATAGGTAGGACCAAATTTCTTTACAATGTATTATAAACCTCAAAAGAGAAGCCTCCAACAGCTTTAAATTTGCAAATAATGATACCAAGTGCACGACTTGCAGATTTAGCAATTTCTCGACCTGTAAAGTTCAAATCCAAAAATTCCTGAAACCAAACACCCAAGTATTTATAAGCATGAGAGTATTCAATGTGATTACTGCCAATAGTAAATATCAATTCCGAACGTTTGACAGAGGGAGGGCGGTAATGGACCACTTTGGTTTTACTTATATTGACCAAGAGCTTCCAACGCTCACACCAACGATAAACACAGTCAAGCATACGTGGCAACGACAACTCATCTGGGGCAATTAGGGCGATGTCATCAGCGTACAACAATAAGCTTAACATAGAACCATCTATATCAATTACACAGTGCAAATTATTAATTTCCTTTGCAAGATCGTTTACATAAATGGAAAACAGCGTTGGAGACATTACACAGCCTTGTCTTACCCCAGAATTTACACCGAAAGTATCTGTGAAGCTATCATTAACACGTACCCGAGCAAAGGTGCTTTCATACATTGATTGAACTGCATGGAGAAATCTACCCCTTATACCTAGCTGTTGAAGCTTATACCAAAGGCACTGGCGATTAACTTTATCAAACGCTTTTAGAGCATCAATAAAACATACGAACGTTGAAATCTTTTTACTTTTCCGATTATTAATGATAGAATATAAACTAAATATATGATCTTGGGTGCTGCGCTTAGCCCGAAAATCGTTTTGTTCCTCAACTAAAATGTCATTGGTCTCTAACCACTGACTTAGCCTGGAATTAAGGATATCAGAGTAAATCTTACAGGGAACTGAAAGCAATGAAATGCCGCGGTATCCGAGAGGGTCGCGTGGATCGCTGTCCGCTTTCTTAATTGGATTGATGTAATTAATACGCCATAAATCCGGGCACGAATTATTATCAAAACAATATGTAAACAATTTGTACAGCAGCTGAATGCAAGTTTTATTCTTCAACGCCTCCGCTGGTAAACAACCGGGGCCGGCCGCTTTACCTCGCCGTGCACGTGCGACAGCCCGTTCGACCTCGGCTAAGGTTATCGGCGCGTCTAGGTCGCACGTGTTAACCGTTATGTCACACGACAAGATGTCAATTTCATCTGACCCAGTAAAAGGGCGGTCGAAACCGGGTGAAATGCCAGAAAAAAGAGAGCTGTAATCACGTTGCCATTTATCTAAAACTGCTGATTTGTTGCAAGTAACAGTACCGTTATTTACCACCTCCCAGGGTATAGAACCTACGCGTTCATTAGCCATACCGAGTTTACCGATTGATTTCCAAAAACTGCGCGAATCCGTGCTGTTATGTTCATCGAGAAGTCGTTGTTGCTCGGATAGCTGATACGATCGTTTATACTTACGAAGTAACTTATCAAATAATTTCCTTTCCGTTGTATAGCGATGTTTTAGTTCTTTACCACGTATCGACGACTTGTACTTCAACCAATGTCGCTCAGCTTCACAGGCGCGGTCCCACTGCGATTGTAACTCCGGACACCAGTAAGGCTTATACATAGACTTACTCAATTTGCGCGACTTACTCCTTACTTTAAGTAACGCGATAGGATCTAATTCTGAATACATGAAATTGACAAACTCAGAATAAGCACCATTGATATCCTTCCTTAAAGATAAACTAGACTCAATGGAATCTATAATTTTGATTATCTTATCACTACCATCGTTGTCAAACAAAAAAGAATCAGGGACTTTGTTTGGAATATAACGTCTATGACCAGAAGTACAACTGTCAACCTCACTTTTATCAGTATTGCCCTCGCCGTGTACATCAACAGGTAAACAAACATACCAGCTTAAAGAGGAGAAGTAACGCATGAATTTGATGATTACAAATTAGTATATGTATTCGCTTCACTTATATGAATCAATAGAGCCAAAAAATGAGAAAATATACGCTTTAATTCGACTACTAGGAGACCTTTTATACCCCTGTTTTGGACAACCGCCTACTGAGACTGGCGAACGCTTACACAAAATCATCGAAGCATGACTCGAAGCCACGCCCAGTGTGTGACGTGCTAGTGGGCAGTTGAAAGTCCAGCCCTTTGATTTTCTCTGTATTTTAAGCTAATTCACGCGGTTTTCTTGGGTGGGTTTATATCAAAAAGGTAAAAACTTGGTCGGTGAGAGATCCATTACTATGGGATATCACGTAGTGTTACAACATGTATTTATCGATATGAAGTTATAAATTGTCTCGAAAAAAAGAAGGTTTTTGTAATAAACAGGAGACAATGTAGAAACTTTTTTAATGACTATAGAAAAAATAATTTTGTTTCACTTCAATTCACTTTCATGACAACTTAGTACTTGATGGATGATTCGTTTGTATTTAACTAACACATATATTCTTATCTAGTATAACATCTCACACCGTGTTGCAATATCTCTGTCTTTGACTTTAACAATAAATGACATGAAAACATACCTGGCGCAAGCGTTAGAAACATCCTATGTAATCCTAAAGAATGTCGGTACCCGTTATTCACGATGTACTTTTTTAAATGTGTGTCATCGTCCGTAGAAGTGCATGAGCCAAATCTCCTTCTCTTAATTTATTGGTTGAATATATATTCTACAAGTTCATTGGTTCAAAATGACTGGACGACGTGACAATAAACTAAGTAGCAGTCGAATGCCAAGAGTTACGCCATTATGACAGGACATATATTCCGCTTGTCGGGTCCAAGGCGTTAAAATTCAAAAGGTATAATTAGAAACCATTAAATTAAGAATTAAAATTGAATGCGGTAGGATTACATAACGGCCACCTGTGCATGTCATAAAAACAAACAAACTAGTTAAACCAGTCTGATCGATGTGAAAACATTTGGCAGACGTCGTAATTGATTAACAACTTAACTTTAGTGACTTAAGGTTACCTAAGAGTTTTGTGCAACGGGACCCAGGAAATTATCTTTGGATGTACATTTATGATGTATGACCTACAAATGTGATAGGATTTCACTTCCACTTAGCTATTCTTAAGACGATATCAACAATAATGTCTCATTCATCATACACTACATGCCTACATTACATTTAGAAAATTGTGTGAACGCCAAAATACATAAAACTATGGATATCATATTCAAATAATCCATGGTCAATAATACATTCAATTTTATTTTTATTATTTTCTGTTGACTGAAAAAATATATAAATATATTGGAGAATTGTTTTTTTAAATAGTCAGTGCAATGCAATTTAGCATTTATAGTAAATTCTTAGTTTTGTTGTAATAGCATAAAAATTAAATTGAAAATGGCAAAAGAAATTCATACCAGTCGATGTTGTTTAATCTGTCTCCGTTCTGATTGCTTGTCGTCTCTTCTGTTTCTGTGCCACTCGAACTGTCATTTGGCTCATATAAGAAAGGAATAGTACCGGTCAATTGAAATTAGCGATTCTGAACATGATGAGACACATTCCATACATAATGATATCTCACTTTCTGAATCGCTGGAGGACATTATGCGTTAATACTTAATAAAGGTTATATTTTTATGAGAATAAGGATGCCGGTGCATCCCTCAATATAATGTCCAATAAGTGAGCATAGTTCATGTAAGAAATACTTCCGGGATCTCACGCGTTAGCGCAATCTTATAACTATGACAACATTGCGCAGGGTCGTGACTTTGAAAAACATTCCGTAGGAAAGTGCACACAGCATCGTATTTAATCAGGGTCTTGCGCTTGCAAAAAAAGAAATTTCAAGACAATGAATTAAACAATAGATTTCTATAAGGTTTGAGTTGTTTGGATAACGTTTAGTAGGTATAACCGACGGTTTAACTGCGAGATTTACTATCGGCTAGTGTTGTTTTACATAAGCGAGCGAATGATGATATGCCAACTAGCACGTCACGAAAGATTCACGCTTCAGTGACCGCAGGGCCTTTCAGGTTCTGCTCGCCGGTCGTAATTAGGCAATTCAATTACAAAGCCGTATTTATGTTGTTTAGCGGCCGATTTCAGAAATTTAAAGTTGAGTCCACGTCAAACTGTAATCCCTTTTAGCGAATTCCGAAATCGACCATAGGGCATTTCACTCGATCTTTAATATAGAGTGATCTGGGATACTATCAGGAACATTAACGCCATCAATAAGAGAAGACATGGTAATAACATTAAAATCAACAAAATGGCACAATTGCTCATGATTTGTCACAACATAGTCGACCACAGATGCTCCATTTTTCACGTATGTATAATCCTGAGATCCTAGGCGACCGTTCAACACACATGAGTTAGAATCGATTAAAAAGTTCATAAATAAATCACCATGTGTGTTTTCCTTTGCGTCCAACACTTGACGCTCTGGGACTGGATCCACTGCTTGTACATAGTCAGTGTTATGGCCAATACGTGCATTCAAGTCACCACAAAGGCAGAAAATGCCCTCATTTTGATACATATATAGTTTTTCTAATATGTTATTAAAAAAATGTTCAGCATCATTCACCCATGATGAACACGACGGGGGCAAGTAACACACACACACAATACAATAACAACAGACTTGTCATGAAGTGAAGACAACTTAAACCACATAATATCATTCTCAGATTTATCTAAAATTGTCACATTAAAATTCTGCAAAACACTGTTCTTAAAAAAAGCACCGACCCCGCCGGATCCACGTTTAGCCGCTTTGTAAATGTTCCGGCGATTATTGCCGTACCAGGTATACCCTTCAAGTGAAAGTGTAGAGCTGCCCCTTAGGAACGTCTCACAGACCCCGAACACATCGAAATCGGAGTTTTTAACGACTGATTGTCTAAATTCCGAATTACTGCAGTCTCGCAATGCCCACCCACCTGTATTCCAAAAGCCAAACCGCAGTCTGTCCAAGGCCTTTGGTTTTGAAGTAACAAGACGTTTTCCATGAAAGCGATACTCAGTAGCTTTTCCAATCCCCTTTAACAGGGTCTGCGTGTTAGATCTCTCTACTAGCTCGTCCTTGGTGAGTGCAGCATCAATATACACCTTCGAAAATTCGGTGGACTTCTTCAAGTGTCTTTTATTACTCAGCAATTTTCTTTGTTGTTCCAGGGTTTCCATGGTGACCAAAACAATACCAGGCTTGTTATCCTTAGGAGGTTTTCGGATTTCACGTGTTGCACGAACATCAGAGAGCTTCAGACCATCTCTGATAAGTTGGTTAATGTTATTGCACAGCACATTTGGGTCTTCGGATTCGATTTCACGCTTGGTAACTCTAAGATTTCGGACAACAACACTACAGCTTGTTTCGTCAGCAGCCCCACCCTTCACAACATCAGCCGAAGACTTTTCAAACTTAGACAACCTTTCCTTCAGTTTATCGATGGTCTCGCCATGTTTCTCCGATTCCCGTTTACACGTTAATTCAGCATATTGAACACTGTCCCTCATTTCATTCAATTTCAATTCTACCTCACCTCTCAGCTGAAAAACCTCTTCTTTTACCACCTCCTTCAACTTCAGAATCCAACTTGACTCTTAATCATGTAATTGCATAGCAAACGATTTTTTCATGTCCTTTATAGCACCCAAAAGTTCACAGTTCGTAGTGTTAGGTGTGTTTTTATCCAATTTACTCACGCTGCTTGCATGTTGAGACGTTTCAGGCTCCAAAGTCCGTATTTTTTTCGCCGCCGATGGTTGACAGTGATCCAGGTCCAAAGAAATATCACTTTCTGGCATATTTAACGGCAAGTTCGCTCTCGGAGGAGTCATTACCGAGTCTACATAGTCACTTGAGTCCATGAGGGTATTACACATTTTGAACAGACAGACACCAAAATTTCAAAAATCCCTTTTCAAGAAACCTTTTTCGTAAAATAATCTCACCAAAAGCCTTTGTATGCACTTTAGTGCTTATTGGAGATGATGGTTTCAATAAATCATTAATGATGGCGCGGAAAACTATCGATTTCGTTTTCAAATTTCAGGAGCCCAGGTTTCTATAAATATCATTTACCATTACGAAAAGATCAATGGGACATAAACCGCCCAACAATATATTTTTTAATCATTTTGTTTTAATCCGACAGTCGGATCCCCTACCCTGATCCGTACCAGTTCTGAGGTGGCCGTTAATTGCGAGAGGATGCAATAAATAATGAATATTTAGTATTAACCTTTCTGTAGTACATTTGTCAACGTGTTTTCGAATGAAGATTAGTTCAGTTGATCCCGTCGTTAATATATCAATCTAATTTGAGTTAGAGTCGCGACTTGGGTCCGACTTCCAGTGTCATACTCATGCAATGATCGGTTTTCAAAGTGAAGTTCTAAGTCATCATTCCATACATTTTTTACCTGCAGTTTAGCATAGATTTAGAAATATATTATTTTGATAGACATGAGTGAATGTTTGAGTGATTGAGTGCGCGAGTGAGTACATAAATCAGGAAAATGGTTTAGCAACACAGTAACTTCAACCTATAATTAATGGATTATTTCTGTCTTTCTGATTGGCCTACTTGGTCACACGATAGCAATGACGCCAAGCGATGTCAACCTGTGTAGTGTGGATCGCGAGAGGTTGATATAACAATCCAGACACCTCCGGTGGATAAAAATAAATATAAAAAAACCCGATCTACCGGAAATACCAGAAGAATGGTAATTCAAGACGTAATTCATATAATAATACAATTATAGACTTTAGACTCGGTTGATCCAATGATTTATCGACCTTGGACATGTGAAAATCGCCTCGGCTTCGCCACTGTGAATATCACATGTCTAAGGTCGATAAATCATTAGATCAACCTCACTTGAAGTCAATAATTGTTTAGCATTGCTAAATATAGCAAGCCAATAAAATGACTCGCATTCAGCAATGGCGGCACCAACCGGATGAGATTCAAACAAATAGTCAGTGTAGGCTATTATAAATAGCCATGAGTAACCAGCTGTAAGCGATACGAGCGTTTTCGGCCGAAGGATATCAGGGTTTATTAAATAGACACTAATTCTCCTGTTCAGCGATTGGTCAACACACCGATTGGTCAACACACCGTCACGTGGTGGTGTACAAGACATGATCTTGACTTAAGTTTAAGAAATATCAAAGTTCGCTCTACCCCAATGTGTTTTGTAATAAAGTATAGTTTTGCCCTGAACTATTATAGTTAAAGCACGCGGACTACCCCAATGTGTTTTGTAATAAAGTATTGGGCTAAAGCAAACTTTATTTCTTTTCTAAGATGCTAAAATGATCTTTACAGGGACCACTCTGATTTTAATAATCTCGAAATAAAATATAGTGTTTATGTACCATTAAGCAAGATTTCAATGTACTCATTGTGTTTGATAGTCGAATCTAAGATTTTATGTTTCTTAAACATATTTCACAAACACTAACCTATAAGAAGGGTGTGGGGTGGGTGGAGGGGGGAGGGGGAGGGGGTCCGAAAGAAGGGATTTTGGTAAACATCCGGTTCGGTTATGACACTAATACCTGTGTGTCACCTTCCAATTAGTGACAAGAATGGGTACCAATTGTACATGAGCATGCTTGTAACAATAAGGTACACGCCGATCGTTTGTTGTTTTAGTCAATGATTATCATTCATATTTATCAAGGCATTGGCCCCTATCGGCAATATCACTGACAAGAAGCAGACGTGATCAAATGTTTATGTTTATTGTTATTGTGTTGTCATTCGATGAAAGTATTTTTCATAAACAGAAAGTTAATCATGTAAAGTAACCAAAATGAAATCTAACATCATCCATTGATTATTTATGGAGAAAAAACAGGCTTTTTAATATAATTTTAAAAAATTTAGAACTTAGTTTCCAAGATTTACTCACCGCAATGCATAGCCACAATGGTGTTGCGGGCTTTCTCCCTGCACTAATACTAGCAGCCGCGATATAAGTGAAATAATCTTGAAAGCGGCGTTAATCCCCAACTCACCTCACCTCCAAGATTTACAAAAGAAGATTATGGGTTAAACATATTTTGTTCATTTCAAAAAAAAGAAAATAGATTTGCAAGCAAGCTGGAAGCTTATATTAATGCCGCGTCAATGAAAATAATATTTTGAAACCATCAAACATACAACACAAAGTTATGTCAAACCAATACGATGTACAGCTGCAACACAATTCGTTTAAGATATTCAATATTGCAAAGGCAATTTCTTCATGCTAATTTAGAAATACAATATTTCACCTCATTTCCTATCAATACTAAAAGAAGATTATTAACGGAGTTTGTTGACTTTGAGTTCATGAAGAAACTTTGTTTACCTTCACAAGACCTTTTGACACAAACCAGGGTACAGAGTTGAGAAAAATATTTCTTCTACTTAACCCGAGGTAACATGTGATTTGATCAGTATGAAAAGGTTGTACAAATATGTACAAGCGTCTATCTAGGCTTGTTAGAAGCGTTGAATTGAGATAATTGTTGTGTGTTGTTACTGCTAATAAGTTAATCAACTGAGTCACATGAGATGAGTAGGTGAGAGGGAAGAAATACATTTCAGTGTATTATTGTTGTTTTACAGCTGAAAGTCTACTTAACTAATCGTTTTGTTATCTTAAATATGCTTCTTAACATGTCTTCAGAGGACTAAATAATTCATATTGTTATTGCTTATACAAATTTGATATAGAAGCTGTCATTTCTTATACAAATTTGATATTGAAATTGTCATTGCTTGTTGTAAAATATTATCATATTTCATTGTATGAGAATATGCAATATCTGTAAACATATAATGGTTAGTAAGTATAATACTATGATTTAAACAGTATTTTATTTCCATAAAACATGTGTTACACAGAATTCAGAATATATATACAAAAAGGAAAAAGGATGAGCAAGGCAGGAAATGCCTATATAAATTCTTTTCCTGAAACAAACATAAAACAAGGACATTGATGGAAATATACATTTGCAATTATTCTTACAAAACTAAAATTTATATTAAACTTTGTCTACCTTAGATTTGGTACAAATTTTAGGAAAGAGCTTTAAAAATCGGTTGGTATCATTTACGAAATGATAAACAGATATTATTAGGAATTCGTTAACACTCTGTGAAAAAGGTTTGTCGCTGTTAAGAAAGTTTTCAGTATATTGATATGATTTACTGGGGAATATTCAAGCCCTATGTTGGCACTACTGGAAAATATCTAAATTGTTTGGGAACCAGACTTTGGTAATAGGAACTTTTGATTTCCAAGTCGCCAAGTAGGTAAACAAGATAATAAATTGTTAAAACAGCATTGGCTGATGGTGTCTCCATATGTTGTTTTAGCCTAACACTACCTACGGTGGGCAAATTGGTGCCCAATCATTGCCTCTGCCATGCCAAGCTGTCACATTAACATATTCAGTCTATTCAGTGCTGGATTGTAACGATGAAGAGTACCTTAATTTCTGCTTATAGAAGGTTTTTGCATGGATTATTCATTTCTCTGTATCAGGTACGTTTTTTAAATATATATTTTTTAAAACGCAATTTATCACTAGTGTTGTAAAACTTGGATCTGTATTAGAATAACTTCATATCTTTGATTGTTAACAGTTTATACCACATTTTTGTAAAGAAACTAAGATACAAATATGTCTCTGTGAAATGTGGAGCCGTTTGGTTTCTCTCTGTTTACAGCTGTTCGATCTACGCATGTATTTGTCGTTTGAAAAATGCTGAAAAATATTATCTAAATATAAATCTATATATTGATCTGATTTTGTTATGTCGCTTAACAAATGTGATTCAATCAGTAATCAAATATGACTTTAAATAATTGTTTGAGTAGTGTTGAATCGTTCGTACTCGATGAAATCGAGTCAGAAAGTGAAGTAAATGAACATCAAATCAAATTTTCTTCGTAGGTGTGAAAAGAATAGAACTAAATTATCTAAAAAAAAGTTTTACTGACACAATTCATTTTTAAATATGAATGTTATTAACATGTTTAAGTATGCCCCGTCCCATCTTAAGATGGGGCGGATCCGCAGTTGGGATGATACATTTACCTCGCTCTCATTAATAATCCATGAACAGGGCTAACTGTTGGCTATTCCAAGTAAAGAACACAACCCCTAGTTATAAACGGCATTTAGTTGGTAAAACCTCTGATTACTGCAGTTTTGCACTTTAACTTTTTCATTTATTCAATTTTGGATTATATTTTCTTCTTATTTTTTTTCTTTAAAAACTCAAACAAACAAATTAACACCTCTTGGTTTTTAAAAACCTTTACTTTTACAAACGCTTGTCGTGCGATTATGCATATACTGTCCTCGCGCTTTCACTATAATAGTTAAGGGCAAAACTATACTTTATTACAAAACACATTGGGGTAGAGCGAACTTTATTTCTTAAATACAAATATATATAATGATATCCTATCCTCTTTACCATGGCGGGATTGATTCTAGTCAAAATTAGCTATTCCTTCACGATTCCCCCTATTTAGCTTTTGCTAGGTCTGTGATTGTGATTTTAGTTCTTTATCAATGTGTTTTGAGTAATCCTCAAAATATTAGCTTCGCAAGACAAAACAGTTTTTTTTTAAATTCTTGATTACACAATATGGAAGGTTCAGAATTAAAACTAAGTTCAACCCTATAATTATGTACCTCTTAAACAAACCCGAGTTGGCATTTTGACTAACAGCGATTGGCTGATTTTCATCATCGAGGGGAGTACGTCTTGATTTCACAATGTCAAGGTTTTTAAATTTACTCGAAATCAGTTGACTTCTTTTAAATATATGCAGAGGTCTTTACTACATGATATTCACTATGTGAAACCTTGCAAATTTGCGTACAATACACAGACGGCCGCCCCATCGCCTCGACTTTAGGGAATGCACTTGCATGGCACAGCACTGGTCAAAACACTGCTGGGTTGTGAATATTCTTGGTGATCTGTTGCTTGAATAGACTGATGATAAACTGTTGAGAAACGGTTGTTAGTGTAAGCGCAGTCACTTGACTGACGCCATCTTTGTTGCATTTACGAACAAAAATCAAGTTGCAACAGCGATTTGCATGGCTGTTATTTTCTACGCAATTTACAAATAATTTATGTCACAAATCATAATGAAACGCTTTTGATAAATATCGTAATGCTAAGATTGATTAGACGAAATTCGTATGGTTATGAACGTGTGTGAAGTCAGGCCCTGTTCAGTAGCGACGATTGCGGGCCAGCATTAGGAATGCAGCATGCATGCACAATGATTGCAGAGGTATAATGACATGTGCGTTAATTTGACTGAACACGGCTACTTGACGATGCTTGGAAAACAGTCAGCTTTTTCCTTGGAAATGCGTGGATATTTAAGTCGTTAACCCAAGTGGACATAATTACCCAATCTTGTTTATGCTGTGTCAAAATTGTGTTATTACTATATGCCTCTCATCTGTAAATATAAAGTGGCTAAAATTAATATATATATATATATATATATATATACACACACACTAGTAATTTTTTGCCAAATGTGGGCAGCCTCATTTTCGTCCAGCTGGTACAGGCGGTTTGGCGGATGCGTAATTGAATAAATCAGCTCACATTGAACAAAAATATCTTCATATAATTAGGGGACCCTTTGTGTGTTGTTTAACAAAGTTGATTATCCTCATAGGGCATACTTCACATTCCATTTGGCGTACATAACATCTGTCTGCGAGAATACAAAGTCACCAAATCTACTTTTTATATCAGCCATTGACAAGATACCTGTACACAGGTTTCAATCTTCCAGAGCATATTGTGTTCCGGAGAAGAAAATGGAAATACAAAGTCCACTTTAGGGGTCACAGAGTCGCCAAATATACAATTTAAAATGCTTTCTGGTCAATCGATCTATACACTGTCTGTATTCAGCCATGTTCAGAGCAGGCTGGCACCTATATTTGCAGGCCGCCATTGGGTGTTACAGAGTCACCAAGTCAAGAGAATAAGTAAAGGTTCCGAACAAGCCATTGAGCTTGTTCCAGCCTGCAAGTCTCAGTGATATCTAGAGGATATTTGTCCTTTCTTGACAAATACCAGGTTAATCTCTTTTCATGAATGAAAAGTTCATATTTTCACGAGTGGCGCTGCTTGCATTTACATTAAGTCACCTGCAGGAAAGCCGGTACAAGACTTCTAAGTGACGGCAATGCAATGTCCTGATGACGTCACTCAAATACTCTTTTACCTGCAGACTAGCTTCTAAGTGACAGCCAACAATTGCTGTCACTCTCAAGAGGTTTTGATTAACTCTAGTATTCACAATGCAACATAAAAAGTTATGAAAGCATATCATAGGTGATTATATGAAGTTTCCTTGCACTATTGCAACACATGGATTTAAACATCAGTTAACTAAATAAATAAATATATTATTATTATCTAAAACCGATGACACCTTAGTTTCTTAAAATCAAAGCCAACAGTTTCAAATATTCCATCCGACTTATTTGTTTGTACGTTAACTAAGCTTATGGTTGAAGGTTATCCATGACGCCATTTCATATTATGATGAATATTAATAACAATGCCCTCGTGACAAAGAGCAATTGCCTTTAGGGCAAGATTTTCTTCTTTTACAATGTACCAGGGCTCCAGATTAGATGCTATCTGTGTAAAATACGCACAGATATGTGCAAAAATATGAATTCAAAGAGTGACAGATATGCATAACTTTCCCAGAATAAGAGTCACATATTGATTACATGCTTACTGCATTTATCTGAATGAGTTCGCTATTATCATAATCCATCTTTAAGGGCCACTTTGTTATGATGCTAACCCTTATACAGTGTAACTATTTTTTTATCATTGAGTGCCAGAAGTTGAGGCATAAGGAATAAATGCATTTTTTTATGACAGTCAATATAATACAGGAATTTGGGACATGTTTTCTGTTTGCATTGTGACTGAACTACAATTGTCCATTGACATGATACAATATTTCACAGGGCATGATATCCAGTGTTTCCGTTATCCTTAAACTCTGGTCATTGATTCGTGAAACATATGACTGTCCAGTTTTCAACTTAAATAAGTTCATCGAATCATGATTATGAAATTATAGGATACGGTGGTGATAATCTGTTGAGTTTGGATAATCCTTGATTGCTTAAGATGGAATGTTATCATTAAGTGCGCAAGACATAATCATTCGGATGCTTAAAGCTTAATATAGTGTTTTCGGAGCCGGTGGTTAACAACATTAACGTAATTTACCGATACAATCCGATACAAACATATACTCATTCGGATAATTTTACCTTAATTAACTGTCTTTTGTGACTGGTTACGTTAACTGACAAACAGACTTTCACTTGAAGTGAGCGAAAACAATTTACCCTAAGGCCATAATGATGGTAGAGAATAAAAGTTATATTTATTGATTGCATTTAATGGAAAAAATGTAAATGTCTGGTATTATGCAAAGAAATCAGATATGATGACCGGCTGTAAAAAATGTCAGTGGAAACACTGATATCACTGAGATTAACCCTTATGACGCTGAGCACGGACAGGTCCGGGACGAATTAAGCTTTGACCGCATGAGGTCCCAGCGAGATGCGACTAGCACACTTAGTTTTTCTCAAGCTAACTCATTATTGCTGCGGTACCCATTATTGAAGGACGGGCAATTGTTCTACAGCAGTTGTGTCAGTTCAACGCTAGTACTTTCCATCCGGCCTCAGCTACCGAATTTTGTTTCGTTGGTGTTCTAAATAATGCGCGTACATGTTCCAAAAGTTATGCAAACATTGGTAATGTCTATCGTACCAAAAGTATCCGTTTAAATCACTAAATTTTCCCCCACTTCCCGCCGCACGTGCTTATGGCCTTAGGGCACCTTCTACCCTCTGTAACGAGCTTTCTGAGCCGCGCGTGCTATCGGTTGCTTGCAAGCGTGCACTCACACCAAACGTACAACCTCCTATCGCACGCCCTACGCTCTGAACCCTTGGACGGATTTCAATACCAATTGGATCATTTGAAAGAGCAGAAAGTTGTCAAAATTCAAAATAAAATACATAACTACGCTTCCTGAATTGAAAGATACAGCATGTGCCACAAAAAAGGTGTTTTTATATATTTTTAGTTTTACACATTTTTGTCACACCAATTTTCTCATGATTAGCTCAACATATTTTGACAATTTATATATCACAAGATAGAGAGAAAGATTGTCTTTCATTCTATGTAAAATTTGTACATATGCAAAATTCAAACAAACCTGTAGTGGTTACAGATTCTTTGAAGAGCATTCTCCTTAGGGTACTTTTGCATAAAAATCTGTATTTTTTGCTATATGACAGGTTGTGACTATTTTTTAAATAAAAAACATACAAAAAAACACTCAAAAGGTGCTTTTGTACATTTCACCACCCTAACAGGGCCCATATCCTGGCGATAACCGTTCTGCCAGGGCCGGTAACTCTATTAGAACCACTTATCAATCTAGCATAGCCAGACCGAATAGGTGAGTGGCAGTACCCTTCAAAGAATCTGAAACCTATACAGGTTTGTTCAATTCTTTTTCAGAAGGGATCCTCCTTGGGGTACTATTGCATAAAACAGACTCCCAAAGAAGAGTCCTTTGGAGTGGAATTCTGTCTTAACTAAGAGCTGACTGAGCTCTAAACTTATGTACTCACCAGAGACCAACAGGACAGGCACACCGATCACCCCTTGGGTACCTATGTCAGGGCGCAAAACCCCTGCATCCTAAGCCAAAAGCCCCTCCCTCCTCCCTTTTCTTTTGCAAAAAGCATCTGCCCCGCGACCTGACCTGGAATCAGCATCAGCTTGGTGAACACCCTTGGCCCCGTAGCGATGCCGAAGGGCAAATTGGTAACAAACCACGTCGAAAGCAAACCTGAGGTATTGCTTGAACTTGGAGTGCATGGGCACGTGGAGATACGCACCTTTGTCGATTGATGATAGCTAATCCCCCGCCTCTACCGATGCTACTACTGACCTCAGTGTCTCCATTTGGAACGATGGTATATTCAACATCTTGTTGAGATACTTCAAGTTCAGTACAGGCCGGAAGCCCCCGTCCTTCTTGACACCAGGAAGTGTGTCGAGTAATACCCACTTTCTTCCTGGCCTTTTGGGACAACCTCTACTGCCGCTTTGTCGAGCAGAGCTGCGACTTCCGCGTGAAGGACTTCCGCCTTCTCCCGGGAGGATGGCACCGGGTTGTGCCTCACTCCGGTAAAAGAAGGTGGCCCACCATGTCCTTCCCTGAGTTCCCTGAGTGTGGACAGGACCCAGGGATTGGAGAGGAACCGGGATAGCCTGCCTCCTTCTGGAACCTGCGGGAGGAGACAAGAGACGTTCGACTCCGGCGGCACTCCGGCCCCCTGTCGAGACGTTGGCAAGATAGGAACATGGGGGATTAGGTGCCCTGGTTTGGGCCCCTGTTCACCCGAAAATGCTGCTGCTGGCCCTTGGCCTGCTGCTTGCCCTTTGACTTGCCCTTCTTGTTCTTCCCCTTCCCATTTGGCATATGTTTTTGCAGGCGCCCTTGACGCCCTTGACCCGTGCTGGTCAGCCGTGTCCTTAATGACTGTTGCAGCCCCCGGGAACAAGGTGGGACCGAGTTCATAAGGGAACGCGAGCAGTACATTTTGACTGCAGCAGCTCCGAAAGGTGCAGCTACAGCGGCGCAGCCCTGTCACTGCACACATCACCTGGCTGGCAGCAGTCCTGATGGATTCTTCAGACAGGTGACTTCCGACCTCCGCCCGTTGCCTTTGGAGCATAGCAGGAATGCTACGCTTCTTCCCCTCATCAATTGACTTAGCCTGGAGCGAAGCCAGGTAGGCACCGTTGACCGCAACTCGCAACTGCTGGCAGCCATTCCTATAGCTCTCCTCAAAAGAGCAGAACAGCAGCGACTCATTGGGCCTGAAGGGTTGCATGCGCCTGCCCCGGGCTCCCAAGGAGTTTGAGCTGACAGAGGCCAACACCTCTGGGTCCGTCGACGGAACCTCGAACAAACCCACTTCCCCCAACGGATACCTCAAATTGAGCCCTGGTAAGTCGAAGCAATTGAGGGTACCAGAAAGGACATGGGGAAATAAAGTCCGCTGTCACCGAATCCAAAATGCGGAGGGGCCTTCCACTGCGCGAAAGCTACCCCCAGAAGCCCCAATCCCCCTGCATCTTCTTTGGAACGACTACCTGAGGAAAGGCCTCTGCGATTTTCTCGCGGGCCTCCCTCAAGACAGTGAAAACTGGTAGGTCAAGCGTGCATGTGGACTAATATGTACCTATGTGTATACATATGTGATGCGCCTACACTAAAGTAAGAAGCCGCGATATTTATAGTTAAAAATGCAGAAAGCCCATATAACATCCCTGTAATTAAAAGAGCAAGAAACACGATGGCTTTCCCCTCAGTCAACGAAAGTTTTTGGCCTAGTTAAAAGACAAGATACAAACGATCGTCCCAACGTAATAAGATGCATTATTGAAAATAACATCAAGCGCCAAACAACATACGAATTCCAAACGAACGATTGAACATTTCCCTCAACTCGGGGAAAAAATCTTCCGAGAATTCGCCATTTTTTGTCCATTTTCAAACCCATAACCGCGAGCACATGGCCACGATAGGTTTGAAAAATCCTAAGTCATAACGCGAAAATGCGAAAATGCGAACCTATTCTATTGTCTAGTTAGAATAAAAGTTACCACACATACATTCTCTGTGTCAATGTTTGGTTTTCTTTAGTCTTCGTAAGGAAAAACTTAGCAATTATCTTAGAGCAAAGACGAACGTCTTCACCGTTTGATGAGAGATTGATAAGTGATTCTAATAGAGTTACTGGCCTTGGCAGAACGCTTATCGCCAGGGTATGGGGCCCTTTTAGGATGGTGAAATGTAAAAAAAACACGTTTTGGGTGTTTTTTGTATATTTTTAATTAAAAAAATAGTCACAACCTGTCATATAGCATAAAATACAGATTATTTAGCAAAAGTACCCCAAGGAGGATCCCTTCTGAAAAAGAATTAAGGAAGACACATCAAGCGCCGCACACAAAGCTAATTTCTCTATTCAAATCATGTGAACTTAACAGCGATTTTGACATGTGACATGTCGCGATGATAAATTTGGCCACGATTTCACGGTCTGTAATCGTACTGAAAATCAAAATCAAGCGAGCTTTTGCCCTAATGCCACATGTTTGTAAATATTTTTAAATATTTTTAAATGTTTGTAAATATCATCTTTTATCTTTTTTTAAATATTGTAAATAGCATCTTTAATCTTTTTTTAAATATTGTAAATAGCATCTTTAATCTTTTTTAAATATTGTAAAAAACATCTTTAATCTTTATTAAATTTTGTAAATATTATCTTTATACTGTTTTAAATCTTGTAAATATCATCGTTATCCTGTATGAAATCTTTGTAAATATCATTTTAATCTGTATGAAATATTTGATTTCATACATTTTTAAACATCTCTTTTAGTTATTTTTTTATGTGAAATTTAAGCTGTATGTCTGCAAAATAGATAAACTATATATGGCATTCTTAAATCTTATATATATCTTAGGATGGGACACATCCTAACTTGGAATCCTTAATTACTTGATACGTTTGTATTTGTCATTGTCTACGAGCAATTGGATATAAAATGCATTGTAAACAAATAATTGAATTAAGTTTTGTCGTTATATATCCCAAAAGTACAAATTTGGAAAAAGTATTGTTTTCTGCTTTTTTTTAAGTGTTCAACCATAACAAAAATTGAATCGATATAAACAGAGTGAAAACACTAAACGACATGCATTTGCCTTAAACATATTTATTAATATTGTTGTTAAAAATATGAAATGTACAAATCTATTTTGCCAATACCTTGTTTTTTTCCTTAAAAAAATATAGATAATTATTGACCGAGGCTGAAATCATTCTTATAGAGATCCATTTTGATGAATACATATTCTTTTGAAATTGAAATTGAAATTGAAATAACGTACCTGATACGTAGTATATAACCAAATTATCAATGTATCCTACAGTGTTATCGGACAAGGAATTGAAAATTACATCGTTTATCATATTTTGAAAATCGGGTGTTTAAAATTTTTAATACTTTGCATTGTTGAACGTCTAGGACCTTACCTAGCCTCAATACTTATATAGTTTACAAACTAATAAGTCAATAGTGAGTAAAATAAACATTATGAAACTAAGACGATATTCTTATTAATAATACATATCTTACCTTTTTATTCAGAGACAGAATGACTCTTGATAATCCCTAACTTCTCTGAATTGACACTCCAACTTGGAATTTCTCTCAGTTTTCAAAATAAACTATTTTTGAAACTAAGATTATTCCTACTCAATAAGCTGTTACTCTAAGCGTTTATTATAGGTTAAGTTATACATATGTTGACAGTTATTGATCCACACTGCCGTCCTAGTTTAGAATCACTTTTTTATTCAAATATGAGCCGTTTTTAACAAATATTATTGAAGATAGACAGACAGGTTATGTATGTGTTATTTTGACATGTGACATGTCGCGATGATAAATTTGGCCACGATTTCACGGTCTGTAATCGTACTGAAAATCAAAATCAAGCGAGCTTTTGCCCTAATGCCACTGGGTGAATAGAAAATATTTAATATATTTACAAACATTTACAAAAGATTAAATATCATTTTTAATAGATATTTACTTTTTGTAAGTGTCATGTTTAATCCGTTGTAAATGTTTGTAAATATTTTTAAATATTTTTAAATGTTTGTAAATATCATCTTTTATCTTTTTTTAAATATTGTAAATAGCATCTTTAATCTTTTTTAAATATTGTAAATAGCATCTTTAATCTTTTTTAAATATTGTAAAAAACATCTTTAATCTTTATTAAATTTAAAATATTATCTTTATACTGTTTTAAATCTTGTAAATATGATCGTTATCCTGTATGAAATCTTTGTAAATATCATTTTAATCTGTAAGAAATATTTAATTTCATACATTTTTAAACATCTCTTTTAGTTATTTTTTTATATGAAATTTAAGCTGTATGTCTGCAAAATAGATAAACTATATATGGCATTCTTAAATCTTATAGATATCTTAAGATGGGACACATCCTAACTTGGAATCTTTAATTACTTGATACGTTTGTATTTGTCATTGTCTACGAGCAATTGGATATAAAATGCATTGTAAACAAATAATTGAATTAAGTTTTGTCGTTATATATCCCAAAAGTACAAATTTGGAAAAAGTATTGTTTTCTGCTTTTTTTAAAGTGTTCAACCATAACAAAAATTGAATCGATATAAACAGAGTGAAAACACTAAACGACATGCATTCTTTTTAAACATATTTATTAACATTGTATATAATTTACAAACTAATAAGTCAATAGTGAGTAAAATAAACATTATGAAACTAAGACGATATTCTTATTAATAATACATATCTTACCTTTTTATTCAGAGACAGAATGACTCTTGATAATCCCTAACTTCTCTGAATTGACACTCCAACTTGGAATTTCTCTCAGTTTTCAAAATAAACTATTTTTGAAACTTAGATTATTCCTACTCAATAAGCTGTTAAGCGTTTATTACAAGTTAAGTTATACATATGTTGACAGTTATTGATCCACACTGCCGTCCTAGTTTAGAATCACTTTTTTATTCAAATATGAGCCGTTTTTAACAAATATTATTGAAGATAGACAGACAGGTTATGTAAGTGTTATTTTTTTTGAGGTTTTAGTGGAGGCAGAAAAAAATCCAAAATAAAACGGTGAGTAGGAGTCATTTCGATTCTTTAATAACGTTTAGCTTTACAGCTAAGCGATGGTTATAATACAAAAATGCAATGACATTTATTACTTAACGTTTGAAATATATCCACGTTGCCTCTTGGTAAAATTATAGTGGATATGCATTATTCATTATATATTTGATACATCGTAATGTTTGTTAATATATTTGTTTTCTATTTAAATTTTAGTTTGTGTACTTTATGAGTATTGAGTGTAGGTTAGGTCCTAGCCGTTCAAATATATGCTTAATATTACAATTAGGGACGAACAATGAATGATGTTACTTCTCTAATATTTTTCTATTTTATGTCAACTTAGCTATTTGATATAGTGATATAGTAAGATAATGGTCTGCTTGTACAACACGAACATGTACAACAACGCTATCTGTTTTAGCCTTATGCAAAGCTGCCACATTAACTTATTTATATGTATAAATATACATAATAATATGTATAATAATCAAAATAAATCAAACAATCAAATACACATTTATTTACATTAAGAAAATTGTTTTGTGCGTTGATAAAAACTATATATCTAGAGACATTTAATGTTGGATGTCAAAGGCATATGATAATACTCTTTGCAGTATCGAATAATACATTGCCCTGTCCTCCATATAACCTATATCTTATAGTGATTTAACTGTCGTTCAATTGAAATAATAGATACGCTTTGTTGCACACGGTGTAACAAGTTTGATCTCCACTAAATACCTACTGACACGTGTATTAACCCAAATCACTAAGGCTTCATTCAAATAACAACGTTACGCTTCGTCTGATTGCATTGTTACGATAATTGCCTGGTAAAAGACTATATCCCAGCCATATCTTAGACACTTGGCTGAAATGGAACAGTCCTAATTAGTGCTCCCCTAGCTTACACTGATCAAAAGGGAGATCAATTTTGAAATAAATAAGATATTCTTATTTGAAAATAAAATACTAATAATGAAAACAGAAAGGTATGTGTTAGCTAAAGAGTTGTTTTCATTTGTCAAATCAAGTCAAATTTATCTCAAAAGTCATAAATGATGACAGAGTGAACAAAACATACATGAATATAACTTAATAGACATATCAAGCATACGCAGACCATTTTTTATACAAAGAGCCGTAACAAAATCTGTTTGTATGTGATGGACATACATGAAATATATTTTTCAATTGATGAATGTTCACAATAATATGCAGGAAGATCTTTATCTCGTAAATCATTAAAAAAGTTACACTCTGGCACACATTGAAATTGATCCCCTATGTTCTACTTACATGACGGACATGATGATAAATTCAAAGGAAGTTGCAAAAAAAAGTTTTCAATATATAAATCATCCTTATGCTTGTCATAATAACAACCTTTCGGAGATGAAAAGTCGAAATACAAATTGCAGTAAACCCAAAACAAATATATTTATAAATCAATATACTGAAGTAGTATTTTATCATACAGTTGTTCCTGAATACAAGCATACTACCCACTCATCGTTTACTAGATGAGATATATATGTATTTGTTAACTTTTTCCATAAAGAGGAGATGTAACGTACAAGTTTGATTATTATAAGAATCATTAGAGCCAATTAGAGAGATAATATAATATGCTTTAATTCGACTACTAGGAGATCTTTTATAACCCTGTTATGGATGACCGCCTATTGAGACTGGCGAACGCTTACACAAAATCCCTTAAGGATTACTCGAAGCCACGCCCATTTGACAGAAGTCGTAATTGATGTACACATGTCATGGAATAGTACGCATAGCATCATATTAAAACACTGTATTTCGCTTGGAACAATACATATAATTAAAGATATATTTAACATCAATTTATCTGAGGTTTGAGTTGTTTGGATGACCTAATCTTTTTAAACAGCTGTTATGACTGTGAGATATCCTGTTGTTTTTTTCATTAAGGAGGCTCTACTTCCGTTATACTTACTTACTTATTGTTTTGCCCTTTATATCAGTCTATTAGAGGAATTGTTTGTATCTTGTCTTGATAATTAGGAAGGTTTTTAATATGCTTTCGTCAAACCAATACTTTATTCTATACTTAATAATCCCGTTTTAACTCTTGATAGTGCCAAGGCCTGCTATGATATCCTTATGACGTAATATGTTATACAGATGACATGTTTTATTATTTTAGTCCTTTAATGTAGATGCCTTTACTTTACATATCAACATTATAACTGTATCAGTGTCTCTCATAAATCGCTGTGCGATTGGTTGTATATACCAGAGAGACAAAAATCTGTTTGTCCGCAAACTAGCACGTCATGCGGCAGGACACGCCTCAGTGACCACGGACCAGTTCAGTTCTGGTCACTGGTGCTAATTAGCTGGTGATTCGAAAAAGCAGTATCAAGTTGTTTATTGGCCAATTTCGAAAAGTTGAATTCAAGTTACTGGCAAATTAGAATACATATATTATGAATCACGAAAGTTTCCGTGGGTCACTTCAGTCAGTCCCCAACTTATTTGTGAAAAAGGATCACCAAGTAGGTTGTTACGGAACATTCATATCAAGTAATTTCTGATTCGTTTATAATATATATACTTATTTTTATATATTATATAATTTATGAACCGATTAATGACTATTTAAGTCTATACCCACAACTGCTTTAAGGGGTTACTTAGTATTCTTGGCCCTGGGTGGTTTGATCTCGGGATAACGCGCCAAAACCAAAATCAAGTATTCCATAAAGCTCTAAAAGGTATACCAAAAGGCTGCAGGTTTTAGGTGATAAATCAAACAGGCAAGGCTAGTTTTATGTCCCTGCTTAAAGGCGATATGTTTGGAACTTATGTCAGATTTAGCTTTTATTGTAAGTGTATATCTGTAATGCGCAGCGTATGTTATTGTAGCCAAATATGGCATTTTATATTATTGATTTCACTTTAAATAGTTCAGTAAATTCTCGTTTTCTTAAATTTCCTATTATCAATCATACAAATATTAATACTTCATTGTCTCATTTTATATAATGCATCGCTCAATTTGACTGACAACATCTATATACAGTTAAAAGTTAAAAGAAGTTTAATCACCTCATTAATACTTTGGTAATTGATGACGGCAGATCCTTTGAGTTTAAGATGTCAAAAGCTTTGTTGAAAAAACACAAAATCTAATTGTGTACATAAGTGTTAGATTTCAGTAGCTTTGTTGAAAAAGCTTTACTTTGTTTACAGATCTAAGTAACTCAGCATAAAGAACACATATTACTTCAACCATAAGTATTTCCAACATGATACAGAAAATGAGAAAAACTGTTTTATATCGCATGAATGGTTAATTATACACACCTTTATTATTTATTCTGAAAGTAACTGGTACGGTTTGTCCCGAATCATTATGGTATTCTTCGTTTTGGTTACAGTGTATATTGATCCGGAAGTAAACAATGGCAGAGAAGATGGATATAATTTGAGGTTTTACCCTGTTTATACAGTGGCGTTATCCGTTCGCTCCTTGTAATCAAACATATCCTGTGCACTGTTTTCATGGTAACTTAATATTTTTTGTTGGGATTTCATCCTTGTTATTGTTATAGGTATACAAGGTAAGTGAGATCTACATGAGGTATGGAAGGATTTACTCATGTCATCTTGGTTAAAACAATATCCATTTCAAAAATGAAAAGGATGTCATGTAAATTTTAGTATGTTTTTACTAAGGATGGGTATCGGTCCTCATTTCCATATCGCAATATATCGCGATGCACAAAAGCGTATTGCAATGCGTATTGCAATATATTGGTAATTTTCATATTTTTGTTTTTCTATGATCTCTTGACTTAATAACAGCTATTATAACAGTAATCAATGCTCAGCTGGACGTCGTTTGTAAAGAAAGCTAATCAAGTGTCTGGTTTCGTACTTTTAAAATGCCTGTGCTATTTTCACTTTGCAAGTTCACACTTTGTTTGCAACTTTCAGTAAAATTATAGGCTGTTTTTGTTACGTTTTCTGCAATTTTACAAGGAAATTCTTAATTTTAACACCTCCGATATATTGGATATTTTCAGAAGACAGTACCGGTATGTATCGTTGTGATCCTTTATTGCAATATACCGATATACCGATAATACCGCCCAACCTTAGTTTTTACTGAACTTATTTACGTGAATCTGGCATTCATTGAACACTATACCAGGAGAAAATGTTATCCATAATTCAGTAAAATAAATATTATATAATATAACATGCGGAGTGATTAGTTTGGTAATACAATTAACGCTCATTTAACAAGATATATAAAATGGTTATGTAAATATGTAATATGAATATTAATATGTACACTCGATGTATTGTAACGATGTATAAACAAAAGACTACAAATGAATTACATATCTATATTTCACACATAGAGGAAACATTAGAAGTGAGTCATTTAGAAATTCACCAGAGGAGTTCTTGAATCTTGACCAACACACGAGCAAGAGTCGTAAATCCAGTTCTTTAAATTTTGTTATATACTAAGTTTTGACCAATTGTAAGGGGTTCAAGCTAATATATTGTCACATGTCATGTCTCCTGAACTTTTGATTGCCTAACACTCTCCCCTTCCACAAGACAAGTACATCCGTGCACCTGCGAAAAGACCCAAAAGACTGACTGGAGCCAACTAATTAGCCTTTCCTGTAATTAGTCTTGAGATCATAAGGATCGAAGAGTCTTTACGACAATAATTATGTAATTAACGGGGCTGTAAAATATGGCATTAGCCAGGGGTGAGACGTCTCAATTTGTTCCTCCTTCAAGAAACACCCTATCCTGCCCATCCCACATTATCAACTTGTTCAATAAAAATATGTCACCAGACAGTTGAATCTTGAATTCTTAAATATGACCAATTCAGAGAAGATTATCAAGACTCATGGAACACATGCAATTCGTGAAGCGGGAGTTAACATTTCACTCACTGAAAGTGCAAGGTATTATACCTTTTAGTCACTTATCTTTTACAATATTTTTGATATATCTTCGAGAAAAAAACGAGTGGCACTTCAAAGTCGTGGCTAAAGTAAGAATCTTTGTTTGCTAAAATGTATTTCCATTGATAAATAGAACACTTTATAGAGTTGTATTTCAGGTTCAAAACGTTAGTCAATAGACTAAACGCGTTTTGAGTCAAAACTGATAAAATTTCAAAATGGGACCGACGTATATACCTTTGTAAGATTCTTGAAGCCATGTATCATACTAAAATTGATTTTATTTACATGTAGGAACATAACATTTAGTTTCAAAATGTTAGTATTTTATTACATAGTACTGGTAATTTGTAAATTTCCATAAGGATAAGCAGGTCGAATTGTAAGCTGTGCAAGTATGTGACATACATTGGACCGAAACATATAAAATATCATGCAAGATGATGTTTAAAACTTAAACAATTTTTTTCTATTCATTAAAGTATCTACATGATCAATGCAAAAAGGGCCCAATTTGTTAAAACAACATGGACCATTCCGAGATTTGTGTATGTTGTTTTAGCCATACACCAGTCACAAGTGGTGCCCACTTATTACTGTTTGTCATTTATGACTCAATGCCAATCTCTCGTTCTCATGCCAAGCTGTCAGATTAACACTGTGCATGCCTAGTGCTGAATGGAAACTGTTGTAGTTACATTGTGTATAAGGATATACAAGTTACAAGAATGGATAATATTTATCAGTGTCTGATGAAGGTCATTTTACAAAGGGTTTTTTCAAGTCAGATTTACCACATATATTGTCAAAACTGATTTTAAGAAGGACGCTAGATTTATACAATATTAACTTTTAAAAGAAGGGGTTTTCATCTAACCATGAGTGACTTTGTATGCCGTTTGATTCGATAGAACTAGTTATAATGACCGTCAAAAGGCAGATAATTATTCTTTTTTCATATTAATTGTGGACTAGTTCTTAAATTCAAATATATTAAAAAAATTCAAATACAGTGGTATTGTAATCAATGCACTTTATATTCAAAGGTAATCCCAGTCAAAGTCAAAAGTCAAAATAAGTTTATTGTACTTGAGGCCTCTGGCCCATATACAATGATATACACATATATATACAATATACATCTTTACAGAGATGCGTGTGGATATAACAATGGAATTAGGATTTACCGATATTTAGGATTAAACAAAGAATGATACAAAGTTTTTGCAGACAAAGTATAGATCACGAATTTCTATTTAACATGTTTTGTCTAAGATCCATGCCATGTTTTATGAACAGTGATAATTTCAATATAACATCCTCATCATTTGATGACAAAATTAATGTGTATCCTGTTACACTCCTCATTGAGAGGAAACGTTTCGGTAAATATTTCATTCTCAGTTGAGTATAATACGGACAATCAAATGTAAAATGAATTTCGTCTTCTATAGCATCATTACAAAAAGGACATAGTCTTTGTGTTCTCTCAAGCGAGATATACCTTCCATAGTTAATCATCAGTTTTAACAAACCAAGTCTGTATTTGATATATAACTTTCTTAAAAGATTATTCGTCAAGACTGATAGATATTTTTCTGGTTCTAATAAACTCTTAAACCTTCTATACAAATCATACCGTGAGCTGCTTTCTATATTTTATCGCCAGTCTTGATAGAACATATTAATTGCAACGTTACGAAAACCTTTTAAAAACATATCTTGCTGACAAACATTTTGGTTGAGCCAAATAAAACCATATCCATGAGAAAATAATAATTTTCTAATGTATGATACCCATGTAATTTTGCCGATGCTATCAAGATGAAACATCATGTTGTAAGCTATCTTTGGAAGGCGGTGTTCTGGCATACGTAAAATCTTAAACCAGTATTTTAAACATCTTAATTGTGAAGTCAGTAAGTTAACATAACTGTAAGAGTATTTAGGAGCAGTATATACAGCAATTGATGATCGAACTTCATATTTAAATAAAATATTGATGGTAATGAATTTTAAAAAGGAGCAAAACGAATAATATTATTAACCTCGCTGTATATGAGTCTTTGTGAAAAATCATGCAAATTCCATCATATTTCCATTTTAACTACCGTTCATTTTTTATCCATCTTAGAAACTTTTAGAAGATAAGGGAATAAAAGAATGTTGATCATCCCATTCCAAAGGCAATGCTATCAAATTTACGAAACTTTTTATCAATATCTTTCATTACAAAGTAACTTTTTTTATTATCAGATATCTCCTTATTCTCTTTCAATGATATAAGCAAGGCACCAAGGTACAAACCTATACGATTCTAAGTTCAATATTGAAAAAATATCGACAAAAAAGATGTTCTTTACAATATCTAACAAAGATTGAAGTTTTTATTGACACTATTTTATACATATGTTATTTACAATATCTAATACAGATAAAATATGTAATTTTAAATATCAAAATGCAGATTAAATATGTATTTTTCAATATCTAATGCAGATTAAATATGTAATTTACATAATCTAATGAAGATCAAAGATGATATTTACAAATATCTAATGCAGATTAAAGATGATATTTACAAACTAATCATCATATTTAAAAATATTTATTTCAGATTACAAATGATATTTAAAAACATTTAAAAACATTTACAAAACTTTGCAAAACTTTACAAACCTTTTCAAACCTTTTCAAATATTTACTAAGGGATTAAATATCTTGAAAATATCTTGTAAAGATGACATTTAATATATTTATTATTTTGTAAAGAAGTATTTTAATCTTTGTAAATATCTTGTAAAAAACAATTTTAATAGATATTTACAAGATTTTAAATATCATTTTTTCATGCAGAGGCATGCTCTACGTGTGGTTTCCGTCCTCACTGAGCTCGCCTTAGGACACCTGCGTTACCGTTTGACAGATGTACCGCCCCAGTCAAACTTCCCGCCAGGCACTGTCTTACACTTACATCGAAAAAAGATGCCAATTGAATAAGGATCTGAAAGCAATAAACCTTGGAATTCTCCTAGGTTTTTTTCTCATTTGGTAACTTTACCCCTCAATTATCACATGATGAGTGAAATACCCCTGGGTATAAATTATTATCTGAAGCCCTGTATTTTTATGTTGATCCAAATTTTCCTAGTTAACTATTATATTTACCAAGCACAACGGTCCAGTTGTCTCCAAGTTTCAACATACACAGCACCAGGTCAGCAGCATTTCTGGCTATCATCCCGTCTGTCCAGGGTAGACTGTTATCTGAACAATATAGAAAGGTGCAAAATATTGTTCAGTAAGAGCCAAGAAAGATATTATTTAAGGGACTTTCAAATATAGGGCCACTGACCCTGGCCACTGGCAGATTGTCACAATTTGAGAGCACAGGGTCAGAAAATCTAAAAATAAGAATCCACATCAGCTAAGGAATCTGTACTTAAAGTTTCAGCTTTCAAGACCTAATGCTTCTGGAGAGAGATGACAATAAGTTATCCAGGGGGTGGTCCGGCACAGGATCACAAAATCTATAGAATTCAAATAACTAAAGGAGTCTTTGCACAAGGTTTCAGCTTTCTTGGTATCTTGCTTCTGATGAAACTAGGGCTTGGTCCCTGTGGCCCTTGTTAGAGGTCATAGGATCACCAAATCTATTAAGTAGAATCAGCTAAGGAGTCTGTACACAATAGTTCAGATTTCCTGAGTCAATGTTTCTACAGAGGAAGATAAAACACATGTAGTAAAGACATTTATGGAAGAATGGACGCCCTGCGACATTCGATGTCATAAGCCCATCGAGCCTTTCAAGTAGCATGAGCTAAAATGAGTTGACTTATTTGACGTTGGGGTCTGTATCACATGAAATACAACATTGTCATTGCATCAAACCTGGATGGCTTAACACTTACCTGATCAAACAATCATCATGTTCGCCAAATCAGGATAATGATTCCCTTATACAAATATTGTTTGTAGTGAGTATCTCTTTGCACAATCTTATATATTTCTTCTCTTAACTTGTATCTGGTGAAAATACTATCTGTAAGCAAAAGGCATGCTTAATTACAGGTAAAAACATGCTTGAAGTCAGCAACCTATAAATAGTTGCATACCTGTCATGTCCTTATTTTTGCAGGGTTAGGAAAATGATATGACATGACTTAGTTTCAGTCCAACAAAGATGATATTCGAATAATTTTAGAATCATATATATTTCTGGACAAAAGAGGAATGAAGACTTGAGGGTGGCATACTGTAATACCCATATGTGAGGGCGGATCGAGAAAAAATCTACAATTCGAACTAAGCTAACATTCAACATCCATATCTAATGGTGGGGTAATACTGTCTCATGGTAAAATGAAAAAAGTGAGGTTAGTATGTATATTTTCTTTAAAGTGATTTTACATTTAATCCTTGCATTATATTTATCATTAACGTGTACCTATTTATCACAACCTTAATAGGTATTCCTCAATAGGTATTAATCAAGTACAGCATGTAAGTGTGCTATGCCTAATCTTTTACTTGTAATGCATTATTGCTCGAAATATTAAATAAGTACTACACTGCTGTCCAAAAGAAAGTTGACAACGTCTAGAAAATCACCCTGAAAAAAACCTAAGACATACAGGATAAAAAGAACAGTTTATTTTATATCATTTTCCCTCAAACATAGTTTATTTCATTACAATACAGCGAAACACATATGATACCATAATACGGCAAAGTCACATGGGGTCAAAAATCGAAGTGTTTTCAAAAGTTGGTACAACAGAACAATCGCAAATTATCTTTCACAGACATGATGGTGGTTCCTCCGCTTAGAATAATATCTGGTATGTCAATCTGGCGTCAATGCATGCCTGGGTACGACGACGCATCGACGTTGTCAAGCGTCGAATGAAGTTAGGGGGGATGTTTTGCCATTCTTGAAGGAGACACTGTTGCAGTTCCTGAAGGTTAACTGGTGCTACCTGGCGTTGTCTGATTTCTCCCCAGCTGGTCCCATAAATGTTCGGTGGGATTCATATCCGGTGAACAGGCTGGCCATGGTAGAGTCTGAATGTTGTTGTTGATTAGGAAATTTCGTGTGACTGCTGCTGTATGTGGTCTTGCATTATCATGCTTGAAAATGGTACCACGTTGCTGCTGTTCTAGGAATGGTACCGCAACAGGTCTTAACACTGTGTCGATGTACCTCTGTGCATTCAGATTTCCTTGAATAACCACCAACCTCGTTTTCGTGTCCCCACAAATGCCTCCCCATACCATCAGACTGCTGATATTCTTGGATGCAATTTGGTCTTAATCGCTCCCCTTCACGCCTGTACACACGTGCTCTGCCATCAGATGCATCAAGGAAAACCTGCTTTCATCATGACCCGGTGCCAGTTCCGTACCTGCCAACGTCGAACACGTACCCACGTCAGTCTGTTAAGTCGATGATGCGGCCTCAACACAATTCCACGGTAAGGTGTATAGGCTCGGATACCGTGGGCCCGTAGACGTCTGTACACTGTCTGTCTGCTGATGTGGTGTCCCAGTGCCGTTGCTGCCGTAGATGGCGCTGTGACGAAGCGGTTCCAAAGATGGATAATGCGAATGCGCCTGTCTTCGATGGGCGTGGTCACTCGGGGTCTTCAGCTGCGAGGTCTGTCAGCAGTCGTACCTGTTTTCCTGAAACGTTCCATTAGTTTGTAGACAGTAAATCGGCTGCAATTAAAGGTCGCAGCCATAGCAGCGATACTTGTTCCTTCTTGCGGCATTCCAATTGCTCGTTCTCTCTGCACGGTAGATAATCTGGGCATTCTTTTGTGTGTTTTGTGCTACTGTATTCTGAACGTGTCTCATCAGTTACTTTATATGCTTTTGTGCATGTGCATTTCGTGGTTCTCGACTTAAAGGCGTGTTTTTCATTTTTACCGTTTTTGGCAAAATTGTATTGATCAAAGTGCGTTTTGTCGATTGTTTTAGTATTAGGATGATATTAATATGTCCTTGTTTTCATGTTTAATGTAGAAGATACCCTGTTTTCAATAAAACATATTTTTCTGATTGTCAACTTTCTTTTGGAAATCAGTATACTAATATGTAATCTTTACTATCCTTTTTATGAGTGTTAAGTATAATTGTAAGTGGCGTGAAATAAATGCTCTGTTAATAAGTACTATAAATATTTCACATAACTCTTACTCAGTATATTATTTTACAACAGTGAGGTCCCCGTTCCTTTGGCAGGTGCTATATATATTTGCTCAGAGCACACCTCTGTACCACCCACAGGGTATGTGTATAATGAATATATTTATAGTTCCACATGTTAGAATCGTATCATTGCTTCCATGTAATAATATATCATTGTATCTTATAAACCATTGTAAATAGTGTCATCACATCACCTGTGATGATGTATCGTATCGATGTAAATCTAGTGATATATAAGAAAGGTCAACTGTGTAACAGCGCATCATATTCACTATAATGTGCTCAGTAGTAATGTTATTCATATCATGAGTAACCATGCATTTATCAGTAAAAGTCATATGTCTGTGTAATGAGATGTATGTATATAAGAATAATCAACAAGATGCGAGGAATTACGGTTTATCTGTCCTGAGTGGATTATTGTTATAAATTCCGAGCTTCGAGTTGGTTATTCTTTTTCTTACCCAAGTCAAATCTAAGAATCTTTATGAAACTTTTGGAAAATACCTTCGTGAAGACGAGTTGCAAGAAACTCGGTCTTTGTATTCATGCGCGACGAACAACGATGATGTCATAGCGCAGTATGTATCAATATGCATACTATATTGTGTGATGTATATTATATCATATTTATTGTTAAAGGGTGTCAGTTTAAATCATATCAGGTTAACGTTAAAGTCCACGGAAATAAACGTTCTCACGACCAAGAAGTGTTGTCATCCTTTGACCCACGTTAACTCTGCTACATAAATACCAATAAAATATACAAAAAGTTATTTGATCATAAAATAATTATGATCAATAATAATTGAAGCATGATCTACTAGTGCAATTTCCTTAAAAGTTGCTGATTCTTTAGTGAACGATCCTTTCTGTTCATGTTTCTCACATAATTGAAATGTAAACAAAGAAATAAACTTATGACAAATTGCAAATCGGTTCAAGATAACAATTACTAAGAAAATCAGGTCATGTGACTACACTTTAGTATAACGTGACAAATTACGCTTTGGTTCGAGATTATCATTTCTTAGAAAACATGGTTTTGTGACTAAATTGTTCAATCATAGTTAAAATTATATTCTCAACTAATTGTTATGAAGAATATAACAGTATGTAACGTTAGATCAGGAAATGGGTTCAATAATGTTAAACTACGACAGTAATTTTAATCTCTAACACTACAAATTCAAAATGGTGTCGATCAAAAAAATTATTTACATGCCTGACATAACATGATGTTTAGATTTTCGTCAAAAGTTAGCGAGTCAAAAGTTGGTTCTGTTGAATTACCGTTTGAACATTGATGGTCTTGCTAGATCGAGATAGCACCTCGTTCATCTGGTCTTATTTTGTCTGTTGTAATGTATCGCAACATTGTGAGATGATTAAGAAACCATTTTGACAAGCATTTATGATTTCACTCTATACATCAGAATATATCTTTTTAAAGATAAAAAAGATAGGTAGTGCAAACACTTAAATCATTCATTGACAAGGTATTAGTGTTGTGTGAAAACAAAAGTTATGATTTCTTTGTTGACTGTATCGTGTTTAATCGTTAATAACTGACGCAAGCATGGCAGTAACCTGTTAACCTACAGATTTAATAATTTAAATCCCCAATGCTTTTATGGGATACAATTTTCCTGCGACACAAAAAAGGTGTGGAGTACTCCCATAAAATAATTGATGTCCCCGTTGATGCAGTAACTTTCTGGCACGAATTATTTGATCTGCTCATTAAAAATATTCAAAATCACTAAATCACTTGAAGTTTTATAAAGTTTATGAGAAAATGCCTGCCTTGCCTTGAGGAGGCAGTTACAAATTAGTATCACTTAGTTGCATGGTACATCCCACAATAATTCAGCTTCGGGGGAAGCAGTTCTATGGGAGAGAGATACTTCTGGGGACTAAACTAGACACACCTCTGTCCAACGACTAATATGGTGGATACTTCATTTGAATTTTGCCCTCGGAAATTTGAGAGAGAATGTTATCTACCATTTTGTTACAACAAAATGCATGTTGTTATATAAATGGAAAACTGTAAAATATGAGAGCATAAGTGTTTCACAGACTTTGGATTTCTTCTGCCTAGAGGTTTACTACTCAGTAATTGTAGACAACCAATATTTTGCTAGTTGAGGCAGATGAGGATTACCACTTGAAAACTTTACCTAGCTTGAAAAAATAAAATTTTCTTTAATCAAATAAAACTGACAGTATTTACATTAATAGATAGATTTTTATCACATTAATTTGAGGTTTACAGATAAAGATTAAGGAAAGATTTAACAAGTGAGGTAGTTCTTGAAACACTGTTGATAATTAAAGAGTGATTGTAGGATAATCATAAGATCGAAGTAATAGTTTGTAAACAGCTTTTCATCATCTATCACTATTCATATTATTACCTTCGTCTGTGAGGTAGTCCAGGGGTGTGAAGCCGTAGATATTTTCTTTCTTCATGTTTGTTTCAGGCTTCTGCTCCAGTTGTTGTTGTAACACTTTAGCATTGATTCCTCGCCTCCTACATAGATAGTGGAGTGGAGTGTTTCCGTACATGTCGGCCTTGTCTCCCTGATTGATCAATGTCAGAATATTCTCTATTGGAAGTGATCCCTTGCAAAGAACATGAAGCGGTGTTATTCCATTCTCATCTTGCTTGTAGATGTCTCCCTTTGCTGTGTTGACAATTCGAAGGACAACATCAAATTTAACCTTTCCATTTTCACAAATAAAATGAAATGGTGTTGTTCCATGTTCATCACCTTTATTGAAGTCACCTTTCCCTTCCTTGATCACTAGATCTACAGTGTCCAGTTGAAGACTTGAGTTTGCACAGAGATAGTGCAGTGGGGTGCTATTGTATTGCTCACAACGGTTAAGATCACCTTGACCTTCAGTGATAATCCCCTGAATATCTTCCGTCTTAACTGGGCCCCATTTGAAAAGATAGTGCAAAGGTGTCTGTCCATACTGGTCTGTTATATTGATGTCCCCTCTTCCGTCATTGATAATCACACGTACTGTGTCCATGATGACAGAGTAATCAAAGTTGTCATTGTCATCATTATTGGTGTCTTCATAATCATCATAATAACTGTAGTAGTCCACCTCATCATCGTCATCGTCATTATCAACACCATCATCATCATCGTCATCACCATCATCATCATCGTCATCACCATCATCATCATCGTCATCACCATCATCATCATCGTCATCACCATCATCATCATCGTCATCACCATCATCATCATCGTCATCGTCATCACCATCATCGTCATCACCATCATCATCATCGTCATCACCATCATCATCATCGTCATCACCATCATCATCATCGTCATCACCATCATCATCATCGTCATCACCATCATCATCATCACCATCATCATCATCGTCATCACCATCATCATCATCGTCATCACCATCATCATCACCATCAACATCATCATCATCGTCTTCATAATCAACATAATAACCGTAGTTGTCCACATCCTCCTCATCACTATCATGATCATCAACATCACCATCGTCGGTAGCAGCAGAGGCAGCAGCATTTGGATTCATAAGCTGACCAAGATACTGCAGGGGTGTTCTCCCCGTCTTGTCCGGTATATCCACATCTGCTTTTGCCTTCACTAAAGTCTGCACTGCAACCATTCGTCCTCCACGCAGAGCTGTCCACAACATGGTTTCTTTATTCTTTCCTGGTTTGTTGATGGGTTGTTTTGAAGGAGCCTGGAAAAGAAAGGAAAGAACCAATGAGTTGGTTACGATTCTAAGGAAAAGAAGACTCTATCATTTTATAATTGAACAGAAAAAATTAAACATTTAACACCATATTAGAAACATTTCAACCAGGATATAACAATTGTCATAAGTTCAATCATATATTTTATAAGGGAACAAGAAGTCATAGCCATCAGTATCCTCCGCCAAATTAGAAAAAATAACTGCACACTACAAATTATTGTATCCATAACATGAAGGCACAAATTTGATATTCTATCTTTGTCCAAAACGAAACAGGACAAGGGCCATGACTCTTTAACATAATTGCATCCTTCTCTTTTTCAAACTTCATCAAGTTAGTGATACCCTAAAGCCATTTACCAAATTTGGATATATCTTAAATGGTTTCGGAAAAAATTTGTCCCTCAGACCTCAGACAGATAGATGGACAAAAGATAGACAGACACCTCCCCCACTTTGCGATAGAACCGAGACGACTCTTGACCAAAAATGCAGGTGAGGTGATGTGATACGGGGTTTAATGCCCCTTTCAAGAATATCAGTGGCCATTCATTGCGGTGAAACCTGCGAGCATCAAGCTTCGCCTGGAACTAGCAAATCCTGGGTGGTAGCATTGCAAAACCTGACTGGGTGTAGAACAGTTCTTTAATGCAGACAAATTTGCCGAGCCGCCTGCGGGAATCAAACCACGGACCTCTTGATCCGAAGCTAGACGCGCTGAACGCTCCGCTGTCCCGCCCCCTCCAAAAATGCAGAATAATCTACTAGTTGAGTTATGTCCACTCTAGATTTAAGTGCTAATGGTTTGACAAGTCAAACACGATGACTTAACAACCCTTTTCATCAACTTGACGAGCTAATGATAATTAACAGTTTAAGACTTTTTGTGACTGAGAGAAATGATGAATGAATTGTATTTTAAACTAGTCAATTAGATTTGATGCTTCAGGCTTGAAATTGGGCTCCTTTGAAAACCGCACAAATACATTCAGACTTAAAATTTAATCATAGTGCAGGGATCAAAATGATCTTTTATTCTATTATTATTTTTTTATTTGGATACAATTGCACAGCTGCATGTGCCTTGTGTGAACATCTAAAAAAATGCTTACCATCTAGAATTTTAATTACATTGTTTGCTTTCAATAACTCTTAATGCATCCGATATATTGAAACATCTGTTATTTGTCAGTCTTGAAGGCGGTACCATATTTGTTTGTAATGGGCATGACAGGAAATCGTGAATTGAAGTCTAGTATTGAAAGTACTACATCAAAGCAAGCAGACCAATGCCTGAAAGCAAGAGGATTTTCAGTTTCAACACGTGTCAACCCCCTTTATGCACAAGTTAACATACTGAATGTGAACGAAAGTGAGAGCGTCAAAACAAGTAGGGGTAACAATGACAAGAAACAAACCCGGGGATTTGCCCAAAGCTGGCCAAAATACAGGAATTAGCTTGTTTGGGACGGGCAATTCTTATTTTGTAAAATGTGACTGCAGTTTGGTCATCCTGTCGGACAAGATTGAAAGCCTACTTACATCTTATTGCATTTTCTACAATTTCTGTAAAAAAAATTCTGTCTGTGCTGAATTAAACAACAAACTTGTTTAATCAATTTCGCATCTTTATCATTTTAATCTTATTTCTATTTTGATCTATTTTGGCAAACTTCATTTGTTCAGGCCACACACTGATTTGACATCGGAAGCCTTGAGGCACATTTACACAAAAACTCTATCCTGTAGTGTGTTAGGTATGTAACACTCTATAATGAGCCCCGGTCACCCCCATAGTTTGGGAAAAGAACTATCAATTGACAGATCTTAGTCTCCATTCTACATAGATATCAATTTATGAGAGTCCAAGCATCACTGGTTTGTGCTGAGCGTTTAAGGTTGAAGGGTGGACACACTACCCTACCATTATTTGAAGGGGTGAAACGTACAAACTGAAGAACCTTGTAGAAAAGATAATATTCTGAAAATTTGGGCTTCCAATGCCAACTGATTCTTAGGCATTGCACATACTTTGTACTCTCTGCTATGGACAGATTTACAAATTCTCATTTCCAAAGCTGATTTTATGTTAACATACATCGAACCCTAATCTTTTAAGGAATTTAAAACCCCACTTAGAAACTATTGTGATTAGATACGTGATGTTTCAATCACACAACACATCTTACGACATCACCCAGCTAAAAAATGTGTCCCATATGGTAAACTTGCCATGTCACGCTTTCCGAGGGAAAGCCGAAAACATCCGAACATTAATGAGCGTATGAAACTAGTGACATAATAGTAGCCCGACAAACCCGGAAGTGGACACTTGTTGACATGTAAGCGTAAGGAGAGTTTTTTGGCATGAGTTTATAAAGCCGTATTTGTATGTAACTGTCATTAGAGATAAACATATAATGCTACATATTCTATCACAAACTAATTATGAACTCATTCGACAAAAAACTTTATTCTATTCGATACATTATTTTCCCATTTTATAATCAGTATTCAACTACCCATTCGAGTGAAATCGTATTCGATTCAGCATTTCATTTCATGTAGCCCGAAACTTAGCTTATGGGTTTATATTTTTTTTTGTACAACTATACTACCAATTGAAAACAACAAACCATAGCAAATTCATAGCATTACAGATATTTTTTCCATCACAAATGGATTTTAATTTATGTTATAATTGCTGAAACTGTGATCGTTTACTGTAAGGGGGGTCCCAGTTACTGTCTCTAAGTACGGCTATTGGTGAATAGTTCATAAGCTAACATCATTCATCAATTCATATCTTTTTCTGTTGTCTGAGTCTGCAGAATCAGACAAGATGAATGACTTTTTTCCCCATATATATAGATAAAACTAGGCAATGGACAGCAACAGGAATATTCATTAAAATAATATTTATATAGACAGACAGACAGACAAATTTATTCGGTAACGAGGCCATAGGCCCATAATACATGGCAAATGCAAATATTATTACCCTGCATGCATTAATTTAAGTTTCTGTAGACGCTTTAAAATTGTACACTTCAGATAAATAAAGTCCAAGTTTGTACGTTGTTTCTTTATCGGTAGTCTTCATCAAGTCAGTGAATTTGCTAACTGTTGGATAGTCCGTGAAGCGAGCTGGAAGATATTTTTCCTGAGGAGAGAGTATTTTTCACATTTCAAAAGCACATGATATTCATTTTCTACAGTTTTTAAATTATTCTTTAAACAATATTCACAGTATCTTTTTCATGGGGTATATTACTGTGTCTTCAAATTTCAACGTTCAGTCTAAAATTATTACATCTAAACCTTTATATGAAATATTTTAAATACTGCGGAATGTCATTCCTTATGTATGATTCAACATTGAGTAGAGACTTATTTTGATGATAATATTCACATGTTGAGGAAGAGTCCAGTGAGGCGTGCCAGTCTTGGTAAAGTTGTCAGAGAGTCTAAGCTTAAAGTTGTTTAGGAATAGATCGATGTCACCAATATTTTGTTGTATCCAAACCCCTCCAAACCTAAGGCGGAACAAGATATTCTTTACAGAGGTAGCCCATGTATTTCTTTCTACTTCATCAAGAGATTTTAGCATATTATATGATTGATGAGGTAGTCTGTTGTTTCCAAGGTGAATTAATCTTATCCAGGACTTAATTGCTCTTGTCATATAGATATATTGAAAAGGGAAAATATGTTTGACATTTATCATGTAAGTTTGCTTGATTTGTTTTAAATAATGATATTGTCACCAAACAAAAACAATATGCGTGTATATCTATATAATCATCTGATTTCTGTGATTTCATTTTTGCAAAGAATCAAATTTGAGATGATATTTCTGTTTTCAAGTCAGAAGAGTAACAATTTAATCAGGGAAAAATAATTGCTGGTCCAAAAAGTGGAAGTTATGTTCAGGTAATTTCCATGTTGAGTTTAGATAGTCTATATATTTTTACAAAATAAATCACTTTAATAACCCCCCAAAAACATTAAAAAGAATTGATTTTTTCCCTATTACTCTCTTCCTACAAGAAGGCTAAATCCATGCAGATTTTAATATATTAACAACATAAATGATACTTTTATGGGTAGATTTTCTTTCACTGATTTTGGTGCTCTTCTTCTCATCAGAAGTTATTTTAGAATTAATGTTTTCTGTTAAAAGTACACATGCAATATGCCAGAAATGTACATATGTATAAGTGTTAAATATTCTTCGAAATTCTGTCATAAATGAATTCAGGTGAATATCAGAATAACAAACTTAATTTGACAAGAGTGCCTGCATGAATAAGATTTCAAAAATATGTTGCATAAATGTTTTCTGATAACTAAGTATTCCCAAAATCATTGAATTTAATAATACATATTTACTTTATTTGTTATTTTCATTCACCTTCCAACAATTAATTATCATTTGAAAACTTGTATAAATCTACATCAATTCATTGAAAAAAACAAAAAGGGGATTTCTGTTTATATTCTAAAGAGAATTCAACACTTATACTTGCTTATTATTTCTTTAAATCCACGTTATCAACATTGTTTATTTATTTACTCAAAGCTCCAGTTTCTCATTGTCTAATGTAAACTAAAGTATAAAACTATATATTTGTTTCTCATTGTCTACTGTCTAGAAAGATTGTGCTTAAACATCGAGAGGTGGTCTTACTTCCGGGTCTAGATACAGTATTGAACTAAGTATTATTTCAACCCCTAGAATTTTTAAACTAGATTTAATATGCAAATTCATTTTATTGTATTTATCGAAATATACCTTAAACCTTAATATACCTAATTTTGAAAAAAAACCATAAACCAAACGACAAAAGCACAGCAAATTTTAAGCGTCGATATGACGAACATATCCCAGATATTCTTGATTCGTAAATTTTGAAAATTTAAAATATCGAAAAAAAATAGAAAACGATCTATATTCTTCGTCTGACATTGGGGAAAACATGTCTTAAGTGTCGGAATATACCCACCAAAAGCATGATATGGAACTGCTTCACATCGGCAAACTGCAGTTCAAGCGGGTTTCAGGGAAGGATAAACAACGACTGATAACATTTTCATACTATATAGCCTGGTTCAAAGATATATCAATACGAAAGGTGGGACGTTTTATGCACTGTTTGTTGATTTTTCCAAGGCTTTTGATTCTGTGCAACGCCAGAAACTATCGGGACTTATGCAAGCTCGCGGTGTAAGTAATAAAATGAATAACCTGTTACATAGTATATATAAGAGTGTTAAAGTTCTGTGAGAAATAAGAATGAATTGTCTGAGCCATTTATAAGTGAATTAGGTGTTAGACAAGGTTGTATTTTAAGCCCGTTTTTATGTTCGTTTTTCATTAATGAATTGGCAACTCAAATAAGAAACAAATGTACGAACGGGATTCAACTTCATCCGGGAATGGTACAATTATTTCTGTTACTCGTTGCTGACGATATTTTTTAATTTTTTAGTACCATTGGCGGTTTACAGAAACAAATAGATGAATTAGAGAAATTCTCAAATCAATAAACAAAAAACTAAACAAAAATACAAAATCGTCGTCTTAAAGAAAGTTTGGCAATTATCTAAAATGGAAAAATGGTATTATCAAGGGAACCTACTTCAAACAACTAATGTCTATAAATACCTTGGCATAAATTTCTCTGACACTCTTGCCTGGTCAAAGCACACAAAACTTACATCAGTGCAAGCAGTCAAAGTTTTAATTGGAGTTTATAAATATATGAGATATTTTGGTGATATGTCTTCAAATACATTCTTCAGAATTTTCGATACCAAGATTAGCCGAATTCTTCTTTATGGATCTGAAATATGGTGATTCAGACAATATGAAAGTATAGAGTGAGTTCATCTATATGCGTCATCTATAAGATTTCTTGGGGTAAAACAGAGTACTTGTAGTACTATGATTTATGGAGAATTAGGTAGATATCCCTTATTTATATATTCCTCTATTAGAGCCTTAAAATACTGGTTAAAATTACAGAAAATGCCATGTCATAGATTCCCAAAAATGTGTTATGAAATTATGAAACTGTACGATGAAAATGGGAAACGAAATTTGGTGACGGACCTAAAAGAATTGCTGAACAAAACGGGATATGGTTATGTATGGAACGATGATAATATTCAATTCCCTACCCAATTTATTTCATCATTTACCCAAAGATTGAAGGATATGCATTTACATTCATGGTCCGAATCATTGCATCTGTCAACTAAATGTTTATTTTATAATCAATGGAAATCTGATATATGTTTTGAAAACTACTTATCAAAAGTAAATGTAAAAAAATTTCGAGTAGCCCTAACCTGATTTCGTTGCTCATCCCATGAATTATACATTGAAACTGGTGGATATTCAGGTGTGCCAAGAGAAAATAGAATATGTCAACTTTGTAACAGAAATAATATAGAAAATGAATTACATTTCCTACTTATATGCTCTGTCTATACGGATCTACGAAAGAAGTATCTCAAAACATATTGTTATAGAAATCCTAGTGAACAGCTAATAACACATTATTATTACAAAATTTTGCGATGTACATATATTTTGCAATGGCGTTAAGAAGAAAGATTGTATTAGAAAATAACTGGTAAGTGACTTTATACTCATTTATATACATGTAATGTACTACAATACTGAATAAAGATTGATTGAACTGCAGTTCTTCACGTCGGGGCGAGAATGACGGGCCACTATTACGTCACATTGCGGAAGGTGCCGAAAGCTGCCGACCTTTTGCATATCAGCCAGCCGGAATCACAGAGTGGCGCACAAGACTAGTGTCAGGGCGGGTTTGCAAAATTTACGTAAAAACATGGGGAATTACATTTACCTTTGAAATCTGTCACAATAATATAACTAAATAACATAAAAAAGTCTTTAAAACCTTTAACAACAATATTTACCTCTATATCTGTGGTGACACAGCAGGAGACAAGAGCTTCACAGAACTCCCTACTCTGACAAAGTCTGTGTTTGAATACAGAGTAACCTCCCTTGACTACCTCTTTACGGAACCTCTCAGCTAAAGCCTTCAGTACAGCAGGGATTGGCTTCACAATGATGTAACATGCAGATCTACTTCTGTCTTCTTCATCAGATGTTGAGATGATCATCTTCTGTCGTATAACAGAGAGTGTTGCATACTGAACACAGTACAGAGGGTCAATTTCATTGATGACATTCAGTACACTCTCATACACAGAGGGATGAGCAAACTGACAGATTCCATTCCTCCACACAGTGACGTAGCTGCCTTCTTGTTCCTTCTCTACTTTTAATAAATCATGCTTTTCATCTTGATCCTCTATTTTGGCATAAATATCAAGCTTACCGTTATTCTTTATCATCAGCTGGAAGAGATTTTTGCAGTTGTCATTGTAAAGAACTTTGGTGGTCATGTCCAGAAACTTTAAGGGTGATCTAAAGAATTCTTCAATAGGAACATTATATCCCTTTGATCTAAGTTTTGAAAACATCATACAGCAATGAGGGAAGCCATGTGCGACTTCCATCTCACAAACTATTGCTTTCATTTCAGGATCTATAGTGATGTTCTCAAGTCCAAGATGATGGTCCAGGATCTTCCTTCGTTCATCTGTCAATTTCCTTTTACTCAGGTCAACAACACATTCCCTTTTAAAAACTACATCTGCGAGACGTCCTAGATGTACAATAGATTTTTTTAATACATTTTTCCGACTGATGAACATGACTTTGGTTTTTGGTTTACGTCTTGAAATTTTCTGTATGACGTCATGCCAGTTCTTAATCAGCTGTTGATCAGCAAGGAATGCACCGAATCTATCATCAAACATGATCACCTTATCAATTTTCATCTTTGCTATCTGATCATACTCCTTAGGTTTGTAGAGAGTGTAGACTACAAAACCCTTCTGCAGGAACTCCTTCAACACCAGATAGCCGAGTGTCGTCTTGCCGTCCCCAGCGTTCCCTGTTATAGTGACCCAGCGTTGTCGTGAACTCAGCTTCTTTACAACAACGTCCACAGCAGACACTCGGATCACCCCTGTCGTCATAAACTCGACTTCATCTTTAGTTGTTGCTATGAAAAAGAAAACCACTTTAACATTTCGTGGATTGCCTGAAATGATATGTGATATATTTAGTTATCAAACAATGGATAGTGTTCTCAGCATGATAAAGTCAACAGATATTTTCGATATCCGTTGGGGTCATATGTGGATACCGATGCATATTACGGAGGTCAAGTGCCGGAACTTTTTCTGAAAATTACTATGACGTCACACGCTTAATCATTTGGAATGCATGCACGAACCGATGGCTTCAGCAAATTATTCGTTATCTAATGCATCAAATTTAAGCTGACGAAATGACAAACGGACTTCGTGAAGCTGTTTCATGAAGTTCATGATCAAGCAGTGCAAAATAACCTTATTACATCGCTTGTTGAAATCTACCGAACTATATATAAGTCTAGCTATTTCAATGAATGAACTGAGTTATCTTTTACTCACGGGAACCAAAGGCAGATTGAATCACATGTTCAATTACCTCCGATGACATTTAGCTTCGATGTGTCATACATGTTTTCATCATTTATTGGGTTTTGGGATTAAGTAGAGTAAGTATTAGTTAATCTATCCGTAACGCTGCGTTTACACAAGCGTCCACTTTCATTTTGAAAAGGGAAGGAACTCTCGTTCTAAGAGAGATACGCTCGCCGCCTGAGTACGTGTGAATGCAAAGGCAATTTCAAGCTTTCGAGTTCAAATCTAGACATACTTTAGAAACGGAAATTTATTTTCGTTTACATTTTTAAAAAAAAAAATCGAGGGGTACTTGCCAGATTGTCTTATCTGCACTTTTGGTGGATTTTGAGTTAAGTATATTGATACATTTGAAATGACAAGAAGTTTCTATGTTATAATTTTTGTACCAATCGGATAATTAGTTTTTAAGATACCTAATAATTTCATATTGTTGTATCAGTTTATGAGACAAGATAAGTCTGCCATACTGTTGTATCAACATTATCACCGTGAATCAGCCTGCATAAATGTTGTATGTGCCAGATGAAATGATTCATCCCCCAATGATTGCAGTAAAATCATCCCGGCACAATTGTTGTATCTGCACATACAACAATAGTGTATGTGACTTCATCAAATATAAACACATTCTAGTGTGCCAAAATGTTGTATGTGCAGATACAACAACGGGGAAGAATACTTTGGTAAACATTCTTCAAAATAAAGACCAGTAAAAATGTTGTATCTGGCAAACAACACATCTGACTTGATAACGGGATATAAAATTACACTCTTCTCGCCAGCCTAAAGTGTTATCTGCCAGGCCAAAAGTCAGGAACTTCCATTGTTTCCTTGTTAATTAATTAAAGGTCCAAAAAATTTACCCTGCTATTCTGGCGTAGGAACTCCAGCAAGGAGGACGGCTAAAATGGGTGAATATAACATTTTATTTAGTTTTCTATCATTGAGCTGTAACTAATCTCATGTTCTTGTATTTTGAATTGTTGAATTATTGTTTATCTTAATTTTATAAAAATATGTTTCAAACATTGTTATAACTTTACATTATTATTGTGCAGTGCATAACTGTAATAAACAATATGACTATTCTACTGCCTGCATTTCAGATACTGATAATGAAGACTGGCCTGAACTGATGGAAGATATCGCTACCATATCTGAGATAGAACTCTCCTTGGCTGGTAGTAAAGTACCTGAAACCTGTGTCACAGATACTGACAAACTAGGAGACCTAAACCCAGCAGATAGTACCACAAGAAATGCAACAGAATGTGGTCTAGTTCTTGACAAGAGCACCCCAGAAACTGATGCTGCTGGAGATCTGAACCTGTACAACAGTCCATCAGTCACATATACTGTGTGTCGCCTAATTATCCCGGACAACTGTACACAGAGTACTGACAATGCAGGAGATCAAACCCTAGACGACAATTTACCGGCTATTAGACAATGCCAAGTATCCGACAATGGAAACACATCTTAAGATGGCACATGAGAAAATCTGGAGAATCTGGAATTAGGGGTTGAAATCACTGATTCCATCAGTGTCTTAAGCTCAGTAAACAGTACTGCAGCTGTTGATAATAGTTCCACAGATTTTGGCATTGCATTTGGTCTGAGCTATGAAACACCTGATACAGTCACTGACATTGTAGGAGACTTGATTCCAGAAAGTAGTATCACAGCAACTGACATCGATGGGTGCCAGATCAACACTACTAATCGATCCGCTGATGTGCCAACACATTTTGATCCATATCAAAGCAACGGCAGTGAGGATATCCCCTTATCAAAACTAAGAGACAAACAGACAACAATTGAGTTTCAAAGTGATGTCGAAAATAACTCTGAGGTCTCGCAAATTGAGAGTGACAATTCTGTGGATGATCCTGATTTTAAACTGTCAAAGAAGGATATGCCCATATCTGATACAGAGTATGATACAGAGGAAAGTTTATGTTCTGAAAGCTCGCCACATGTTCACAAAAGGTAAAGGCACAAAAAAGTAGCAATAAGAGAGACATTACCACAGAAAAAAATACCAAAGCATTTCAAACTTCAACAGAACAAGCGTGGACTTTCAAGAAAACAACACTCTGACAAAAGACTGAAAGAGGTTCTCAGCAAGGGTAAAAAACTAGAAAAACTTCGCAATATGGTGCAGAAGATTCATTGTGAAAAACTAGACGCTCTTCTCAACAGCAACGGCCTGAAACGAAAACAAATTAGTTCAGATGGAGACTGTTTCTTTGTTGCAACATTACAGCAATTGGATGATCCGACTCCAACAACAGTGAATGAACTTAGGGATAAGTTGTGTGATCACTTGATGAACAGAAGGGATTTGTATGCTGCCTACCACGTCGCTGGTGAAGACAGCAACAATCGAAGCTATACAGCTGCAGTTGAATACTTACGTGGAGCGGGACACTGGTCTTCCAACCTTGCTGATGTGCTTCCACTGGCCGTTGCAAATTTATTTTCTGCTCATGTAAAGATATACTCAAGCAACCCATCAAATCCTATAATTGATATAAGACCAGCTGTGGTGCCAAGTTTGCCATGGAAATTTCGGTATGAGCTCAATGCACACCGTGGGCATGAACACTATGATGGTTGTAGTCCACTTCATTCAGATGGGGGCAGCAGAAACAAACACCAGAACTTGGGAGCTACCGCACCGATGGGCTTAAATGACTCATCTGTTCAAAATGAGGATAGCACCACTACTGTTACAAGCAACAGACAAGCTTCTACAACTCCAGTAAAGAGAAAGGAGAATGAAAAGTCTCTGACACCACGAAAATGTGCAAACTACATTAGCCCAAAGAGAAGATGTTACAGCCGCAAAAGAAAAGCACAGCCAGAGAAATGGAAGAAGAATGTTAGGAAACGCCTATGTGTTACTGGAAAGGAATATCAAAGTAGCACTGGAAAACCCAGACATGCTAGAGAACTGAAGGAATGCAATTGCCAATGTAAATTCAAGTGTAGTTCAAAGCTCTCAGAAAAGGAAAGACAGTCGGTGTTTAATTCATGTTGGGCAATTGAATCCAGAGGAAGAAAATATGATTTCATATGCCAGTATGTGACTGAGGCACCTACAGTAAGGAAGACCACCCAGAGGAAATCTATGGCACGCCAATACATGCTCCCAACTGGCAATGGAACAGTAAGAGTATGCAAGAGGTTTTTCCTTGCTACACTGGACATAAGCGACCAGTCAGTAAATTGACCCCTTTTAAGGCAACGAGAGGGATGTGTTCATACTTCAAAAGACAAACGTGGACGGCATTCCCCGGGAAATAAAACCCCCGAAGCATCGTTGAGGCTGGTAAGGGAACACATAGAGTCCTTCCCAACACTTAGTTCACACTACTCTAGAAAGGACACTGGAAGAAGATTTCTAGGAAAGGACTTAACAGTCAGGAAGATGTATGAACTATATACTGTAAAATGTTCAGAGAACGGAAATAAACCAATTTCACAGAAGATTTATCGAAAAGTCTTCAATGAAGAGTATAACCTATCATTTCATGTTCCTAAGAAAGACCAGTGTGTGCAATGCGAGCTGTACAACAAAATGAAAGAAGCATCTGAAATGGATGAGGACACTGAAACTCGGTATCAGCTTCATCAAGAAAGGAAACTAAATGCCAGGCAGGAAAAAGAGAAGGATAAGAAGTATTCCCAGGACGATCAACATTTCCATGTATGCACTTTTGACATGCAGGCCGTATTGACTGTACCCTGTGGTTTAGTTAGTCAGCTATACTACAAAAGAAAGCTCAACTGTTACAACCTTTCTCCTTTCTGTCTATTCTCTTTCGGATAAAGAAGCAAAATGTTTCTTATGGAACGAGACAGAAGGAAGGAAAGGCTCATGTGAGGTTGCTACCTGCCTGGTGTTGCATTTGCGTTCCCTTCCTCACAATGTTAACCATGTTTGCTTTTATTCTGACACACGTGGAGGTCAGAATAGAAATATCAATGTTGCGGCAGCACTACACAACGAAGTCATAAACAATCCAAATCTGAATGTTATTGACCAAAAGTTTTTTGAAAGTGGGCATTCGCAAATGGAATGTGACAGTGTCCATTCCAGTATTGAATTTGTGAAAAAAAGGACAGCTGTGTATATACCATCGATGTGGGATACACTCATCTGCGTAGCTCGGAGAAGAAACCCTTACTTGGTGGTCCCAATGAAGTTCTCAGATTTCATCGATTTTGAAAAGATATCACATGAAAGGTTCAAGAATGTTCGTGATGAAGAAGGGAAAAAGGTCCAGTGGCTGAAGCTCAAATGGATCAGGTACATGAAAGCTGAACCGGAAGTGGTCTACTTCAAGTATGATATGAAATCTGAGGAGTTCAATTCTATGAAGATAGTGAGACAAAGTTCTCGCAGTCGTCCATCTCTGTTTCAAATATTTGGATGTGAGCTGCCTAAGAAATATGGTGCCAAGCTTCCAGTGAGTGAAAACAAGAAAAGGGATCTGGTATCACTTTGTACAATGGGTATTATTCCAGAAGAACATCATGACTACTACAGAAGCATGGCTACAGACAGAGAAACAGAAAGACTTGCAGAAGCTGATGTGCTGGAATCGTCGGAGGATGAACTGTGAATTATGTTCTCTTCCTGTATAACCGACTGATATATATATATTCAATCTATAAGAGTAGTTTGCAGACTGGAAAATTATAATTTGTGATAATTAAGTTCGTGGAAATTCATTGTACAGGGTAAGTGTTTTTTATCATATTGATTATATAGGTATATAAGTGGCTTGAATGAATTTGCTATCATTTAGATTACATATTCTTTCATCACAACAGTCAAAATAGCATAGCTACATTATTAAAGGCTTATAATGGCTATGTTGTATCTGCACTTACAACGTTTTATCATGAATTCAGTTGAGAAATTAACATTTTTCTGGGAACAATTGTCTTATCTGCACATAAAACAAAGTGGTTGGCAACATCACCAACGACTCGGTTGCAACTATGCCCGCCATTATGTTGTATCTGCAGATAAGACATTCTTGTCAGCGAATCCTTCATTGTCCTTGTTAAAATGTTATCAGGCATTATGTTGTATCTGCAGATACAACAATATATCCAGCTAAATGTAATCAAAGTAAACATTATTTGGCATGCAATAAAGTTTTGTTCATTAAATGCCTGTTAACTCATTATTTATACAAAATTATTCAAATTCAAAAGCAGAATTTTGTAGATGAATGGTACCTTAAGGAACATCAACAAAACATTTGATTCTACAAGATCTTGGTAAACGTGTGCAAGCATCCAAACTTTCAAATGCGTTTTTCTCAAAATGACCTCAGATGTAGATAAGACAATTTGGCAAGTACCCCTCGTTTTTATTTAGAAACAAATTTTAAAACCAAGTGGAACATTTAGACCATGCCAACACAATAGCTATGTTGCCTCAAAGGCAAAGAATGGAGGATTAATTTAATGTAAATTTAACGTGGATATCATTATGCTGTTCATTTGCATATATCAATGCACACATTTGAAGATAACTTTTACAGGTTTATTCCTAATGCAGGATATTAACTATCCCAAAACATACTCGCATGATAACCTCTATATATTCAGTTTCAGTGAGAAAAATATTGTCCTTTCTCAGGGTTAGACGTATAGGTGACGCTCCACTCTTATTACACCCGGGTGTAAACTTCGCGCTGTGACCTATGATTCAGCCAATCAAATACCTTTATCTCGATGTTTGCAGTAAAATTTCAGCCAACCAAAGAGAGCCTTTAAAACTGCAGCTGTTTAGTTTATTGCAACAAATCATCCATAGATTCCCATATTTTCGCAATTCAATTAAATAAACTATATATGATTCAGTTTTGAGGGATAAGTTTGATTTTCGAAGGGATGGGTGCCGTCATATGAAACTGCTTTGAAGCACAGTCATTGGTTGACTATTTTAAGAAATTTCATAGATCACAACCTGAAGTTTACACCAAGGGTAAGAAGAGTGAAGCATCAGCTATATGTCTTACCCTGAGACAGGATGGACAAATAGGTGAACAACATATTAACAGTCTAAAATCTTACTTTTTACTACCATTAATGCATAATTAGTACCAGTGGCTGAATTATTCCAGCATGTATTTTATTTCGAATTGTAGACAATTTCTGAAATTTTTTGTTTTTGACAATCATTGCGTGATACTGGCAAAATTACTATCAGGATAACCAGGAAGAGGATGTCTCGTCAAATAACCAATACTTTCAGATGATCACTTAGAAGACCTTACGGAGGATAGCGCAGCAATTCAAGTTGGAGATAATCACAAATAGAGAACTTTCTAAATTGAAAGGAACATTAAACTGTAAGTTGATAAAAGAAGAGCAATGATGAAGTACATAAACTGACCGCAAAAATTTTCGTTTAGGAGAGCTTAAAACCTCTCTGACAAGCAGAAAGATTTTAGATGATACCTATTCAATAAAATTCACAATTTATGACTGTAAAAACATTAACGGTTCCTTTTAATTATTTTGCTGGTGTTAACTAATAGTTTAATTAAATTATAAAAAAATCATATTTGTTAAGCATGAAACACCAGAGCCAGGAGCTATTCCTTGGTCAAAAACTTCAATTAAGGCACTGTAGCAGGTTTTTAGGAAAATACATTTTTTCAAATCTTAATAATATATCACTTTCATATCACACACCAAATTTTAACACTTTAAATGCTAATAGTTTTAAATGAAACTTTTATATGCCCAGAAGCAGAAATCACATGCCTCATTTACATAATAATTAGGAGATAAACCTATTGTGTTTTTAATTTTGTGTGATTTGAACGTAGATTTCGGAGCCGAACACGTAGCGTAAGGGTTCGAATTTAAAATCAACAGGTTTTGAATCTACGTTCAAGTCACAAAAAATTAAAAACACCAATTGGTTTATCTCAAGTCTACCATGACGAGTTGATAAACTTTTAATACATTTCTTTGATGTCGCAAATGTTCAGGCGTGGCGCGGTCATAGGCATTTCCATTTGAAATAGGTATAATGGGTAACACCTAAACAAATATTGAAGTGAAAAGATAGAGTAGGGAACGTTAAAAATCAAGGAATTGTCAAGTTAACACGTCAGAGAATTGAGTTATTCTTGACACTCATTGCGCCAGCATAAAACGTGAGCATTAGAACTGAAATGAGAATAACAAAATGTACTACCTAAAATGTCCTTGGCAGGGTCTGGTTCCGTCACTGCAAAACAAAATAGTGTTAAGAAAGAAATTAATAAAAGTAAATAAAACACTTGAAAATTATTGTAAAATTAACAGACATAACAATTACTAGATCTAACAAATTAAATTGTTTAGTTAGGGATTTCCTAACAACTGAAAAATGTGAACCTGATTTTGGAAAGAATAGAGGTTCTGTCATTGAATGATGAGACCATGGTCTTGGAAAGAGTACAGAAACTAGTTCCCTAACAACTGCAGTATGTGAACCTTGAACCTTACATTTAGGTCAACATTCACGCCAGAGGATTGTTGATAGAAGATTAGAAGAAAATATAGATATTCTATCTAAAGTAGATGAAAGGATGAAGCCATGAACTCTGAAGCTCATCAGTTCAAACAGGCTTTGACCATGTGGTCTCTGTTATGGTTCAGACATCCACTATATAAACTCCTAAGTGGTCATTGTTAAGTCTCCACAAAATGTCTCAAATATTGAAAAATAGCTAATGATGACTTTGATGAAAATTAAATGATTACTTTAGAAGTTTTGAGCTATGAGTTATGATCAGTTCTCTAACTAAATCCCCATTTTTTGTCAAAAATGTAAAATGTTACCCCAAAAATTCAAATGACACATTTTCATGTAATAATGCATGTTCATACCAACTTTGATCGAAATCAGATGATAAGTTTTGAAGGACAGGATATGAAAGAGTTTTTTCATACCATCATCAATCAATACTAGGACTAATGTTGTAATTTCTTGGTAACAGAGACACAATTTTATCAAAGTCAATAAATCTTTTAGATATTGTAAAAATAGTTTCTCATGACTAACCTTCATGTATGTATAATCTTTGTAACGGATTTGATTAAAATCAGATAACTAGTTAAGAGGTTATGAGCCGGCCAGGATGAAAGGTTTTCTAACACAGTCACTGCTTCTTACCAAAAACCGCATAATTTGAAACACTAATTTGAAAATTGTTTAACATGATATGATAAAATTATGTATATCTTCACCATATTTGATCCAAATTTGGATGTTTGTTTAGAAGTTGTGTGCTGGACAGGATTTGGAACAGTTTTCTAACAGAGTCCCCATTTTTAAAAATAAAAATTATAAAATTTTATTAAAATAATTTAGAAATTGTTAATCTTGAGAGACCTTCATGGAATGATGCATATTCATACCAAATTTGATAAAAATTAGATTATTAATTTAGAAGTTACTAACCAGCTGGACTTGTTTTCTGATAAATTCATCACTTTTTCACCCAAATCCCAAAATATTATACCGTATAGGTCCTTACTTCCCCCTCGTTCAGGTACCCATTTGTACAGCTTGGTGAACTGAGTGCAAAATGGATGAAGTGTCTTGCCCAGGGTCACAACATAGGATGTGACCCAAGTCAAAACATTTTGGTGTCTCCACCGGGATTCGAACCCGGGTCTCTGGCGTGAGAGGCAAGCATGCTAACCACTACATCACTGTGCTCCACAAATGTATATTTCTTACAGCTTTTTTTGACCCCCTCACTGATGTATGAATGAAGGGTGTACTACTACATGGTGTGTAGGAACACATGCTTCCTGCGTGAACATCTTGCATCACAAATGTATATTTCTTACACCTTTTGTTCCCCCTCACTGATGTATGAATGAAGGGTGTACTACTACATGGTGTGTAGGAACACATGCTTCCTGCGTGAACTTCTTGTATGACAAATGTTCACGAGTTGTTCATTCTGATTTGGGGTATATTAGGACAAAGGCGGCTTAGCAACAAGTATTAGACAATTGAAAGTGAAGAATGGTTTCTAAATAGGAATATTTTTCTAAGGTAACACTCTTGTACTTAGGTTACCTAATCTTTGATAAAATGATAATTTAAAACACAAGTTTATTAATGTTCATAACATGAGAAGGAGTGTTACGATTTAAACCCTAAAGCCCGAATTAATGAAAGGGGTTTAGACAATGTTTATGCCTAAACCGTGTCTAAGTAATACACGAATCCAGATCTTCTATTATGGAAGCATCTTTTCGTAACACGTAGGTATAATCCTTCGCATGTAGACTTACTCTTGAATTTTTCACATTTTTCAACAATTTAAAACTTTGTCAAGTTCATCGTCACCTATCTGCAAAGTTCGGCGTTTAAAGCCAAGTGTGCCAGTTGAACTATTTAGCATTAGGTTTAACTCTTTGTCAAACTAGTTCGCTATTAAATAAACAAAACTGACACTTAAACAGGTCTTAACCCAGTATTAAACCACAGAAAATATAAACCTGCAAGGGGGGTAATGTTAGTTTCAAAGTTGATGTTACTCAATTAGTAGATTTTGGTTAGTCTGATGCAGGATATGATAATGAAACATATATATGAATAGAATAATTATCATTGTGTGATTTAACTGTCTAATGTGAAAGAACTCGATGTTTGAGAAGTTTAATCATGAAATAGTAAATAAAAATCATATTCTGAAGTGGCAATAGAACTTAAAACATCTGAAAGCATCTGAAAGGGGTCACATATTTGAATGACATGGTTGACAATGATGGATTATGCTGAATTTGTAAATAGATACAACATCAAAACAGATTTCTTCACTTATGAGGGAATTAAACGTTCAGTGTCATCTTTTCTGCGCATCTGCAAATTCCATGAAAAATGTCCTTTTGGACCAATACTGCCGTTTAATTTGTCAAAGGTAAACAATCAACAAGGTTGTTCAGCGTTCTATCAGACTTTATTAAATCCAAAATTTACAAAAATATAAACATTTGATAAATGGGAAGAACATTTGCATAAGCAATATACTGAAACTGAATGGATAAATTTCAATCTTATGGCAAAAAGATGTACACAAAGTAGTGAATTGCAATGGTTTCAATTTAAACCCCTGCACAATATATTGACTACAAATAAGCTTCTATTCAAGATATGATATGTAGAATCCTCAACGTGTTCTTTATGCAACGATTCAATTGAAACCATTTCACATGTCTTGTATGAATGCCATTTTGCAAAAATCATATGGAGACAACTGGCAGAGTGGCTTTCAAAAAGCATTGCAGAAAAATTTATTTAAATGAAGAAAATATATATTTTGGTTTCAAAGGTGTAAATAACAATCCTTTGAATGTTATCATTCTTAAAACTAAACAACTGCTTTACAGTTGCAATACAAAAACAATAAAACCTAATTTTATTTCTTTGCAGCAGAAACTATTTAAATATTATCAAACCACAAAATTTATTGCACTTTTTAATTGCAACTATTCTAAGTTCCATGCCTTCTGGGGTTCTCTCCATATACTTTTGAAAGATTCATAATATGCTCTTCTTGTGTATTTGATGAAATTGAGCTGGAATGTTTTTGCTCAACTGTACTTAGAATACATGCTCTGAATTGTTAATTGCTATAAATGGAAATGTAACTTAAAAAAAAAAAAAAAATAGAACTTAAAACTTCAAAATGACTTTCCAAGAAAAGATGTGAGAATTGTTCACTCTGACTCTCAGTATACATGAGATAACGACTTAATAGGTTCAAATGAAATAAATCATTACTTTCAAAAAATCTCAAAATGGCTTTCAAACTACAAAAATAATAACAACTGAAGAGGAGGGCACAAAGTTTTTTCTTAAAATTCTCAGAAGCTGGCTAAATACAATGATGCATTAAAATACATAAACCGATTAACCATAAATTTATGTTGCAATGAATCTCTTCCAGTAAATTTCAAGTTATGTACTAAACTTTAGAAGACTGTGATGGATAGGATTGCAAGTAGTCAGACAAATACAAATTATTATCACACAAATTATTTTAAATCAAAATTACTGGTCCTCTACATCCAGGTTTGGGAACATAATAGGGAGTAAATCAGATGTTGGGCAATAGGTTGGAATGTGGGACTGACAAACAAGACACGGTCGCCCTGTAAACAACAAAATGTGCCGTAAGGTTTGAAATGATTCAATGACAAAAGAACTGATTAAAACTGAAAAGATAGAAACTAACCCTTGTTCAAGATCCCTTCTGGAGTAAGCTTGTGTTTTAATGCGAAATACCTTACACACTAGGCCGATAAGGAATATTGTTTTCACTTGGCTGATTTAAATTCATTTGTGGTGATCCATTTAATCTAAAAAATCAAAGGTACACTTTTAAGAAATCTGTATAACAAAAAAGCACAGAAAGTGTTAAGAATTTAATTGATTTCATTATTTCTCAGCTCTTTATAATTTATTTCAGCCAGAACTGTCAATTTTTAATAATCTATTATTTCAATAACTGTTCCCTGTTACGATTATGTAATGATTTCTCCCTGCCTTGAAGAGCGCGCAAATTTGTCTAATGAAGCCGAGATTGACGGAATGGTCTACAGCGTCAATATAATTTGTAACAAATTATGGTTAGAGAAAGCACTCTTCAGGTATATATTATTAATTTCTTTTAAGAAATAAGTTCTTGTTTGTAAATCAGTAGTAGTTTATGAATATTTCAAACTAAATATTTAGATTAATGTAACTTTCAGTTCGAATCGAACAGTGTTCAGTTTTCGTGCACGCAGAAGTGCGAAGTAAACAATCATGTCATTTTGTCAGTTTTGTATGAGTAAATTCATGCTAAAGTGATGTTTGATAAGCAATATTTGATATATATTTGTTAGTCTTTTCACAAAGAGTATTTTTGCATATTTTGTGTAGAGTATACTGTTCAATTATGGTAATGCACCAGTGTCAGAGTAAAGACTTGAATTTTTCATTAGTATTAAGTAAGTATGTGTTTGAATTGGATTAATATGTCAAGTACATGACATTATTTGGATATTTCATAATATTTAAGTGCATTTTATTGCATATTGAAGAGAATATGTATTATAAGCAATTTATTGCTACTTTCAGAACAAGTCAAGTATTCAACAATTTCATTTGGAAGTCAGAAGATTTCTACCCCTTTGTTGAGTCATTCTTTGCCTTACGCACCAGATAGACTTCCTTCAAAGATATCCCTTCATAAAAAATTATAGTGTAATTATAGTGTTTAATTTGCCTGTCTTAAAACATTGATCATATTTGTTCTCATCAAACTTATCAATCAAATTCAAACACGTCATTTCAAATTTCTGTAAAAATAGGCCTGTTGTTCCTTTACTGAAAAAAACATTTAACCTGTAAAAATCTATGAAATTAGTCTCTGAAAGTTTCGGTGTACTTTTACAATACCGTGCCATGAGCAGGATGAAGGTGAATAACAGTTTTGAGAATCAATTCTTGTAATATTGTGTTAAATTGAAAAGCTTTAAGGTGGCAATTTTCAGTGACAACTACTACTTCTCATTAAAATAAGGCCAGTGATTAAAGTTCACGTTTGACTCAAACATCATCAGCCGATAAATTGCACGTTGTTTTAATAGGAAATAAAATCTACACATGCTTGCTGTAAAGATTTTACAATATTGGGAGTATAACTAAACATATCTGATATCCCAGGATAAAAATGTTTGTTTAGCTAGACCTGCTATTTGAAATAAGGTTTAAGTTAGATAAATTTAGATTATCTTTAAACCCTTTCAATAATTCGGGCAAAGACAAGTTATTTGCTGTTTATCTTACTTACAGTGCATGTTTTAGTTAATGTTATATTGATTCAACTGGTTTAGTTTGTTTCCAGCATCAATGATTTTGCTGAACCTTGTTTAAAAACCAGTTTCCCGAAGAGTTCTTGCATCGTGGACTTCTGGTAAAACAGTCCTGATACTCATAATGAGCTGGAACATTTACAAATTGTTACCATGGACTACGAGGTCGAAGTGGGAGTGGGAAGTTATCAGTAAGGACTCCACAATTATTTGTATAGTCATGCTAATTTAGATCAAATATTACATTGCTATCTCATTGATCAAATTATCTGCAAATGTAAAATTTCACATTTGTCCACAGAACCAGTAAGTCTTGTCAATTTCAGATGAAACTTGGAAGCTGATGCTATTGAGATATTGGGTCCAGACAGCTTGTAGATGAACGGTTGTGAATTCTATTGCACAAAATCATAAATCCAACACTGAACAGTGGACTCATCTAGTTAACAGATATTTGTAAATTGTAATTGTTATACCAAATAGAACAATATTTTATGAAGCAAGTTAAGAATTTTAGTAATTATACTTTAAATTCACATAATATAACTTACCATATTTGTTCACCACTCCGTGATTAATGCCCACAACGTTTGAGGTTTTCACTTCCCCCCCTGTAACACCCGTCATAGACACATTGATGGACGGGTCAGCTTTGTTTCTAGGTAGAGACATATTTCATATATAACACAGGAAATCAATACAAATCAACATGATATAGGAATCAACAGTGACGGTACAGCAGTTCTGAAGTACAAATAGAGAATTTGTAAAGTTTATAGACAACGACCTCGCTGGATGACGGGCCGGGCCATAAGCCCAATCAGCCCTGATGAGAAAAATGTTAAATTCAGATAGAGGTAAAACCTACATCTGGGGATCATGGTAGACATGTGTTGACAGTATCAAGTTTAATGGACATAGCGGTATAGTAACAGTTAAGGAGATATGCATAGGGCAGTGCAGTAGGAGATAAGATTTTAAGTGACATAAACTAAAGAGAAATTATGCAATAGAAGACATCTGCACATTATAGCGAGTATCTCTGTCTTTCATTTTCATTACATTCTCACAATTGATGTCGAAGTTTTGAGAAGATACGAGTAATGGACAGATGGATGGGTCGCTCTATACTCTCAACTACCTTGTGATGCCAGAAAGAAATGTCATAAACTTGCACAATGCACATCTTTATTGGTACAAGAAATAACATCACAAAAGGCAAATTTGCATAACATCACCTAGAAGTAAAACCTAACACTAATGCACAGACACATATGATTGGGATATGTTCTAACCTGTAAATAAAAGAGATAGGTACGAAGATGATGTAACAACAAGGTAGACAGATTTCCTGACCCACAAATAATAAAGAATAAATTATGTATAAATCAACTAACTAAAGTCTCCTACCTTTCGCTCCCTCCCTCGAGAGCAGAATCATTCTTGATGTGTTTTGACTTGAGATCTCTGCTGTCTTCTTCACGCAGCCTCTTGAACCTGGCTCCACGTGAAGTTGCAGTACACATCTTCCTTGGTGTCTCTTTCCCCCCACCTCCTCCCTCCATCATCTGAAATATAATATACTTATTAATCTAAATCTGTTATTGTGAAGATTTTACTCATTTACCCAATTAAAAGACAATGGTAAATATAAATATAGTCGCAAGCAACGACAAAAGGATTCAGCGCTGTAAAAGCATAATTATGTTAGTTATCTTCCCTGAAAGTTTCATGAAAATCGGATGATGCATCAAGCTTCAACAGCGCTGTAAGTATTAGTATTAGTATGTTTTATCTGACCAAACTGTGATTACTGCAAAGAAGTTGATAATGCTAAAAAGCTATGATACTTAGGAATTCGTCATGATTGACTTTTTTGTTTGTACTCATATTACGCTTCTTTCAAAACAAGTCTTCCATGTTAATTTTGAAAAAGGTATTTTCACTGACTTGATTAATTATTGTGAACGGAAATGACTGTTCGCGATCAATGTTTTTATGGAAATGTAAAGTGTACATAGTGGTCTGACATTCCTTAAAAATTGGTGCAATAGTGAGTCTAACTTTTTTAGTTATCGCACCTTGAACATGGTCACATGAGCTATGTCGCCCGAATTTGATGGGTTGCTGAGAAAAAAGTATTTTGTCCTTGTATTTTAGGAATTCAAAACTACAATGCTTCAGCTACATTTGAGCGTGAATTTCAGCTCGTAGATGCAAGTATCTTCAGAGAAGAAGATTGTCAAAGATGCAAGGGGTCCGGAAATTTCAAAAAGTCAAATAAAGCAATATGGCGGGGAAACTATGCATGCTACATTTTTGCTATGTTCTACTTTTTTCCTCCAAATGTAATTGCCTATCGTTTAAAAAAAGTTGCAGGTCTCCAAGTGCATTTTGAAAAAAATTTCCAATGTTAATTTTTGAAAGTTTGAGTGGTACTGTGCCTTTAACGCTTAATCCGATTAAGCTCAAAAGCTTATTGGAGCGTCTTCTCATGTAGTTCTATCAGACTGGCAAGTTTGGCTGTAATAGCTTTAGCGGTTTTAGCTAAATCGTGTCCACAAAATCGGTGGAAGAAAAAAATAAATAAAACACGCCAATAACAATAGGGATTCAGCAAAATTGCTGAATCCTTAATAACTTTGCATGTTATCATTTTAAGCTTCATTAAATTAGTGTATCATTCATTTTGGCAGGAATACGGTTATAGAAAATACAAAATTACAAAATTGAATTATTATTATGTGGTTGCAAATGAAGAAAACTCAAAATTCAATTACTGAATTTGTATATACTGAATTTTGTATCAATCTTTATTAGCTTACATTGATACTGAACATTGAAATACATTGTGCATATATCTTGATTTTTTTTATGTATAGTATCCATATCATATCATATTGTTTGATAAATAGTAGTGGTTATTTTTCATATTGTAATATGAAGACTTCTTTAAACTTGATTTAAGATGGACGTTTCTTTCATTTCAGCAAAGCCAAATATGCAGTTACACAAATATTATCAGCCTTTCAGATACTGTATGTACATGAACCTAGACTCAAGGATGTGATGATAACAGATAGGTAATTGTGAATATGATGTAGATATCACCAGGTTTAGTTTAAACATATTTTATTCTCATGAAGAGGAGAAGACAAATTCTCCAACCCTTTCCTTGTTCTGGAACTATAAAGGATTATTATCCCAAACATGAATCATTGGTTACAAACTTGTAAATATATAAACTGCAGGAACTATTTAAATTGAAATTGTTTAGAATATGCTAACATTGATACTGAACATTGAAATACATTGTGCATATATCTTTTTTTTCATGAATGGTATCCATATCAAATATGTTTGATCTGTAAAAAAGAAAGCCAAACTATAACCCACCAGTTTTATGATTGTCAATATGTAATTGATATTTGGAATAACCTCAAAGAAGGGTAGTAGAAGATGTTACAAGTGCAAAGATAGAACTATCAAAAAGAATTATATGTCTAGGATATACCGCTCCAGGATACAACAGAAATTAACAATATGCCATGATGAATGTACATTATGAGTTGATTCGTCTTAAAGAAAATAACACAAATCATTGTTAGACATATGATTTCATTGAAACATTATTTTTAGTCAAATCTGCCTGTTAAATCATGATTTAAACATATTTATTTCCAAAGAATGGACTTACCGGATTGGTAAACAAAACAGGGTAAACAAAACACGGTACACAAAACACGCACTAAATGCCCTGAATGGGGGATTGGGACACAGCAAAATGGCGCCTTCTAAGATATGTAATTCTAATACAGAGCCATGGAGACATGATATTACTTAATCCACGTGGAATTTAAATATCTTTTAGCCATGAAAATATTTCCTTGCCTGTCTGACATATCACTTCTTAATACCTGGGGCGTTTTGATATACCTTTGAAGCGTTATAGTATGGTTCGTTTTGGGTTTGGCTCGTTTTGACCCATTTCCGTAACCAGACTGGGTGGTGAATTCCCGAAAATGGCGATATCTGCTCGCCCGCCAGTATTAGTCTACATAGTGGCTAAAGTACATTCACATAGTTGAATTCACATAGTAGTAAACAGTAACTAAAGCCTTGAATACATTACCTACCTGCGTGAACAAAAACTGTCAGCCCAGAAGTCTGAGAAGAGCCGGATCTGATTTTCTAGTTTCGGTTTCGGATAAGGGCAAGGGAGAGAACTCATGGAGCTTTATGCGAGCATAAGTTTTTAAGATTTCGAAGCAGTCTTGCTGTGAAGTTCAAATCATGAACTTGTGAATGTAAAACAATGTGTGGACCTTTTTTTCATTTGAACAAAGATTTTTTGATAATTTTGAAGCCCCTCTTTCAAATCTTCAAAGAAAGTTGGTCTTATATCTTTGTGATTTAATTTTCCTAAACACACACGGTGATAATTGACCAATCCCTTTCTAGGCCTATAGATTTTTTTCTATGAGTATAATTATAATATTGCTTATTTTATATTAAAACGTCCATCTTTCCCTTTCATTGGCAATCAAGCAAGAAAAGCAACCTCGTTATAACGCGCATCAAGGTACCGCGATCACAGAGTTCTTCAAGTCAAGATATTGAGAAATCCCTAGATTTGAGCTCAAATTAATTCTTATTTTATGTTTTTAATGTAATTGTCTTTTATTCATTTCATTTTCACGGATGTAATAACGTACATCTACACCCCAAGTAATTGCATGATATCAGAAGAGTGTGTGCCGAATCCAAATAGATTTCTATACTTGACCATTATAACGTTGCTTCGTTAATTATTTGCTTAACATTAACGAGATTAATACTAAATAATAGTGTATTTCATTACCTCTGGGATTAGACGCTCTGTCATTAATTTATACATAATTGGAGGCATTGAAGAGCTGAATTGACGTTTTAGTTAAACATATTTTATTTCAGATATGAAATGCGGATGGGCGAACAAGCCATGTGGCATCATAATGCTGGATGCAGTTTGTAATCAGTTTGGGATAATGGATTTTAATAGAGTTGCTCAAAGAATAACACCGGTACAGTGCCGTCCTATAATGTCATATCCTTCTGTATGTTAAGGTAAAAGCTTGATCTTACTTACTGATCGATGGTTTCGACATATCATCAAATCATAAACGACGTATTCGTTATAATGGCCGCATTAACTCTTGGATGTTTCATACACGGTTCGTTTGTCTTTGTTTGCGTTCAAATGGCTACAAACGAGCTTTAACCGGCAATGAATGACTTGACAAAATATTGTTTCAAACGTAAAATCAAGGAAGCTGGTAGTTACTGTTGGGTTCATCATTTTACATTTTGTTGAAGACGTGACGTTCTCAACCTGAAACAATAACGCTTGGTAAAAGGAAATAGTCTGTAGATAATATCTCTGGTTCTTACAATTAATTGTTTGAATGGAAGTATTGTTCCAAGGATAACAGTTTTTAAGTTCCGATACTCAAACAGCAGTCCTGCTTCATGACTTTGTATAATTACGAGAGTTTAATACAGTCTAGGTTCTTATTCAGCAAGTCTAGGTTTGACTTCGTACACACTATGAAATATGGAGCCCGAAAAATAAATTATAGTGGATGAAGGAACAGTAAATTATTAAAATATTTCGTACATGTAGACTAAATTTTAGTTTACTCAAACAGGTATAACAGTAGTTCGATATAATAGTCTGGAGCCATGTGAAGTAAAAGCTTAAATGTTTGTTGTCTTTAACTTCTATAAATGTTTCTCTGTTCTAGCCCAGTCTGCATTTACCCTTAATATGACTCTAGTTATATTTACGCTATCAGTAGGAGTAAGAAGTACCACCATGTCTACAAAAACCTGATTGTAACGGCTCGATGTAATACTCTAGCATGTTTTTCTTTTAACGAGTCTCCGGACTAGATTGGTCCCTTCACACGTGCCAGTGTTCCACACGCATAAGAAGGTAGATTAACCTATATATAGATGATATTTAAAGCAAGAGGCGATTTTCATGTTTTTGTTCTTCCGTCTCAAGCACTTGAACAATCATTCCGGTATTGTTTTCTCTTTCAAATGTCAAATAACTGCTGTTGTGAATGTTGATATTCTTGACGTGTTATGAGAATCTGATAAATATGGAATTCAGCTTGTTCCTAAGATGTGTAGTCCTACGTGCAACTGTAGCAGCAGCACACATCTGCAGGGGAGAAACTCCAATTAGTATTTAAAATTGGTAATGAAATTGGTTATCATAATGAATATTTTATATAATTAAAGCAAGACTGTATATCAACCATGAATCGACGTTACCAACTACCTTCAGTTCATAACAAGATACGTTACCAACATCCTTCAGTTCATAACAAGATACGTTACCAACAACATGAACTGTTGTTACCAGCATCCCAGCGCTATTTTAAAAGAACCTAATTCTTCACGCTTTGGCAGTTTATATGCGAATACAGTGTGGATATCAGACAATTTACTGTGTAAGATCATAGGTAGTTAAATGTTGATATATTACTTGCGCTTCGTTCAATTTGTCGTGATCCCGTTTAAGGGAGGTAACTCTTAATGTTGAATGTACTGTAAGTAAATGGCTGTAGTGTAAGTAAACGGCTGAAGACGCACGTGGTGTTGTGTTGAAGAATTTTGCATGCGTTCAAGGCATTTCATGGACATATAGAACACAGTGCATCAAACACATTTGCAACATCCAAGTAAACATGTGTGAAAACAGTTTAGATTATAATTACATAGATCTATCTAATCATGCAAAGTAGGCCTACTCATCTTCCCTTCCGCCATGTTTGGATGTGTGTTACGTACGTTACCAGCCTAAGGTACAGTGATGATAGCGAGGAAGAACCCGCCAATCCAGCACTTGAGCCAACATGTTCTACTAGCAAGAAAACAATGATACAGCTACATCCTAAATATTGAAAGCACAGCTACGGTAGCTGTTGTTACCAATGTTCCAAGTTTAATTAACAAATAATAAACCTCCTTGTATAACTATTGATCCAATATTTTAAGGCAAATATCCGTGTTGAATTATAATTTAAAGTAATTTACTCAAAATGACGGGCCGGACAAGATTTACAAAGAAATTACAAGTGATTTGTTTTGAAATAGATCAACACCAGATGTCCAGTTTATGCACATATCTTGTCAATGACGCACTGCTGGTCGTTTTTTGTGATATGTGAAACACTTCATAGCAATCATAGTCCATTAATTCAGAGCAGAATTTTCTCAAACAATTCTTTAACTTCATGGATGATTATGTTGATAATGGGCTATATATAACTATTCATTTAAAGCGATTTTCTATGTTATTTTTTAAAAGTTTATTATACAAATATTGAAAATAAAGAACATGTCATTTTCGTTTGCTTTATAAGTTACAAAGCTAATGAGTTTTTGTCCATTTTGACCATGAAAAGAAATTAATATGAATATATTACCTTAGATTAACAGAAGTCATTGTTTCTCTATATGTAACCCTCCCACCTAATTGACATCATTTTCTCCGCATGTGTAAGCTAAAAGCTTTCCCAATCCATCTGCTTGGTGTCTGTTAAATGACCAGTATTCCAGGGACATTGACTGTTGAATTTTCTTCTTTCTAAGATCCACTGGCTTTAGAGATCTTAAATCTTGTTACTATGCATCTTGAATACGCGGAGAAAGGTATCAGATAACTTCCATACAGCTTTCATTATTGACACACAATGCCTGATGCGTTGTGTGATGAAATATGATAAATAAATATCCACAATAAATCAGTCTACGCAATATTACTTGAACTATCCACAATGAAACCAGTCTACTCAATATTACTTGAAATATCCACAATAAAACCAGTCTACGCAATATTACTTGAAATATCCACAATAAAACCAGTCTACGCAATATTACTTGAACTATCCACAATAAAACCAGTCTACGCAATATTACTTGAAATATCCACAATAAAACCAGTCTACGCAATATTACTTGAAATATCCACAATAAAACCAGTCTACGCAATATTACTTGAAATATCCACAATAAAACCAGTCTACGCAATATTACTTGAACTATCCACCATAAAACCAGTCTACGCAATATTACTTGAAATATCCACAATAAAACCAGTCTACGCAATATTACTTGAAATATCCACAATAAAACCAGTCTACGCAATATTACTTGAAATATCCACAATAAAACCAGTCTACGCAATATTACTTGAAATATCCACAATAAAACCAGTCTACGCAATATTACTTGAACTATCCACCATAAAACCAGTCTACGCAATATTACTTGAAATATCCACAATAAAACCAGTCTACGCAATATTACTTGAAATATCCACAATAAAACCAGTCTACGCAATATTACTTGAAATATCCACAATAAAACCAGTCTACGCAATATTACTTGAAATATCCACAATAAAACCAGTCTACGCAATATTACTTGAACTATCCACAATAAAACCAGTCTACGCATTATTACTTGAAATATCCACAATAAAACCAGTCTACGCAATATTACTTGAACTATCCACAATAAAACCAGTCTACGCATTATTACTTGAAATATCCACAATAAAACCAGTCTACGCAATATTACTTGCGATATCCACAATAAAACCAGTCTACGCAGTATTACTTGCGAAAGCCTCCAACATCAAATGTTAAAAGAACAGGAAAAGCCGCAATAACATTGAAATTGAAGGACATCTTGCAACAAGCAATCCATCGAAACAGACAAGATGGAAATAACCAAACCATCCAAGCATTGTACCTACTATCCGCTGGGCGCTTTATAAAACATCTGTCGTTTTGGGATTTCGTGTTTTTACCCAAAAATTAGGTCTCCTGAAAATTTCTATTTAACTATGATCTTTCAGAACAAATTTTTAGAATTAACTTTTTATATGTAAACAAATTATCTTTAGGAAAAATTTCAACGTTGGGATTGATCGAATATTAGAATGCTGATGATTGGAATTGTAGCACATATGATACACCTTGGATGGCCTACTAGAAATTATTAACTAGAATACCAGTAAGTTATTGGGTTCCGATTACATTACAAACTGAAGGACAAAGTGTCCGCGATATTTCCCAATACAACTTAGAGACTACGGCAATATCCGACTTACGACTCACATGGTCCAAATGAAATTTATTATGAATGTACATTTCTATGACCTAATGTAAGCCTTTGCTCATCTTGCTAAATCAACTTAAGTCTTTCATCAAGAAGTACCGCCTGTTGTTGAAAAGAATAGAATCGGTTCAGTGTTATGTCAAAATATAGACTTTAAGTCAAGACAGGGGTGTGTTTGCCAGTTATGTAACTTGTGTTAATCGAAGTAAGATGTACGTGCACATATATATGCGCCTGTTTTCATTTAAAATCATATATGGTCATATTGTAGGGGTTTGAAAATGACTGCGTGATATTTCCATTTTTTCAAACATGATATGAGGGGTGCCCCATGTAAAGTTATTCGCAATTAGAAAACTTTACATATCAAGATTTAATGTTTTAATCTTATTCTTTCAACCTTCGGGAACTGGGTTCTGTTGTATTTCAGTATATTGATCCCCATCCAGTGTTACCTTTGTTTTCCATTTCGTGTGTCATGAACTCACTGAGATCGAGATCAAAAACGGTTTTCATGATGACAACATGCAAAATGAAGACAGGTGTAGAATATAGAAATGCAAGTTTATTTGTAATCATATACGTGTATCAGTGACTTAACTCCAAATCGGGTAAATTTTTTTAGTGACATTGGCTATGTAGCTCATCAGTCTTTGCACGATTTTCTCAGTTTACATTTGAAATGAATAGTTTTGACACATACAATGAATCGTCACCCAACATGCAATCATAATCTACTGGTGAAAATATCTGAAAGCTATTGCAGTATTCTAGTGAGTTTTGTTAAACACAAAAAAGTAAATTAAATAACTTTAAGGGGCAAAAATAAAAAATAGTTCTGGCCGAAATAAGAAAAGTTGACGGATGACGGTGTACGCCATAAGCACATAAGCTTTCTGATACAAGCTTTGGTGAATCGTGCTGAATGTGCAGGTCGCTATATTGTAGAAGATAAAACTATACAGAAATGGCCAAACAGATAACTGAAACACTGGATAAAAAATTATAGTTTTAACAGATTTATACACATTTTTAACACATATTAAGTTGTACAAAATCATAAGAAATAGATTTTAAAACAAGGCAATTAGTAACATTGTAGATTAAGGTAATATTCAGCCTTACATTCAAGCGTTAACAACACATTACAGAAAATATAGTTAACTTCTGTCTATTGAGAACAAACTGCAGAACATTGCCTGAGTGTGAAACATGGTTGAATAGTTCTCAGTTGATATAACAATTCAATCTTGTCGTTCAATCACAATGTTTATGCACTCATTAATTTTAATTTCTAAAAAGGCTTATAGTGCATTCATAAAGTTTATAAGCGTTCGAATCAAACTAATCTTAATTTTAAAGATCTAACTTTTTGAAGACACATTAAACTTCAATGATAAAACACAATGTTCATGTACACATCTCAGTCATATAAGAATCAGTTTCATTGACAGAACGAAGTTTTCATGTAGAAGTAACAAACTTATAATGTTAATACTTATACACACGTTTATGATAAAAATCCAGTTTATAAGATAATAAACAGTCTCCTTGTGAATACACACCTAGGCATTGAAAAACATCCAGATTCATCGCTGAAAATCAGGCCTTTGGACAGACATATTCAGTAACAAACCATATTGATACAAAACTTAGTTTGGTTGTGTAACATAATGGTTATTAATTCTCTGCTAATCCCATCCCAAAGTAATCCCTTAGTTTGTTATAATCACTAAGCTACAATGTTTTGACAACCAAGTCTGTAGGGTATATTAGACCCAGGTTTGAGTTCTCAGCAGTTCTCAGCCATCCTCCTGGAGAGAGAGTTGACTCCCAGTCAGCACCCGGCTATGGGCTGGTGACAGCCACAATCAGCCATGTGATTGAAGAGGCGCTAGGCGTCGTGAGGGAGCCCAGGGAAAGCGGGGCTGGAATGGTTGACAGCAAAGTACTTAGAAGAAATAAACCCATGAAAATCTACGTCTCGTCTTCTTGTTGAATCGTACGAAGTGTGAGCCTGGTGATTGTGCTACACAGGGGATCCTTTTGGTGCCGTGACCCGGATTCAGCAAGACAGAGAGACTTGGACTTGGTGGTTGGTGAGTACTGACTGTTGTCGAACTTCCCCGCTTCTCTGGGCGACCCTGGATTTTGCAAATAAACTATATTTGATAGTGTTAGGTATGTTAGTGTATCAGTAAGGAGTAGAGGTAAAGGACAGTAGGAGAACTAACACAAATCAGGGGTTTAACGGGGAATGTTATTCAGATGACTGATTTGATGTGGGAAGATTTGTCAAGCCGTGTTTTGGCGGGATTAGCCAGGCAGTAAGAAAGGGGGTATTGAAGGAAAACTAGAATTATTTGCCAGGGACGATTTAGGTTAATTACATAAAGATAATGGGGAGGGCTTGAATCAAGATGAAGTTTAGAAATCCTAAAGTCTGAGAGATTGGTTGAAGAGTGGACGGGTACATTATATGGTAAGCCCGCGGGACATCCAATGGGATGTTGCTCAGACTGAGCAGTTGGACATATAGTGTTGTAACCCGAGACGAAGCTCCTGCCATGAATTGACTTGAATGGCCTTGATTTACAGACCGGATTAGAGGGATTCTTGTGGATAAGCCCTGGGTCTGAAGGCCAAGGATAGACGAACAAAATCTTATCAAGCAGTAGGTTAGGCAACGGTGGGTTTAAGGTTTTCTGAGATGGAACTTATTATGTAACCCTTGTAGAGAAAAACACAACGCAAAGGCTATGGTTAAATGTAGGCTTTAATTCCTTGGATTAAAGAGATTAAAGCTTACAAGTAATTATTGGGGACGGTCAGATACATTAGCTCTCTTGGGTAATTTATTCAATGCATTATGGTAGTAAGGAGCAATGTTGTTTTATGAAACGGTAGAAATGCAGCTAGAAAGATAAGGAAATATTTCACTGTTAAGTTTAGGGTTAGAGGAGAACCCAGAGGAGATAGGGTTGGGAAACGACAGTTGGTGCCTCCATCCACCAGTGGATGCTATGATGCAGAAAGCCAGCACGACTGCGGGAGATGATCGGTTTGGACCTGTGAGATCGAGAACCCATGGAGAACGTCGGTGTGGGAACAGCAGTTGGTCAATCCAGTAACATGGCAGGTGTCTGCTAAAGCAGGGGACGTGGAGAACGTCAGTAGATGGAATGAATCTGTGCCTCCATGTAGGATGACCAATGTTGCTGGAAAACAGTGGAAATCCAGCTGTACCCGACGGTGGGCTACGTTTACCAGGACTAAACCGAGACTCTTCGAACCCTATCTCACCATGTGGTGACGACTTTGTTTATCCAATTATGGAAATATGTAACATAACTCGTTGTTAAATGTTAAATTGGCGCATTGATATTTTGATGCATTGTATTATTGGAATGTGTCCCATTGATAATGAATATTTATGTTTTTATGCGCAGTGATGTATATTCTCGCGTATGTATAATGATAACATGATGTATGTGGACGTTTAAATTCAAATATGTATATACATGTTTCTTGTTGAAAATATAACAAGTGTATAGATCCTTTACTGAAAATAATTGTTGTAAGTTTGTTATGTACATTTATTTATAGATATATAATGTTGTTATCATTGGCTAAACAGAGCAAGAAATCTTTGTCAATATTTCTTGTTTGGTGATGGAGGTGTGTAACATAATGGTTATTAATTCTCTGCTAATCCCATCCCAAAGTAATCCCTTAGTTTGTTATAATCACTAAGCTACAATGTTTTGACAACCAAGTCTGTAGGGTATATTAGACCCAGGTTTGAGTTCTCAGCAGTTCTCAGCCATCCTCCTGGAGAGAGAGTTGACTCCCAGTCAGCACCCGGCTATGGGCTGGTGACAGCCACAATCAGCCATGTGATTGAAGAGGCGCTAGGCGTCGTGAGGGAGCCCAGGGAAAGCGGGGCTGGAATGGTTGACAGCAAAGTACTTAGAAGAAATAAACCCATGAAAATCTACGTCTCGTCTTCTTGTTGAATCGTACGAAGTGTGAGCCTGGTGATTGTGCTACAGTTGGAACTTACAGTGTTGCTGTTACAAACTTTGATGACGAAATAATGAGGTCTCTAAATAAAATACAGAGTTCATGTACATATCTAAACCAAATGAAATTGTGAAATAGTTTTCATTATTTATAAAACAATCAGTGTCGTTGATAAAACAACGTCTCTATGTACACACATATCCTCGGTAACAAACACTGATGATAAAACACGTAGTCAAAAATAATCAAATACAGCGTTCATACACATATTCAACATTTGTTAATGTACAAAACCACAGCTACTTATTACTGAGCTCGGACTGAAGAATATTGGCGCCATCCCGTATATTGTGTGACTAGCGTCCCTGAGCCCCATTGAGCTTTTGTTTATTACAGACCGAAAGGAATACATAAAAATTGGTACATAATATATTATACAATATCTGCCAGGCCTATACCGGCCTGTGAGACAAATGCTATCTAAATTTATATCACCAATACATGTTTATACATAAAATACAATTTCTTATAGTTACACATTATGACTCATAAATAAAAAGAGGGTGGCATGATATTAGATAATATGTAATCGAGGAGTTAACTGGAGTATCACTTCACATACTATAGATGATCTGGTCGACAGGAACCATCAAACTAGACAGAGGGTTAAATGAACGTGCCTTTCTCCACAGAACTGACTTTACATCAAGATAATTTCGCAGCTGGATAGAAAATGGATCTCATCTTATATCTTAATAACACCACCACTACAACATCGACCTAATCGTTAACCAGGCTCTGTTTTGGGACGCGAAAAACTACCAATTTCAATTTCCACAAGTAAGATTCCACAAAGTAGGATATTTCTGAATGAAATAGCAATTGACTCTCAAGGTTTCACACCACCAAGAAGTGTAATCTGCTGAAATCTCGTTTCCCAATATCAAACGGTTTATACTAATACTACTCTTTCTGCGACACAATAATTTCCGTCTTATACTATAAAAATCGACTTATACTATAAATTACGATTCAGGAAACATGTTTGTATCTTTTAATTTTTCAAGTCGAGTTCTTTGCGAGGTCTGGTGGTCGTGTGGGTAAGCTGTCGGTTCAGTCAGTGCTAAGGTAATTCCCTTTTTAGTCCCTCAAGAAAGTGACATTATCCCAGTATTAAAAAAAGTTTAAATCTGTATAGTAACTTATAGTTTACAGTTTATATTTAACTTTTCATGTTAATGAGGATGAGCATTGTTTATCAAATAAATACTTCTTGAATCTGTAGTCTAGCTTCTTTACCGAACAAACGATTCTCCCCATTCATTTCCAAGCGTCTTAATATATTTACATTTCTACACGAAAGCACTTGCATTATCAGCAGTAAATGTACATGGTGTCCTAACTATTGTACGCCCATATTTTCTGATAAAAATAACAACAACCCATGTAATAACGAAAGCTTAATCATTACCAGATGAAATAAAAATAATCAAATTATACATCAAAGAAGACTAAAATACCATACTTGACTAAACACCGTCAGTAGCTTACATCAGGTCAAGTCATACACTGTCGCCTTACATTCTGTTGCTTAAGAAATAAAGTTCGCTCTACCCCGATGTGTTTTGTAATAAAGTATAGTTTTGCCCTGAACTATTATAGTTAAAGCACGAGGGCGTTAGGTCAAATCATACACTGTCGCCTTACACTTTCTTGCAGTGAGATAAAATTCAATCGCATTTTATTAGACAGTCATTTCTGTAATGTTTTCATGATCACGTTTGTCATGACTCCTTTTTTGATAAAGTATCTTCCTTTTGTGACAGGAATTTAAATAAAAACTCCATGTGAACATTTCCATATATTTAGGAGTGACATTACGTAAGTCAATTAGACCTGTGTACAAATTCTTTACTCTTTTTCTTAAGAAAATGTGTACATAAAATACTATATATTTCAGTTATTGATCTATGGTTTTGATCTTTTCATCTCATATCTTAATAGATAGCGATTTTATCTACAAAAAAATGATGAACTTATTTATTTTATCATAGACCTTTTATTTAAATGAATATTCTAAAATCCCTTTAGCGGTTTAAAGTTATAATCCCAATCGATTTGTTGCCGACAAACAAAAAAGAAAGAAAGACTTGAACGTACAGTGGGTATGATAAACACATTAGGATGTATTGCTAAGATAATAGATAACATTTCACTTTAGGTTATTAAGGGTCCAGAGTCGAATTTCTCGTTCTAAAGTTGGTAAGCTTTTCATAATACATGAACTTTTATAAAATAGCAACACAGTAAAAAGGCGTCTGCTGATAGGATGTGTGGCTCTGTTGTAATCTAGAAACTGCCCCCTCGCGTGAGATGATAGCTCGCTGATATATCGTTTACAACCCGTGTGTCATCATGTATCTATTACATGACACTACGTAAAGCTGCCTGGAAATTACCATTATTGTGTCAAGTTTAGTTCGAATACGATGACGTCATAAGCACGAGCATATATGACGTCACAAATCCTTAAGAACACGGTGAAAGTGAGCGGGAAACTTTGCCATTCACTTATAGACACTGATATGTCGGATCTCTTATATTTGTTGTTACTCACGCTTTTCGATCAAATTTACAAACGAGTGATAAAAAACACCATTCACATTGGGAAGGGCAACGTCAGATAATTATCGTACGAGTAAGACGTGATAAAATATCTTCCTCTAGAAAAATAAGCTCTTGCTTTCAGTCACTCGGCAGCTTTAGTAGCCTTTTGTTTGTACAGAACTTAAAATATAACAAGCACTATCTTGAAATTATGCTCTGATAGTTTCTACTATATTGATAACAATTTTACATTAAAGTTGTGTAGAAAGAAAAGTCAAAATTAACCGTGAGTTGACTAAATAATAATTCAGGCCGGCCACTTTGAAGTTTTTACATCAGTAGATCTAGATTTAGGCTATAAAATGTCATTTAAATTGTGAAATGGGGTCTTGTTTTCCATAAATGTTTTAGATAAATAGAATAAAAATATTTTCAAAGAGACATGTCACACTTTTTAACAAATTGTTTGTTTGTGGAGAGTGATTAGCGGTGTCGCATTCACTTAGGTAAACAATGTTATGACTATACGTACAAACTAACATCTTATATTCTTATCAAAATATGGTAAATGGCATCTTAAAATTCATCTCTGATAATTTAATGATCATTGTTGATAATTTCATGTCAAATTTTGAAAGAAAATTTTCACGGTGTTGTTTGAAAAGTAGGTTTTGATCCGTGTCGGCCACTTTCATATTACAGGATCTTGACACGACTCAAAATGTTAAACAATGTTTAAAAGTATGCAAATGTGGTCTTGTTTTTCATATTATATTATAACAAATACAATTATAACAATTTGAAACAAATATTGGACAATTTTTTAACAAATCGTTAGTTTGTTGCAGAGAGGAGAATGTCGCCTTTTATGGCCGCTTCACTCAACAAGTTCACGGACAGACATTCTCAGTGATTAAAATTGAGATTTTATTTGTTTAATTTGATTTAAAAGTGTACAAATGTATATTTGTTCTTCATATTATATCAAAAGAAAGATAATGAAAGTATTTTCAAGCAAATATCTCCTACTTTTTTACAAATTTGTTCATTCAACATTCCAGCTGACAGGTTGGGTTTTTCCCAAGATCAAAAATAGACCAATGTGATAAACAGGATAAATTAAGATAACTATAACTTTTATTCTTATTTACAAATATACAAAATATACAAACAATATCGACTAACTTTGTTCAGTCTGACAAGGCCTGCTGAATGAGATGTATTTTCCTGTCAGTGACGCAGATCTCGCGGCCACTGATCAGTCTCATTCTTGTATCAGAGACGTTGTTGAATGGATTAACGTGAAACATGGGGGAAACCTCTTCTTTCATCTGCAGATTTACTTTACACAAGAGTTGCCCCCTCTCCACGTCTATGAAGCCCACCCTCCCCCTCCCCACATCCAGCACCAGCCCGAAGGTGAGGGTCAACTCTACACCAGGTGTGGGGAGAGACAGAGAGACACACTCACCAACCTGATGTCTCTCACTGTCCTCCTGGTCTCTCCTCCTCACCTGGATACAGAGACGGTCGCGGTGATGGTTACAGTTGTCCATCACAGACACACAGACAGAGTGGGGGAGAAGAGAAACACAGAACCCCTCGTACATGTTGCTCCTCCCCATCTTTAACCCCATCTCCAGCAGGGGTAACCCGCCTCTCATCCTCTGTGTCAGTGTGGAGCTGGTCTCCCAGTAGGAGGGGGGAGTAGTGAGAGGGGAGGGGGAGGGAGGGACGGGGACGGGACTGCTACAAGTCCCCTCGAACCTCGAGAACTGACCCGGACTCTTTCTGTCACCACTTAGCTCCAGGTTTGTCAGGACTTGACCGAAGTCTTCAACTTGTAGCTTCTTGTGTACTCTCTCTGAGTTGAGAATCATCGCCCGGCCTGAAATATACAAGTTTATTGTTATTAAACATATACAAATGACATCTTAAAATCTTTATTTTTGTATTTTAAACATTTTGATGTAAGAATAATTGGTAATTGTCATGATTTTTTAAAACTTTGTTTAACCGCTCGAACCAACAAATTTTTAACATTTTTGGAGCTTAATGTCGACTTTATTAGCAAAATATATTATCAAAACATTTACAAATGGCATCTTAAAATGTTTATTTTTATATTCCAAACATTTTGATGATAAAGTATTTCATAATTGCTTAAAAAATTTAAAATTTTGTTTAACCGCTCGAACTAAGAACATGGCTGATATTTTTCTAGATCTGATTATCATGAAAACAAACAATTATTGTTATTAAAACATAGACAAATGGGATCTTGAAATGATTATTTCAATGTTTGGAATAATTTTATAAGAAAATTATCGATCTTTGTGACAAAAAATATAAACTTTGTTTCACTCGGCAATACACAATAAATCTACAGTTGATTTAACAGACAGCCGGTTTTCAAAATTGTCCATTTTTATTGAGCACAGGACAAATTGTTGTTATCAAAACTTATACAAATGACATCTTAAACTGTTTATTTTACTATTTCAAATACTTTGAAGAAAAAATATTTGATAATTGCGAAAAAAAATTAAAACTTTGTTTGACGCTCAAACTGACGGATAATTGAACTGCTTTCTCAGAGCTGAGAGTCTCGGTGTGTAAATAACAGTAATCATTGTCGAAATTTGTTGTCTCAATATGTATAAATGGTATCTTAAAATGTTTATTTCACTTTTTCAAATAATTTGATGAAGAAATTTTTAATATCAGGATTTCGAAAGTTTTTTGTCCTGTAATAAACACGTTTTGTTATCCAAACATAAACAAATTGAAATGTTCATTTCACCATTATATATTATAAACATCACTGGGGAAAAAAATCTAGACTTTGTTTCATTCTCTAATTTGGAACTGGCTTTTTATTGCTGACAGCTTGTTTTTAAAATGAATTCTGACGTTGTTGTAACATAAAAGTAATTTCTGCATATCTATTATATCAATGATGATTTTCTAGAATTTATATTTTACTATTTGAAATAGTGTTAAGATAAAATATATGAAAGTTGTTAAAATTGTTTACAACTTTTTCTGACCATTTTCTGACTGTCCTGTAAATTAAACTTACTAAACATATAAAATCTATTTGTAAATATTGACTTCATCATTTAGAATATTTTGAATAAAACAATATGCAACAAATCTGCCACTAAAACTGAATAATAATCAAGCTATTTTCTCAGATTATATAGAGTAGCAATTTCTAATATCTTTGTTTTCAACTAAATCATCAACGATATCTTAGAGCTTGTAAGGCAATATTTTCTCCAAATAGATACAAATGACATCTTGATATGTGGATTTCAAGATTTTAACTGTTGTGATGAGAAAATCGTTAATAGTTGTGACAAAAAACGTAAACTTTACTCTTCACTTTGTAACAATTGCAGTTGATTCGCAGACATTGCCGCTTTCCAAAATAGATCAGTTTTCATAAAATATTAAAGCAATAGTTTGTAACGACAGACAATACTTCTAGAAATTATATTCTGCTGAATTATTCTCAACTATTTTTTACATGGATACCTAGGAGCATTTGAGGTTATTCCAGTGCAATTGTAATCATTAACAAACAATCAATAATATTGAATGCCCCTAAAACAAGTATAAATTTGTGGATTTCCGAGAGACGAACTTTTCGGACACGCCAGTCATTATCTGGAACTGAACAATGTGTCACGGGACCCATGATCAGTTATATTGTAGGTAATTCATCTACATTCTTCATGTAGGAATTGTTTCAAAATATTTCAGATCAATTATATTTTTAACAAAATGTGCTTATCTTTTGGCTAATTACTTTTAAAAAAAGTGTAATTATTTACATCCGCTATGTGGAAATTGTGTGAAAATATTGCAGATAAAAAACATATTTACTAACAAAATGTGTATTTATTTTGGCCTATTATATCATTGAAAGGTGTATTTTTGTGCGGGGTATGAGAAGTTGGTTTACATTGCCTACCAGAATCACATCGTCACTATCCAATGCCACTTTTAATTTCAAGAGATAATATTTCTTTTTATTTTCAACCTGTGTGACAGGTAATAGAAACATGATGACACAAGGGGTGTATACGAAATACAAGCGGGCTATCGTCAGCGAGTGAGAGATAGCAAGCCAATGGGTAAAATTTTGCCACATGCGACCTTTCACCTGACATCGGTTCTCCGCGATTATTGGCTTTTAGATTAGTCTGAAGAAAAAGCCAAGAGACAAATTACCCTAATTTCCTTAAAGTGACACAGAGTATGTTTCAAAATTCTGTATTTGCTTAGGTAATATCCAATATACCATGTGTCCTTAAAGTTCAAATCATGTCGAAAACATTAAATTTTCAGCTCTTTGAAGCCAAAATTATTATATTTAGTTGTTTTCATAATAATCAACTAACGGCAATATAAATGTAATGATGTTGAAATTCAATGTCCCATTTGCTTGTATAACACTTATGTGATATGCTTCACTCAACCATATCATATTTGTCGTTGTGTCCGATGTAGAGAAGTTTCCGAAATTACGTTTGTCACAATCACAAAACACAACTCGAAGCTGTTAATTCTCACTATACTGAACTGATAAGCCTTATATTGTAGTTTTCAGATACAACAAGTTGTTTTCGAGATAATAGCACCATTTTCAAAGTTTGATATATATTTGATCCAAATAACATACTCTGTGCCACTTTAATGGCGCTTTATTCGAACTTGTAAATAGTTGCACTGGTTTGGGTAACTTAATCAGCTCTCCATAGGTTTTCGTCTTACATGATGGCTGTTTGGATAAGGAATCTTTGTTTTAATAAATTCATAAATTACCGACTTATCTTTCAATAGCTGTCAATTTATACATAAGTTGATAAAAAGTAACATGTTTGTTTGCAGTTTCATAGTATTGTAAACACACGTCAAAATTAATATTTTCATATTATATCGATACTTTTCGTAAATAGCATATTTTTGTTAACTTTACCCCATGTAAAAAATGCCAACGCCTGTTCGTTCAGCCGATATCGCCTTAGTCAACGGTCAGAGATTTCGTCATTTTATGTATTCGGCCTTTCATTCTCTTAATAAGCTGTTAAAGAGCCACTCCGCGGGTTGACGGAGTCACATATGCCAAACTAAATCAATGTCGTCATTTGATCAATTAAAGCTAATTGGTTTTGTACAGTGACAATACGAAGGTAGAAAGTCGCAATTATGATCAAAAACCGGACAGTGGCGCGCGTCAAACAGCCAAACGTAAATTTGGAGACTTATCTAAAGCCGCCAGGTCAGTTTGGAGTTGATAGTGTTTGTTAGGTTATATAACTAGTATCCATGTAAATTGAACATGTGATCTCCGCCTCTGTGTATTTATAAGGCTGTTTTTAGATTTCCATGGAGAAACAGTATTTGTCATATGTTTGTCTTTTGGAGAGGAAAAGTTAAGATGTTTTGAATTTATATCATAACATATGACATTTAGGTTCGTATCAAAGCCAAATAATATGTTATGAAAATCACGGACTGGCTCTTTAAGCTCCCTTTGTCCAGCATCCAGCATGTTGCATGCAAAACAAGTTGCATAGCAATAGATTGGGTGTAATGTAATATGTATCTGCTTAAAGTGACACAGAGTATGTTTCATGAAGTTTGTATGTGGCTTGAGTAGAGCCAAAATATTATATGAACTCGGTTTAGTTCAAATCCCCTATCTAAAGTTGCATCTTTATCTCTTAAATGCCACAATTTTTTTAATTTTCTTGTTTTCAATTGTAACTTAAAAAAAGTCATTTAAATGTTAAGAATTCGACGTTCAGCGTCCTATTTAGAGTATATTAGTTTAATGACCTATTAAACAATACTAACTATATTTATCGTTGTGTTTGTTATAAATAAATACTAACTATATTTATTGTTGTGTTTGTTATAAATAAATACTAACTATATTTATCGTTGTGTTTGTTATAAATAAGTTTCCAAAATTACAATTGAGTCATTGTCCGGTTTTCGATCATAAACATCACCCTTTTCCCTGTTTGTTGCAACTATGCTAACTGATAAGCACTGATATGTTAATTTTCTAAAAACAGCCACTATTTGTCGATGAAATAACACAATTTTAAGAATTTTGACACATTTGACCCCAACAACATACTCTATGCCCCTTAAAATACGTAGAGTTGTTCTCTCTCTTCAGACTCGGGTAAGACAAAACTTGCTGTCGGACCTGCCTGTGCACTTTTGCTGTAGCCAACTCGGACACTGTAAACCCTATCCTCGACACAGGAGTTGAGTCTTCACGACAGGGTCCTAGGGATGAACTCTGTGGTGTAATCCAAGTTGTGAATGTACCACCGGCTCGGGATAAACATTGTACCATGTACCATCACGCTAAATAAAATAAACAAATGGTCGACCACAAACAACAGTCTACGGTCTCTTCTTAAATTCATCTTCCTTTGTCTCAGAGGTTTGCACGTCCAAAATATCATCAATTCTGGTCGTTCCATCTTTCTGGTTTATTAAACATACATGTTTCCAATGCGTGACAATTAGAAATAAATAGTTGCGTTTGTAAAATTTCCGGGATTCATTGTTATTCAACACCTGCAGATTTAGTTAAAAACCGACGGCGTTTTGAAACGCAAATATTTATTGATATTGTAACATGACCGTTAGTTATTAGAAGTATAAGAGCGAACTCTGTTTTGCGTACTGTTTTTTTGTGTGGAAAGGACTTTGCGACTATTCTATTTCTGTTTAAAGGTCTAACCAAATGTGAATTCCAAGCATAATTTACATTACAAACATCGTACGGATAATACCAATTGTGGAATTCGCAACAGCGATATCTTATAAATTCTTATTTAATTTAAGGCCGAAAGAACAATAGTTCCATGACAAAACAAGCGATCAGATTTCTGAACCATCATTGGCGGATTTAGAGAGGGGGTGCGTAACGACTTCATCATTCAATTTTCTTTAAATCTGATTGTTTTACTCTCTAGATGCAGGTTATGATCAGTTAGATTTTTGTTGTTTCAAATAGTTGGGAAAGAGGTTCGTGTCTGTTAATGTTTTTGTTTTGGTCGCCTGTCGTTACTGAGTGGCATCCTTTCCGTTGATCTCTGGCTACATGCCTGAGTGTGCAGCAATGTTGAAATATCCAAAGGTCGCCGGCCACATGTTGCTAGCTCCGCTCTAAAACTGGCCCACCCCTTCAAGATAACGGAATAATAAATAAAGTATTAACCTGTCTGCAATACAACTGTCATGTATAATAATCAAGTGAACATATGTTCAAATGATTCCGTTAAAATATCAATCTTGCAAACATTTGAGTTTGAGTCGCTCTGTCTGCCACTGACCTGTGTCTGTCAATGTCATACTAATGCGATAATGCTCGGTTTAGCAGTTTCATATATTGACCAGTTTTGTATGGAATAAGAAATGTATTATTTTGATTGACGGAAGAGATAAATACAGTAAAATGATTTAGTAAATGATATTTAAGGATTTAGCAATCAGGCTAAAGTTGTGTATCCATAATATCATTGTCTTCCCCATTCAAAATTAGTGTATTTTAAAAAATCGCCAACTTCATGGGCTGATAACTCAAAAACCTAAAGGAAATTTAAGGAAAACACTCTGTCGTGATAAAAGGCACCTCAACCCCATCCCCTCGCTTCCTTTGAAAACACTTTCGGACGGATGCAGAAGTATCATATTGCTCTTTGTGGCAAGATTCCTTCAAATTGGAGTTTTGGTCAAAATCTGTGACATGACCAAACGCAGGTATATGCGCATGTGTACGTGTGAAAAGCCCGATCAGACCATATATTATATCCTCAAGAAGGAAGGAAGCGTTCCTGTAGTAGGCGATGTACTTAATTCTGGTGTGGTCTTTCTACAAATCATTTTCAAAGACTCTATCACATTGAGCTACCTTTCAAGCAAACGTTTTCCTCCTATCTAGATACCATGATGCTTATTATTTTTTATTTCGGTTGCCAACCTGTCAAGTGAGTATGTAAACAAGACTTATCTTACTCTTTTTAAACCGCTGTAGTGTTTCGAATAATGCTAAAATCTCTCCTAACCGCCACAAACTGGCCATACAAAGCTGAATCTTGTCATTGTCGCTTGTGACTATATTAATCATTTGGTTTTAATTATGATCTTCTCGTTGGTAAAAATTAAAATTTTATTGTTAATAACTTAATAGCAGGTTAAATTGAGTGCAGTCTCTTTATACCTACATATAGTTGTGTAATGATTTATCATTAGTATCGATGTTTGTATCGCTACCACACACACTCTAGACAATATATCAGGATATTTATATCGCGAGGGTCCAAGATACATTGTTGTAACGCCATAAAGAAATATATATACTGATACTAAAAACATTATTGTCTAAAAACATAACTTTTTAAGCTGGCAAACTTTTTATTCTACTTAACGTGATAATACAAAGAATAGATTTACAACATTGCTGACTTTCTATCCCAAACAATAATATCGCAGTTTTTTTGCAATTCTCCTATGATAAATCGCCTAATAAAACTGGAGTCGGATGTATCGTCTGGCCAGTAAGCCCACTATACTCAGGTCTACCTACATGGCACATAGGTCTACCTATATGTGAACATGTCTGCCTACATGAAACACAGGTCTACCTACATGATACATAGGTCTACCAAAATGATACACAGGTCTACCTACATGATACACAGGTCTACCTACATGACACATAGGTCTACCTAGATGATACACAGGTCTACTTACATGATACACAGGTCTACTTACATGATACACAGGTCTACTTACATGATACACAGGTCTACTTACATGATACACAGCTCTGCCTACATGATACACAGCTCTGCCTACATGATACACAGCTCTACTTACATGATACTCAGGTCTACTTACATGATACACAGGTCTACTTACATGATACACAGCTCTGCCTACATGATACACAGCTCTGCCTACATGATACACAAGTCTACCTGCATGATACACAGGTCTACCTACATGATACACAGTTCTGCCTACATGATACACAGCTCTGCCTACATGATACACAGCTCTGCCTACACAATACTCAGGTTTACCTAGATGATACACAGCTCTACTTACATGTCAGTTTGAAGTGTGAACTCTGTAATCAGGTACTTAAATCTAATTGTTTAAGGTAGATACTTTTACACCTCATGAATTTCACAGGAGGTGGTAGAAAAACTACCAGGGCTAAAATTTGAAAAGGGACAAGAGAACTAAGGTGAGATCATTGCCATTTCGATTCTGTTGCTATCTTAATTTTCTTTTCTGTAAAAAAAATATTTGATGTTATTGGGTTTACAGGGCTAAATTTATTAGAGAAAAGTCTATGTAAATAATATGAAAATCCTGTTAAATATTCAAAAACAAAATGCATGTTGCAAGATGTGCCTACAGTGAAGTTTTATGAAAGCAGTGCTTTCCCTATTATTTTCATAGGAAATAAAGAAATGTGACAGTACAGAAATTTCCTGAAACAATTGACACACAATATTTTAACTCAGAATCACAGTTTGTATAGATTTTAAAGAATGCAGGGAGTTAATCTAAATTATGAATTCACAAGACATAACCCTCATTCTTTGTGATAGTTTTATTTTGGATTGGATTGCATTGGACTGGATCATTTAGCTATTAGGACAGAGGTTGTATATGACATAATGGAGCAGCTTACTTTGAGGGGAAAGAATGAAATATATCATCTAATCAAAAAATTATACTTTTGATTTATTTGATACAAATGGATTGTATTTCGATTAGATCGTTTAGCACTGAGGCTTACATTAAACTCCGATAAAACCTACCAGTTATTTGGAGTTTCATTTTCAAAATTCAAATATGATAATTATTCATATTTTGTTAAAGAATTCAATAAATTCATGATCTAACTCTGATGATTTTGGACGCAACAAAAGTACCAAAGCATTAAATTTACTTGTTTGATCAAGAGATCTAATGAGCGTTCATGCATTAAAGTCTTTGATGATTTTTAAACCTTTTTTAACCTGTGACGTCATCCATAAATTAACCTACGCTGCATAAATTAGCTCAATCCGGTTTGATCCGGGAAAGCAGGTTCTCGAAACCCCTCCTTCTACTACTGATCAATTGTCAGGAAATCCTGAAATTTATTTGATTCTCTGAAATCATTGACAAGTTAAGATAAGTTGTAAGAATGTTTTCACTGAATTTATTGTTCACTGTGATCTATTCGACTCAAACTATGTTTGATAGTCCTTCAATATCATAAATGTTTGTTTGATGATTGGATGGTTTGAAGTAATTAAAAATGTATGTTCATGGCATGTGAGCATATCGCCCCAACCCTATTTACTTTGCGGATATCAGGTTGTTATCCATGCTCTGCATGCTACATGCTGAAATTGACATGTAAGCTGATTCACAGCTTTACAGGGTGTTTTTACAGGGATATAGATTTTGTTGCAGTGAGAGGACGCGAGTCTTCTGCTGCTTTATAGATTCAATTTTACAGAGAATTACAGTTTTATAGAATGAATTAGATAGACAGATTTTGACTTTATTGCTTTTTATAGCATTTACAGAACAGACATGTAACTTTTGAGTAAACTTGTATATATTTTTGTAAATATGGTATTTGTATAAATTTGGGATCTTCAAAATGCAGTTTTCGTTTTATTTTGGGGTTTTCGTCGCCCCATTAGGGACAAAAAGTTTTAAAGTCATTTTCATAGATCCCAGGTGTTGCATAATGCGTAGAAGCAGACTTTAGAAATTGCGGAAGAGAAGAATTTCAAATAACATTTATTTATTTATTCTGTAACTACCTAACTGTACAGTTGTATTATCTATCACATGATGATCCACTTTGGAATAAATGAAGAACACCTAATGGTTTATGTTGATTCAAACCTGATTCTCTCCCTTTAATCAACAGTTTAAATGTTATTTATGTAACTAATGTCAGTTGCATAGTATGTATGGTTTATGGTAATATTTATCCCTAAAAGTAAAAGCTTGAAATAAAAACATCAAACTTCTCTACTGTTTATTCGTTTAAATATGGATGATGTGTATTTTGATTCTTCAAAAAGAATGCTTGTTAATAGGTCTTTCATTAAAAGAATTAAAATATCAAATCTTTATTTCGAAGATTGAACCCTGAAAGTGACAAAAGGATCTTTTTAGGAAAAAGAATTATAACAGATGTTGAATCATTTGAATCATAATGTTTTGATAATTTTTAAGTTTTGCAAGCAGTAAGGGGCTGTGCATTTTGTGCAGGAAGGGGGTTGTTGGAAGCAGTAAAGAGTTAAACAATTATTTCAAATATTTGCAAATGAACTTCTTGAAATGTCAACTTTATATCATGCAAATAACATTTATATATAATTTCCTTTCTTAATATTTCACATTCTTTCAAAAGAGAGAATGTAACAATTCAGACAAATTTGAAACCTTTAAACAATTGACAAGGAGTCTCAAGTAAGAATAAGATGAAAATAGCTTTTATAGGGCAAGGCTCCTGTGATCCTTAAAAGTAGTCACTGGGTCACTAAATCTATAAATGTGAATCCCTATCAGCTTAGGAGACTGTATACATGGTTTCAACTCTAGGCCATTAGATTCTGGAGAGATGAAAATGGGTTATTACAATACTGTAAACAGGGTCACTAAATCTATAAATGTGAATCACTATCAGCTTAGGAGACTGTATACATGGTTTCAACTCTAGGCCATTAGATTCTGGAGAGATGAAAATGGGTTATTACAATACTGTTAACAGGGTCACTAAATCTATAAATGTGAATCCCTATCAGCTTAGGAGACTGTATACATGGTTTCAACTCTAGGCCATTAGATTCTGGAGAGATGAAAATGGGTTATTACAATACTGTTAACAGGGTCATCAAATCTATAAATGTGAATCCCTATCAGCTTAGGAGACTGTATACGTGGTTTCAACTCTAGGCCATTAGATTCTGGAGAGATGAAAATGGGTTATTACAATACTGTTAACAGGGTCATCAAATCTATAAATGTGAATCCCTATCAGCTTAGGAGACTGTATACGTGGTTTCAACTCTAGGCCATTAGATTCTGCAGAGATGAAAATGGGTTATTACAATACTGTAAACAGGGTCACTAAATCTATAAATGTGAATCACTATCAGCTTAGGAGACTGTATACATGGTTTCAACTCTAGGCCATTAGATTCTGGAGAGATTAAAATGGGTTATTACAATACTGTAAACAGGGTCATCAAATCTATAAATGTGAATCCCTATCAGCTTAGGAGACTGTATACGTGGTTTCAACTCTAGGCCATTAGATTCTGCAGAGATGAAAATGGGTTATTACAATACTGTTAACAGGGTCACTAAATCTATAAATGTGAATCCCTATCAGCTTAGGAGACTGTATACATGGTTTCAACTCTAGGCCATTAGATTCTGGAGAGATGAAAATGGGTTATTACAATACTGTTAACAGGGTCATCAAATCTATAAATCTGAATCCCTATCAGCTTAGGAGACTGTATACATGGTTTCAACTCTAGGCCATTAGATTCTGGAGAGATGAAAATGGGTTATTACAATACTGTTAACAGGGTCACTAAATCTATAAATCTGAATCCCTATCAGCTTAGGAGACTGTATACGTGGTTTCAACTCTAGGCCATTAGATTCTGCAGAGATGAAAATGGGTTATTACAATACTGTTAACAGGGTCACTAAATCTATAAATGTGAATCCCTATCAGCTTAGGAGACTGTATACATGGTTTCAACTCTAGGCCATTAGATTCTGGAGAGATGAAAATGGGTTATTACAATACTGTTAACAGGGTCATCAAATCTATAAATCTGAATCCCTATCAGCTTAGGAGACTGTATACGTGGTTTCAACTCTAGGCCATTAGATTCTGGAGAGATGAAAATGGGATATTACTATACTGTCAACAGGGTCATCAAATCTATAAATCTGAATCCCGACCAGCTAAGGAGATTGTACACAAAGTTTCAGCTTTCTAGGTCTTAATTTTGTTTCTGGAGATGATGATGATAAAAGGTTTTTAGGGCATGACCCTGTGGCGCTTATTAGGCTGCGTTTCCACCAAGTTTCACGTGACACGTGACATGTCACGTGTCGCGTGACAAGAAATAGAAACATATGATTTTGCTAGGAACCGTTTCCATCAATGTCACTTTTCACGTATCACGTTTCACGCGTGAAATGACATGTTTTCAAAGAATGAACATGTTCATTCTTTTTACCCGTGTCATGTCACGTTTCTGTCCGATCTGGGGTTTCCCCTGGGTTTTCCACAGTTTACTCCATAACACCTCACCCTTTATTCCACAGGACGAATGACGAATGACATATGACATGTTCGATGTGAAATCCAGTGGAAACCCTATATGTCACGTATCACGTGTCATGCGTGACACATGACACGTGATACATGACACGTGAAACTTGGTGGAAACGCAGCCTTAGGGACCCTTATAATACAATGGTTCTGAAGAAGAAAATGACAGTTAAAAGGTTACGGACGGACAGATGAAAGCCAGAAGCCACACCAAGCAATAATCCAATTGGGCCTTTCAGGCCAGGTGGGTAAAAAGTTAGCCAGACCCTTGCCAGGGGAGGAGGCCTAATTACTTTTTGATAATGCCGGTATGGGTCATGTTTAATCTAACTTTAACTGACACAAACAGCGAAAAGAGTTTTAATAAATCATAAAAAGATATGTGGTCTCCGTAAATAATAGTAGTAGTAAATAATCTTAATTATGATTATCATAACTGCTGTTCAAACATGGCTTGTCAATGTGTTTCTGAATTGTACCCTCTGTATTTTTAACGGACGCTGAAACCATATCAATCTACCTCAACTATAAACATGATTGCTTTTGATAAAATTCAAACAGTTGAAAATAACAATCATATTACCGACAAGTGTTAAACCATTATTTTGACTAACGCTATTTCAACAAATTAGATTGTATTTAATATTTCTAGGGATTGTTTCTCACCTTTATCTAAATAAAACAATCTGTGCAAACAAAAATCACATCAAATGTGAAAAAAACAAGAAAGGCTCATCACTCTAAACAAATCTTAAGTTTAAACAATGAAAAAAAAGTAATATTTATGTTATACTCTGAACTGACAGAACTTATTATAATGTAAAATACGCTATCAATACAAAGTCACTTTGAGACAAAAAAATTAGTTTCTCTCTGCATTTTTGCAAATCGAAGAATTTGAAAACCGTTTTCAACTAAATATTTTAAACCCTTCCAACAAGACATATTTTTTTCAATCACAATGCATCTTCCCACGGCAAGGTGAAAACGTATCGAGATAGACTCTCCATGGAAGCCGGAAGTGTTGGAAATCTTTTTGTTTCAACCGTTTTGTTATGAAGATGATTATACTGTAAAGTACAACTGTTTTAAAAAACAGTACACATTAGTTATAACATCTTCCCTTGCATGGCCTTTTATAATCACTGGCTTGTCTAAACCTTGCTGCCAACAAGTTAAAATTGTGTTTTAAATGAAGCGCCCTCTTTGGCGAAAAGTTGCAATTCTAACTGGACTATCAAAATCTATGGCAGCAGCCTGGATGACAAGTAAAGAGAAGTATGGGAAAAGCGGCAAGGTTTATCTTACGTAGTCTTGCACAGAAAAAGTCTATGCATGGAAGACGTAGTATATAAAAATAACACAAGCCGTGTTAACCGATAACTTAATGCATGTTTTAACAAATCTATAAGTTTTATCCTTAAAGAGAATCCTCAAATTAGAACTACAAGCCACAACAAGATCTATAGACAATTAGTGAAAAACATAAGGTAAGTTACATGATAATATGTCCAGAGTAAAAACTACCTAGACTCTGAATTTACAGATCTACAGCTTCTTAACTCTTTTATTGTCAGAGGAAAAAATGGATTTTGTTCTTTGAGAAATCTATTTCTTTAACACTTATTTTCTGAAATTTATCATAACATAAAATATCATCCAACATTCATATTTTATTTCTATATTTAAGATGTAAGGCGCTTTTGAAACCTAACTAATGAGAAAGAAACAACTAATATTAACATATATTTTGTACAAATAAGAACATTGGTATTGAGAGGCGTGTCTATAGGACCAGCGTGATCAAAGAAGTCGTCAGTCTATCAAAGTGGCACTTATAGGCCTCAAATAAATTTTTCTTAATTCATACAATATTGTCATTATTCATTTCATAAACTTTCAAAATGCCTCATAGGCACTATTTTATCTTCTTATATCTGAAAAGATGGTTTAAATTTTCATAATATTATTATATAATTACATTTATGTTGACACAAAAACCATACCTCCGTTACAGAAGGATCTTAAATATAGTTTCAGCCATTCAAACCACTGTCGTCTAGTGCTATGATGATCAACCTACCGCGTAGAGGTGTAATGTTATGTAGTGTTATGAAGTTAGATTATGGGTTTTTAGGAAATATTCAGTATGCTTAGAATAAGGTTTAAGTAGAGAGATAATATTTGAAAGTAGCAAATGTGTACACAAAAGAATTAATTGTGCAGGTGATCAAGTTTCGCACACTTATTTTTTATGCGTGTCAGGAGTTATCAATTAGGAGAAACACAAGTAAGAATAGAGTTCTTGTCAAGGATTGCGACATATTGGAAGGATTGTCACTGGAATTAATGAACACATTTAGTAATTTCATATGTCAAATACAACTAGGTCAGAAGAAGTGATGAGAGATAAAAAAGCATTAATGTGACGTAATGAATAACTGAACATTTGCTAAAGTGAATTAACCAATTAGAGAGAGTAATTCGTGACGTCATGGAGGTCAAGGTGCAAAGTTATCGAGGTCATAGGTCAGAGAGCACTTCTGTCATAGGGTGAAAGAAAGAGTATGATTTGTCAAGAGTAAAACACACCCAGATGATTAAAGAGATCAGGGGTTAAAAAGGGGATGCACAAGCTGTATAGATTAGTTAGTCAGACAGTAAGTTAGGAGGTGAGCTAGACAAGAAAAAGTAGGAGGTTAGACAAGCGGGAAGACGCGGAGCTTCGGCCGGGTCAAGCAGAGGCTAGTATGCAGATGGGTTAAGACTTTTAGGAGTAGAGTAAGTATAGAGGTAACGATAGCTTAGGAAAGTTGAGGTAAGAGTAGGAATTGTATGTTCATGTAAAATGCCTTAACTGTTTTTATGATAAAATGATGAAAAACCTTCCTTCGTAATAATTTAGAAATATACCTCTCGCAAGCTCATAAGTGAGTCCCCAACATCAAACCAGTAATTGTGACAATAGGACCTATTCGAGTTCGAGCTGACATATCATCAAAGCAATTGTAATTTGAAATTTGAGTTATTTTCAAAAATGATAGTCAGTTAACTCTTTGAGTATATTTGAAAACCTATAATCTTGTCATCTTCTGTTATCTTCTTTGAAGAGGAACGTGTGAAGGATAATATAAAGATATTTGCTAGGAGCAAAGGGCATCATTCAGATAATTGCTTGGGATATTATTAAGATAACTTCCCAAGGTGATAGATTCAATCAGGTTGGAGGCAAATTATGAGAAATAGTATCCCTAAAGAACAACCCAGTAACTTTGGTGGAGGTCTAAAGTGATAGTAAAACATTTCCTACATTATTTCAGATATAATTCAAGCAACACTTTATTGAAAAAAGATATTGTATCATTGTGTTGATTGTGAAGATATCATTGACCCATCCAACTGTAACATCCAAAATACAAGCAGCTGTCATCATCAATTACCAGCAGCTTACAACAAAAACAATCCATTGACTAAAAAATAAGAAATATTATGACTACTGTGGCTGTTAAAGATGACGTTGATCAAAAGTATCCTAGTTAATTACTATATTTACCAATCACAATGATCCAGTTGTCTCCAAGTTTCAACCTACACAGCACCAGGTCAGCAGCAGATCTGGCTATTATCCCGTCTGTCCAGGGTAGACTGTCATCTGGACAATACATAAAGGTACAGAATATCGTTAGGTTAAAGTTTAACATAGAGACTTTCAAAAAGTAATATATTGAATTTACTTAAAATAATTTAAGGTATCTTGACTATTTCAACATGAAAATAAATATAACTCTCTGTTTGTACACAATAATCAAAGTTGTCTTGAACTATCAAGTTAGTGACAAACAACAACATTACTTGAATTTTGTTAAAAGAATGTCTAGTATACTGTTCACAGTTTGGTCTACACACTTTTGGGACTCACTTTTTTATCCTTATCAATTTTTCAATTCTTATTCAACAGAGATATTTTATCTATTCAAATATTTAAGAAACCAAAAGTTCTCTTCATATTCATTTTAAAACTAAAAAAATGTTAAGAGTTAATATATAATGGGCTCTGTAGCTCATCAGCCGTTGCATTGTTTGATATTGAAGACGAACCATATTGCATAATCCAGGTGAAATACAACATAAAAATAATTTCCGGTGTCACTGATGTCAAGATGACTGATATCTAAATATACTATATATATAATATAAAATGAAAATTGACGGAATTAAAAAAAGTGATACCATGAAATAGTAGCGATACAATGCTTTTTAACATGTTCAAATTAGGGCTGATGAAGCTTAACGTAATACTGATATGGTTTGAAGCTGATATGGTTTGAAGCGTATGTAAAAGGTAAACATTGAAAGTAAGATATTCCAGGGATTGGGAAAGGTAGGGGCCATGGGCCATTTTGCACATTGGGTGAAAAAATGGCCCGTTATAAATAGAAATCTTACTATTGCCATGAAGCGGAATGGCCCATTCTAAATTCCAAAATGTTTCTGAAAACTTGACCCTTTGCCAAAGGCGTCTTTCCAAATCCCTGACTTTATGACACATGAACTGATCTAAACCTACATCAACAAGAGCATTAGTGAGCACAGCTCACTTATATATGCCAGCTTGCTATGGTGGTCAAATAACTTTCAGATACAAATATTGCACTAAGCTTCAAAATAATAATAATAATAATAACTAGGACTGCCGAGGCAGTACTTAGGTCTTCAAGACTTCCTCTTTGACCTTCACACACTGTTTGACCTTGACATGCTTTTTTGTCTCAGTGGTAAACAGTAACTTATTTATGTGACCAAATCTTTGTTATATGAGCGGAAGTGAGGTTTACTCAATGTACATGGCCTGCTGCCAGTTGAGGCAAGAAAGCAACAACATCAAAATGTAAGGGGTATCCGGAGGGGAGGCAGTAGAGGTTTGAAAGTTGAAAAAGGGCTAGTGTTTTCCTTTAGCGAGATCAAGTGGTTTGCCGACACCGGAATATAGTTGCCGAATGCTGGTACATAGGTTGAGGGTCTTGTTATATATAAATAATCAAGACTATGTCAGTCAGTCAGGTTAGTCAGGCAGGCTTTTTTGCTCGTTTTCCTTCCTCTCTGATCGGATTTTGACGGCTCTTGACGCACTTGCGTGCATTTGGTCATCTCGCGCACGCTGTCCACACGTCCAGTCGTACGGACTTGCGCTGCAAAAAGCGATTTCGCCCTTCTCTAGACTGTTAATTACGTGATAATTCATAAGACATCGAAGAGTATTTCTTCAAACTTTTTCCCCATGTCGCATTTCTTGACAGGAAGGGTATTTTCCTTCAACTTTTTACCCCTTGCTAACGCATTTAGAGAATCTTGATACAGGAGCGATGTAAAGTATTTCTTTCAACTTTTGCCCTTTCACACGTACAAAAGCGCATGTACCTGCATTTGGACATGTCACACGTCTTGACCGTCTTCAATATTGATGTTTTCCTCCAATTTTATGCAATCTAACCCTTGCTAACGCACTTGACGAATCTTACTACAAGAGTTCTGCGCACGTTCAGATTTGCCTTTATGCATATCTGCAAACTGCATTTCATCACGCTAGAGTGTGGTTTCCTTCAACTGTTTGCGATTTAACCCTTGCTAACGCACTTAATTGACATATAGTATGATGCAAAATTTGACTCTCTCTTGTGAACTGAAATGACTGTTCGCGATCGATTTTATTCTTGATTCTTAAAGACGTATTCGACTTTCATAAAACTTAGAATCACCCTGAAATTCCCAATGCCTAAGCTACATTATTGGAGAGTTTCAGCTCTTCGATGCAAGTATCTTCAGAGAAGAAGATTCTCGAAGATGCGTGGGGTCAGAAAATTGCAAAAATCCCAAAAACGCAATATGGCGGCCAAACTATTCATGCTAGGAATTCGCCATGATTTACTTTTTTGCTCCAAATGTAATTGCCTATCGTTTCAATTTAATTTCAAGTCTCTATGTGCATTTTGAAAATTTTTCCCATGTTAATTTTTCGAAATTTGGATCCTACTGTGCCTTTAACGCTTAATCCGATTAAGCCCCAAAGCTTATTGTGGCTTCTTCTCATAACGCTCTATCAGACCTGAAAGGTTGGCTGCAATCGCTTTAGTGGTTTTGTTTGAATCGCGTTCACAAGAATCGTGGAATAATGAAAACCTATTTCTGGAACAAATAAGTTGAAAATGCGAAAAAACTATAATACTTATGAAATCGTCATGATTGACTTTTTTGTTGGTACTGTTATGACGCATCATTGAAATCAAGTTTCAAGTCTCTAGGGGCATTTTGAAAAATTACACCATGTTAAATTTGTTGAAATGATTTTTCCCGATTTTGAGCCTTAATTGTGACAAACTTGACCATGTTCGCGATCAATGTTTTAACAGTTTCTTGAAGTCCACATACTGTTCTTACATTCCTGAAAAAATGGTGCAATTGTGAGTCTAAGTTTTTGAGTTATCGCCCCTTGAACATGGTCACAGGAGCTAAGTCGCCCAACTTTGAAGGGTTGCAGAAAAAAAAGTATTAACAAATTTGCAAATGTTGCTCTATTACTTTTCTCCCCACTCCTTCAGCTATGATATATGTGAGTTTCAGCTTTTAATTGCATGTATCTTCAGAGAAGAAGATTGTCAAAGATGCATTGGGTCCGGAAATTTAAAAAAGTCAAAAAAAGAAATATGGCGGCGAAAGTAGTAACGCTACGAAATTGCCATGATTTACTTTTTTGCTCCAAATGTAATTGCGTATCGTTTAAAACAAGTTGCAAGTCTCTAAGTGCATTTTGAAAAATTTTCCAATGTTAATTTTTGAAACTTTGAGTGGTACTGTGCCTTTAACGCATAATCCGATTAAGCCCAAAAGCTTCGCACGACTATTCCTCAGTAAGGGCTATCAGCGTACCAAATTTTGTCGAATTTGAAGCAACCGTTTTGGCTGAATCCGATTCACAAAAAAAGTACAAATAATAATAACTCGGATAATAACAATAGGTCTTCCAGACTTTGTCTTGAAGACCTAATAATACAATAATAAAAATGAATTTGTGACAGAAAAACCAGGATATTTGCATAAATTATGCAAATAAGGGAACTAAGCATTCAGAAGGGCCCATCTATCCCTTATAGTGATTAAATATATCAAGTTTCTTTAAATTAAAACATAAAGTGCCTGAGTTATGAGAGAAAACAAATTTGACAGAACACTAATAAATTATACTATTTAAGGACGGAAACAAACAATCAGCAAACTTACCCATTAGAGCGATTAAATTGTGTTACATTCCAACAATTAGTCTTTGAGTAATGAGCGAAACAAAATTGGACGGAAAACTACGAAAAGAATAGTATAAAGTATGTGAATTAGTAACTTAAATGAAAAGAATTAGTCTATGAGGGGTGAGTAAAATATGATTGGAAAAATAAGACAATTTCCAAATAACATGCAAATTACGGGGCCCATCTACAGATCAAAGTGATGACTTATGTCAAGTATAGTTACATTCAAACAATTGGTCTTTGAGTTCTGTGCGGAAAGTGTGACGGAGGGATTAACGGACAGTCAGATGGATGCGCTAGCCGTTACATACCTTCAAATCCTTCATTAAGTTGGAGTATATAGATAATCTTACTGTCTTCTTATAGCAAATACATCAACAAAAGGTTACCAAAGTTTAAATATTTTTACTTTTATCAACGAGTGTTGATTTATTTGACATCAGAAGACACCAGGGTGAGATTCTATTTATCATCCCAAAATCATTTTTCAATTTGATCAAGTGGAAAATGTCAATTTCTGAACTCTTAAGACTCTCTGTGCGGTGATGTCATACTACTGTGACGTCATCATGTTTATGACGTCATAGCATTTTGATGTCATTTGATGTCATTACTGATGATGTAAAACAATTGGAATGTTGTAAAAGGGGATTGTTCAAAATCTACTGTCAGAGTGATATCTACTGTGGAGCACAGTTTTGTATGATAAATTACATACAATAACAGAAGGAGAGAAAGAAAGGAAAAATGATTGATTATGAGTGGATAAGTGCATAACAAACTCAAATCTATCCATGTCACAACAAATGCTTTGTTAGATGAAACAAAGAGGAAGAGTGGAAGTATGCAAATTGTGACAGATTTAGGTTAAATTACACTTAAAACCTGATAGAGGTTGTTTTACGTTAATACTCTATGGGTGGTGTAACTTGTTTGTCCTTTATGTTATTAACAAACAAGAGAGATAGTGGCCGCGCCGCTTAACAGAAATAGCGTCCATTTAAATTCAAAGGGCAGTAACTCTAAAGTTAAATGACACTAAGAAGCCCTAAAAGGGTTGTGGAGGCCACACAGGATTATACGCATCACATGACACTATATTTGAAGAAAGCTGAATAAACATCATAATTATACCTTATATCGAAATATAAAATGGACAACAAATCCTTGTAATAAAAGCAAAAGTTTCTATGTCATAATGTTTTGACTAATGCTCCTGAAACAAAACAAAGTTGTAAAATGTGGCCGTTCGGGTAAAAACCAAATATAAATTGACACCCTGGAGTTTTGATTTTGATTTCAGATGCTTGGATGGAAAGTTTATTAATTTCCCGTAAATTCTTGACAAACAAACATTCATATCGCAAATTGGGGCAGATAAGGATTACAAGTTCAGAGCTCCAGATAAGCCTTTGCCTGTGTGGGTATTAAACCCATATTTTAAGAAACTAATTGCGTATTTAAATATTTAAGTGGGTATTCATATTTTTTAAACCCACCACTTTTATTAAATTCTGGGTATTTTTCTTCATTGTTAAAAGTTTACATATCATACTTATTAAAACAATAATAATCATCAGACAAGTTTTCTACACTGACTGTCACTATCAAAATATGAATTGAGCAGAACACACATGTGAAATAGTATATTGTCCAACAGTCAGTTTTTTCAAATTGCCGACAATTGACAATTGACTTGTATTACTGGTGTCGGATTTCCTTTCATAGCTTTCAAATATATCCACCTGAAGAAGGGTAAAGAAATCAGACGCGTTGTGTGAAATAAATAAAGAAGTTAATTACCAAAAACACATAGTCTTGTAACATACAACATCTAGGCATGTGAGCATGCATTTAAATGTTCTTTTCTTTTTACCTAAATAAGTTATTATGAATAAGATCATTATTAATCAGATATCATTAAATTGAAGCACAATAGTCATTGAAGAAACATGTGTTGTAATAGCTTAGGTGAGGCAGGTAATCAAGCTGTTGACCTAATTCAATAAACTAGGTGCCTGGAATGGTCATCATTGTGTAGGGGTGTCATTTGATTGCCTGTGAAACATTGAGTTTGGAAAATATTTAAAAATTATATTACATTGAACAAAAAGATGGAACTTTACTTTTCTTAATTAAAGTATAGGGATAGTTTTTATACATATCATACCTCAATTAGGTACATAATTTAGAATATACTCCTCAACGTTGAAATTGACTGTCCCAAACAATGAAAGATGACTGAAGCATGGAATTAACATTACAAATTACCATTGTAAATGCCGTAAAGTTAGACAGACAATAATAAACTCAATACAATTATGACTGTCTTGCTATATTATGTCCTGGGAATTCTCGTATTTAAGCCCTGCCGTTATTAAGCCCATGGGCTTAAAAACGAGTTTAAATTTCGAATTAAAGCCCATGGGCTTAAAGTTGAAATTAATTTTAGAGTGGTCTCCCTTTCAAAATTTCAAACCGCAGGTACTTACTTTGACGGTATCGCGTCGAATCGGTGATTATAACACTGTCAGTGCCGTGAGAGGGTTTCACATTTTCAAAACCCACTGGTCTCCCATCGCAGGTGACTTTCTAAGCACTAAATTAGATGCCTCTGATCGATACTCAGTGGCTGTCGAGTGTAAAAACGTCCTTGTCGGGAATATTCCGATTTAGCAAACCAAATTATGTAACTTTTTCATATACGTGACAGGGAATCACAATTGTGTTTTACAACCATTCTTGATTTCATTCAGTTCTTTCCATTTAAAAGTAAAAAAGAACCATGTTTTGTTGTCGTTTACCTCTTTTCGAATTTAAGCCCAGGGCCCGGATTCACCAAACTTCTAAGAATTTTCTTAAGTGTTAACTTAAGTTTCCTTAAAAATTCTTAGCTGAGAAAAAATCTTAAGTAAGAACCCAACAAACTTCTAAGCACAAATCTTAGCTGAGATTTTCTGAAATACTTAGAATTTTCTAAGTAAGAAACACGCGGAATTATGGGATACAAATTTACGCTAAGAAATTTCTTAAGTGACGTTATGGAAATCCCCATTTCTATTAATAGCAATATTGGAACACTCCTTACACAGAGTTACATTAGCGTCGTATCTCTAAACAAAAGCAGACGTCAAATTCCAAGACATGGAAAACAGCGAAAAAAAGAACACAAGAAAGCCAAACTGGTCGGCCGAGCAAGCCCTCTATTTGACGAGGCTTGTAGAGGAGAATAAACATATTCTCCTCAGCAAGTTCGGGGCCGGAGTTACCTCACTCCGGAAAAAAGAGACGTGGGTAAAAATTACAAGCCAAATAAACGCCGCCTTCACAGGTATGTTTTCATTGAGTGACTATCGTAAGTTTTGAAAGAACAGTAGGCCTATGTCATATTCCATCTTCATGTTCACTTAACTGAACATGGTTTTTCTCTTCAACATTTCTATTTTCCATATGGATAGAACATATTTTAATAACATAAAGTAAGAGTTGAAATGTGTCAATTTTGAACAATAATGCATGTGTCCTAATTTTGATCAGCGAAAGTTATAGAAGATGAACTGACTAATGATAAATCAAATGTTTTAAAGTTTCTGAAGTACTTTATTACATATTTATTTTATTCAATAACCCTATTTCAAAATGATTTGTAGATGACTTGACATGTTGATGAACGTCTAAATTATACAATGCAGTTTTGCCAATTATATTTTATGTTAGCTAGAATGGAGGTTTTTTGTTAAGGTAAGTATGAACATATACTATGAAGAGAATTTAATATGTTCATGAGATTATGATGATACAGTAATGTTTTATATTTTATCAATACTATTGGAAAATTCATATATCATTTCAGCAAAATGTGAAATGATTGCACATAAGGATAATAATTTCATTTTACCAATTGTGAGCGATTCACACATATTAATCATCATTTTATTTTCCCAAACTGTGAAAGAATCACAAATTACTTTTCTCATTTTATGTTGCCCTAGTATGAAATAATCACATTTTATTTCTCATTTTATTTTGCCAAAGTGTGAAAGAATCACACATTTTATTTTACCAAAGTGTGAAAGAATCACACATTTTATTTCTCACATTGTCTTGCCAAAGTGTGATAGATTCACACATATTATTTCTCATTTAATTTTACAAAGAGTGAAATATTCACACTTTCTTTACCTGAATTTATTTTTTAGTTTACATCACTTTCTGTATTATGTTTTAACATTATCATAAATTTATCATTTTAATTTTATTGTTTTGACTCCCATAAAGCTTTTGAATGGCAGTCCATTAAATGGAGTTGGTTCAATCCCAACCAGAGGCAGACATAGAGTCAAATGTTTATATTAACAATTGCATGCAGAAAATGTTGTAGATTTGAGGTTATCAATATCATGAAATTATTGTAAAACATCTTATGTAACACAAATTGTTAGATGTAATCTTCATGCAAGTAAATCTTTCTAGTCTTTCATAATATTTAGATAATTGGAATATTTTGATTTAAAAACATATTGATTTATTATATATTCTTTATTTGAACATGAGGTTGTTTTCCTATGATAGGATGTGTAAGGACAATGGAGGAAGTTGAAAAGAAATGGCATAACATCCAGTCAAAATCAAAAACAGAAATTGCTGCCTTCAAGAAAGCATCCACTACCACTGGTAAGAATTAAACATTTCATGTAAGATTAATAATTTATTCAAAGAAAATTTTTGTGTGCTGAAAATATTCATCTCTGGAAATTGATTCCCCATGTCGTTATACAAATATATACTACATACAATCTATCATATTTTACCCTCTTACATATTTTTCTATACAGATAAGTAGTATCAAAATACATTATCCAAACTAAACTTGAATATGTTTCAGGTGGTGGTCCCTCTGAACAAGGGTTAAATGAAGCAGCTGAAGTTGTTTGGGATATTTTGGGAAAGGACAATGTATCCATCAGTGGGATTCCTGATTCAGTGGACACCACTCTACTTCAACTTAGCGAGTCAAAGTAAGTGATACACAACAAAACAATCTAAAAAAAATTAATACATAATATCATTATGAAAATTGTTTATTGTTCAGATAAAATTCCACCAATAATACAGTAATCATTTTCTTAAATTGCTTAATCATTTTGGACATTTATCAGGTTAAAAACAAACTATTTAAAACCATACAAGACATTGAGGTCATAAGATATTGTATATTCATTTTTTCTGAGGTTGAAGCCATACAATAATGATAATAAAAGCTTTGTCCTTGTGGTTTCTAGTATACAGTCAACAGTTTGACAATTCATAAACCTGGCTGTCTGACTGATTTATATTAGTGTAGAAATTGTAAGTATTTTAAAAAGAGACGACATACATACTTTAAATCACCAATCAAACTGATATTATTCATAAATGAATATGACTGAATAGCTTTTTCCTTAGTACTTCAACCACAACATAGTAAATAATTTATTTACACACAATAATATAGGCAGCTTTGACCCGTACAAATTGAATGATGAAATATGATTCAATTTACATTGATTTTAGCGATGTCATGTCAGTCATTGACATTCAGACCCTGACAGCCATGGGTGGGTCCCTGTCAACAGTTAGAGATGTTGATATCCAAAAGAGTCTCCAGCCCCCGAAGACCCAGAAGAGATCAGCAAATCCACACTCTTACAGTGATCTGTTAGAGAAAAAAATCAAACTGGAAATTGATGTTCTTGAATTAAAGAAAAAAATAATGGAAGAACAGCTCAAAAAGATTATGGAAGAGTAGGAGTTATAAATCAGATCATGTCCAAATGTATTTGTGAGTATTAATAATAATAATGAGAAATACTTTTAATTCGGTACTCCTCCACATTTTCATCATTTGGGGGATAAGTGTATATTTAAAATCAAATTCTTTAATTTTAATGTTTTAATCTAAATAGCAAGTTGCAGTTCATAAGGGATTTTAGGGTTTTCTCACCTCATGGTAATTTTGTTATTAAAGAAATTTGACATTTAACAATATTCCGGGATTGCAATAAAACCTAACACTACCTTTCAAAATATTATTCAGCATTCAACCTGTCCATTTCTACATATATACACATTGGTTTGTACATCTTGAAATCATTTCAAGTAGGTAAATTATTTGATAGTTTAAGAGCTGCCTTTCCTGATAAAAATTGATTGTCTTGCAAATCACTGAATTATCCTGACAAAATGTGCTGCAGTGCCTTTCAGAAATTAACATTTTCGAAGGACATGATCTGATTTATCTGGGAAAGAAAAAAAATGTTAAACAAATTTTACATTTTAGGTATTGAAATGTTTATTTATCTATTAGTGCCGCTGTGTTTTTTTGGTAATGGTGAATATTTTTGCTGTTGTTTATATACCCCTCTTATGAAATTATTTATGTCTCTTAATTTGGACATAAATTGTATATATTTATGGAAAAGCATATCAAAAAATACATTGCAAAATATCTCCATTTTTCTAACTCTATAATTATCATACTTTTTTGACTAAATAAAAATGATTTGGACATTGATCAATGCAGAACCAACAGCCATTTTTAAAAAGAGTGATAGTTCAGTGAATTATTATGAGCTTTAACACCTTTGTGATCTAATAATATTAATATTTGTCAATATTTCACATTTGCTTTGAACCAACAACACAGTCAATAAATGTTGAAAAGTTTTTACTGCTGTTTGTATTAAATTCAATTTTTGGATGTTCACAATGCATTGGAGATATTATATACTTGGTCTTACCTAGAAGTGTGTATTTGCAAAATGATCTCGGTAAATCAAGTTGTGGCCTGGAACCTGCTGAGGAATCTCTGGTTGATTGTCCTCATCTGGACGGATTTCTTCCTCGTCAGGCATAGGTATATTTCTTATCTTGCAAATATTGTGCAATACAGCACAACATGTGATGACCTATGTAAAAGAACCATATTTATGAAGATTGACTTATAATGGAGACTTATAATATATATTCATTTAAGCCTATAGCCTTTTTAGAGATATATTAATAATCCTTATAATAATGAATGCCAGCAATCATTGTGAAGTGGTCCTTAACATAAAAGAAAAAGTGGATTTAACAATATACCTAATCTTTCCTATTGCTTCTTGATTTGCATTTCTTTTGGTGCAAAGTATTAGATTTGTTTAGACACTATTTTTTAGTATTTTATATTCATGAGCAATTAATATCACCTTAAAATAATTTTTGCCACGTGTAGGACTTTTAAGATTTACCTTAGACAAGAATTGATTTGATATTTTGGGCAATTATTATACATATACATAAATAGTATTCATGTTTGAATGGAAACTTGGTTCACAGTTTATAGAATTACTAATACTTTTAGAGGTTCAGTAAAAATTATTTCATACATTCATACCCCCAATTATTTATTCAAAAATACACACAAAGGATATTTACATGAAAGTTGGTTATACCTTGCATGTTTTTTGTGGTGTCAACCTTACTTCTCCATGCAAAACATGGAAGCGACGTTTCAGCTGGCCAATACCTCGTTCGACCACACTTCTTGTCTTCTTGTGAGCTCTAATAAAAATAAACAATTTTTAGAAGAACTCTTTTAATATATAGTGAAATGTTAAAATTTTGAAAGGATATTTCTAATTTTCAATTTTTATCTGAACTTCTTAGTATAATGCATGTACTTAACAGATGCTCTTTATTAGGTCAAAGAAATATATGGATCATCATAAGGATATTTTACTCGTCACTTGATGAAAATCATATTAATAATAACGATCTACGTAATCCATTAAGGTCTCATATTGCGACTTTGCAAGATATTTTGGAACTTTCCATATTTGAAAACGATTTCAGTTTTGATGAAACCAAGTTAAAGTTTTATAGTCAACTTTAAAGGGGAATAACTCTGATTTGATCACGTTCGAAACATGGCAGTGATCGGACACAATATTTACCTGTTGTAAGATGTCTGAGACCCGGGATTTGGACGCAGATACGGGGTGAGGAGCCAGTCTCTGCAGGGATATCCACTATCTCCCAACAAGTGACAACCGCCAGGCATCATGTGGCGGGAGAATAGTGCACAAACACCGCTCTCTGTCAAAATTCTCGAGTCATGAGTGGCTCCGGGCCATTTGGCAACGACATCGAGCAACATGGACCTGTGATCAAACACCACCTGAGTGTTTATGCTGTGGTAATGTTTCCTATTCACATAAGCAGGTTCGTGTAGGGAAGGTGCAATTATCTGGATGTGAGTTCCATCTATTACACCTACCACTCCGGGAAAATTAGCGATTCCATAAAAGCCAAGTTGATTTCGCCTGATGTCAGCTGCATTCGTAGGGAAATGAATAAATTGTTTAACAATGCCAGGGGATGATAGAGCATTAATGACATCATGTACAGCTCTACTTACAGAGGACTGTGACACACCTAAGTGGTCGGCATTGCATAGCTGCATTTTACCGGTGGCAAAATAACGCAGTGTCAAAAGAACTTTGTCTGTGGCTGATAACGGCTTACTTCTTTTGGTTAATGGTGATATTTCATCAGATATCAAGTTTACTACAAATTGTATACCGTCTTTTGTCAATCGGAATCTTCTTGTAAGCTCATTTTCTGTGTATGTTTCCAAAATGTTCGAGCGATCAATGTGAATAAAAGCATTGGCAGCCATCTTTGTTTTGTTAAGAAAATTCTTAAATATATAAGTAACCTATAAAGGATTCTTAATGTTAAGAACAAACTTAAGCACTGAGATGTTTGATGAATGTTGCTTAAGAAAAAAACTAAGTATCATGTAGGTTGCTATGGAAACTAAGAATTCTTAGCGGATTTAAGAATTCTTAAGGCTTAAGAAAATTCTTAGAAGTTTGGTGAATCCGGGCCCAGGGCTTAATTTCAGTTGAAATGTTTCAACGCTCACATGGGCAAAATTCAAAATTAAGCCCTGGGCTTAAATACGAGAATTCCCGGTAATAAAGACCGATAATACTGACTCTGTTTGAGAAACATGAGAAACTGATTCTATTTGATATGAAATCAAATGTTTTCAGTGAGATACATGATGGTTCTTTATATAAAACAGGGGCGTAGCTAAGGTAAAATGAAAGTGTAGGCAATATTATTGGCAATGATTGAGGGCGTGCCCCCTCCCCTCCCCACGAAATTTTGAAATATTCATTTACAAAAACGCGATTTCCTGCGTTTTCTGGTGTATTTGTTAGCTTTTTCAAAACCTTTAAGATTTGAGTATTCATTCCTGTTTTTGTTAATTATTTTTGATGATAACAAGATTTGAAACATCTTATAACATGTTTTCCACAAACCTTAATTTTGAGCCTGTAAGCTTTTACGAAGATTTTCAGGTGAAGTAACAGAAAAACAGTCAATTATCTAATGATAAACATGAAAATATTATATCATATTTGTCAAGTCGCTATATATAGCATAGGCTAGGAGTTAGATCAATCATAGAAAAGGTTTTCTATCTTTATATTTGAAAGTTTATTACTTCTATTACTTGCTTGCATTCAATTGATAGTATTTAACTAAACTAGGCTATTAACTGTCGAATCCATAATTTGGGAAACATTTTTAAAACAGACATAGAGTTAGAAAAACATGATCTCATTCTGTTTGTAGATCATTCAAAAGGTGTTGTTCCAAGTACATATGTAATCTGGACGCATATTTCATTTTTTTCAGCGAACATGAACGTTAATTTGATTTTCATTGAAAACATGTAGCTAGGCCTAACTTGGATTTATATTTTGATACATTTTTTATACAGTCATGAGGTTAATTATCACTACTTTAGACTAATAGAAGGTTTATTTCACTGATAGAACCGAGTATCCGATTTATTATAATTAAAAAAAGTAAATTTAGAAGTTATCGTGGTCATTGGAAAACTGATTGTGTCACTTTTAAGAGCCACCCCGTGAGTTGTTGGAGTCAAATATGCCAAACTTAATCAATGGTGTCATTTGAGACATACCAAAAAGACATATTTCAAAGCTTATTGGTTTTTTTACAGTGACAAAGGAAGGTAGAACGTCGCAATTATGATCGAAAACCAGACAGTGGCGCGCGTCAAATAGTCAAACGTAATTTTGGAGACATATCTAAAACAGCCAGGAGGGCAGTTAGGAGTTGATAGCGTTTGTTAGGTTATATAACTAGTATCCATGAATATCGGGCGTGATATCTACACCTCTTTGCATTTATAAGGCTGTTTTTATATTTTCATGGAAAACCAGTATTTGTCATGTATATGTCTTTTGGACATGAAAAGGTAAGATGTTTTGATATTATATCACCACATATGACATTTAGGTTCGTATCAAAGGTAAATAATATTTTATGAAAATCACGGACAGGCTCTCTAAAAGGAATTAATGTAGGCCCGTGTACAGCGATACCAGAATATTATTTGTATTTGACATAAATTGTAGTTACTTAATGTATATAATATTGTCCGCTTTTTCGATCAGCAAGTTTTGAACATGTTTTTCACACCACTGAATCCGTTGTTATTTTCAACATTTCAGTAGCCTACTATGGTCTTTTTTAGATATAAAAAATTATGTGACATTTGACATATGTGACTCAATCCAATTAAGGCAATATGCGAGTGATACTTCAAAAAGCTTCTTTGATATATATCTCATTCCTTTCAAATAATTTAGATTTTATTTTCATTTAAAAAAAAAACCAAGAATCATTGAAGACTTGGTACCTTTGAGGAAATTTTAAAGTATGTGCATTTGACCATTCTCCTGTTAAAATGCCTGTTTTGTATTTGTTTTTTTCACTCAGTACAGCCAAATCTGGGTATGTAGGTCCGCTACAAGATTCTTTCAATTGTTTAACTTCCACGGGGGACTCAAAGGTTTTGTTGGGCAACTTAGACTGGCCACAGGCCGGAATATGTCCGAAATTCTGCTCTGCATCTCAACGGAACATGTAGAATCACGTTAGACGTTCAGAGTGATGTCCCTTTGTTTAATGAAGGTAGACCACTAGGTCTACACTATCGTACAAGTATTTCAGGAAATCGCTCTCATTCCAACAGCTTAGGATCGAGCCTCAGTCACGTTTGCCCATTTAGATTTTTAGTATAGGCGCACTGTACATAGAAACCCGCTTTTTATATGGCAATTTTTCTTTACTTTCTGAACTTTAATATTTCAATTTCTGTTTATAACTTTTACTCGAGAAAATTATGTGTAGGCAATTGCCTTTTTGCCTAAAGGGTAGCTACGCCCCTGTAAAACGACATTGATGATTCTTGAATAAATTATGACATAGCAGAGAGATTAAGATTGAATGGTGAAAGAGAGAGGATATAGTCAGCATGTACGACGTCTGCAACACCTTGCTGCTTTATTAACCGACCAATACTGTAAGCCCATTGAAATTTGTTCAACATATTTATATAAAGATATTCATAAAACTTAATCTCAGTTAAGAAGCCGTCAGTCTTTGAAAATGTTACTGTTCAACACAAATTTTCAAGGCATGATATTGTTAACGGACCAGTGTATTCGCGGAGCACTGCTTTTCACAAGGCAACACTTTCTTCAGATCGGAACATATAGTATGTAACAGAGCTCCAGATAATTATTTGAATCAAGGGTTATTTCACTCCTCAGAATAAAATTTGAAGAGTACAATTTCCAAGTGAAAATAAACTAGGCGTATATCAAGGTTTATCATTTTCAGATCCTCATTACAAGTTCACTGTATAAGGGCTTGCATTAAACAAAAGTGACCTTCGAACATGAAGTATGATTAAAAGAGATCATTTCAGATAAACTCGATAATCTTCATTTCCACACAGGTTGCCATCAAGTAGGCTTCTGTTCAAGACTTAGAGATCAGAAATGACTTGTAATGTGGGAAATTTATGCGTATCTGTTACTCATTGATTTCATTTTTAATGCTTATATCTGAATTACCCGTGGGTATTTTACGCAGACACATATCTCATCTGGAGCCCCCTGTAATAAGTTTTAACATAATTCAAAATTAAGATTTCACCTAGTTATTTCGATTGGCGTCATTGTTCATTAAACATTATAATTTTGATGTATCGTGTATATACGCACTGAGTTTCTTTCATTCGGATAAAAAGTATATTTTGAGTTATTTTCATTACGCAGACAATATTTTTTCTTACTTATATTGACATTTCTTTTGGGTATTTTACGCTAAAACGTAGCTTATCTGGAGCTCAGCAAGTTGAAACACTGTCCTAGCCAGCAATGATAAAATCAACCATGCAATTTCAATCCAACTATTTTTTAAAAAACCCAATTTAAATCAACTTAAATTTACATAAATACATAGATTTTGATATCATTATTTTGCAAACACCATTATCAAACTGTAAATGATCTGAACTAATGACATATAAACAGTTTAGTAGAAAATAACTCAGTGCAGAATATTACCTTTGTGTGTGAGGTAGTCCAAGGGTGTGTATCCGAGGTTGTTTTGTTTCTTCAAGTCTGTTTCAGGACGCTGCTCAAGCTGCTTTTTTACCACTTCAGCTTTGATTCCTCGCCTCCTACACAGGAAGTGGAGTGGAGTGTTTCCGTATCTGTCTGCCTTGTCTCCCTGATTGATCAATGTCAGAATATTCTCTATCGGAAGTGATCCCTTGCAAAGAACATGAAGCGGTGTTATTCCACTGTCATCTTGCTTGTTGATGTCTCCATTTGCTGTGTTCACTATTTGAAGGACCACATCAAGTTCAAGCTTTCCATTTTTACAAAGATGATGTAATGGTGTAGTTCCATGTTCATCACCTTTATTGAAGTCACCGTTCCCCTCCTTTATCAATAGATCTATCATCGAATCAGGTTGAAGGCCTGACTTTGCACAGAGATAGTGCAGTGGGGTGCTATTATGCTGTTCACACTTGTTTAGATCGCCTTTACCTTGGGTGATAATCCACTGAATCTTTTCTGTAGTAAATGTACAAGATTTGAAAAGATAGTGAAGTGGTGTCTTCCCAAACCTATCAGAAATATTTATGTCCCCACTTCCGTCAGCTATGATCAATTGCATGGCATTGATGACCACATCCCGTAGCTTATCATCGTTATGTCCATCAGCAGCTGCAGAGTTCCTGAACTGACAGAGATAGTGAAGAGGTGTCTGCCCATACTCATCACCAATATTCACATCCCCTCTTCCTTCAGTAATGATCAATCGTACAGTCTTCAAGTTATCCTCAGCAGAGGCACCAGTAAAATTCTTGAGCCGACAGACATGATGCAGGGGTGTTCGTCCTTCCTTATCCTTCATGTCCACATCAGCGCCAGCCTTCACTAAACTGTGCACCGCTGTCATGCGTCCATTCCGCAGGGCTGTCCACAACATGGTCTCTCCATTCTCTCCTGGCTTATTTACGAATTGCTTTGAACCTTTCTGGAAAAAAGGGTTACTAAACTGATTAAGATTTATCTTTTAATTTGAACTTGATAAATTTACTATCAATTTTAAAATTTCAGGCAAAGTTATGTTGATTGTTCAAATACATGTACATGTCAGTCATGTCACTCAGTCATGTAGAACAGTAGGATAGTATCATACCGAAATAAGAAAATATTTTAGTGTATGCAATTTGTTTCTTTTTTCTCTTCTGTTTTGTTTTAATTCATCATTCATGTCACTAATATCAGAAAAGGATATAATTCAACATTAATTGGTAGATATTAATTATAACACAAGGAATCTTGATATCTAATTAATCACAAGACAATGCCCAAAGTTAGAAGTAAAACAAATAAAGTAAATGGGTGAGTAATTGTCCTACTAGGGTAATACTTCAGCCTTTAGCTGCAAGATATCCCAAGTTGAGGACAATGTTATGACACTAAGTGATTCTCAATTTAAAAAAGGTAAACTACCTTCAATTGTGTATATTGCAGAAGTATGTACCTGATCCCTCAAAAGCCAAGACAAACGTGCTCAAGAACCCCCAGCCACATGTTCATATGATACACACTATACCCTCTACAGAAGCATTTCAAACTGATGTCCATTTAATGCAATATTACTATGCAGTTAAGAAAGAATACAAAATGGAAAGTATTGTGCATATTGTACCAATAATCTTATCACTCAGGACATTTTCATAACCACCTGAAATATGACAACTTACAACATGACTTGAGATTGGCGTAATTGAGATTATAAAAAGGGAGACAAATACATTCAATGTGCCGTTCAAGATGTGATTGGAGCATAGTTACCATTGAGGTTAAATAATATACTACCGTCAAAAAATAAAGGAACGCATATAATTACTGGCTTCACTCTAGAATTTTTAATTTCATTTTACAAAGTGAAAATGGGAAAATGTCAATATCTTGTGTGTCTACCACTTTTGGCAATGCACTCTCGACACCTTGAAATGCATACTCGCTATCAGGCAGCGAATTGTTGCCCTTGGAATCTGTCGCCATTCTTGCTGAAGAGCTGTTTTCAGTTGGTCCAGATTGGTTTGAGCTGGCTCTCGGGCATACGTTCTCCTGCCAAGAACATCCCATATATGTTCAATGGGGGAGAGATCTGGAGACCTAGCCGGCCATTCCAGCGTCTTGATATTTGAATTTTAGAGAAAGTTTGTGGCAACTCTGGCTCAATGAGGACGAGCATTATCGTCTTGCAACTCAAAATTTATTCTAGCATTACGTGAAAACGGAATAACTACTCGTCTCAAAATTTCGTCAACATAGCGCTGACCAGTTAAGTTACCGTTCACGATCAGCAACTCCGTTCTCCTGTCGTAAGTTATCCCTGTCCATACCATTCCGCTGCCACCTCCGTATCCATCGTGTTCCAAAACAGTTGCTGCACGTCTTCTCCAACACCGTTTTCTGCCATCTGTAAACCTCAAACAAAAGCGAGACTCGTCAGTAAACATTGTTTGACGCCATTCCCTCCGATCATGTTGCACATGACGTCAGGCCCACAGCAAACGTTGGCGTTTGTGATGTGCTGACAGAATCACTCCTTTGAATGGACGTCGTGCTTTTAGACGGGCAGCACACAGTCTTCTCTTTGTTGTTGAGGTGGAAACTTGAATTCCTGTCATTGTACGGAACTCCCTGGTGATTTCTGGTGCAGATTTGAATCTGTTACGGAGTGCAATTAGTCGCACTAACCCTTCTTGAGGAGCGTTTGTCTTCTTTGGTCTTCCTCGACCAGGTCTCAATTTTACACCTCCTGTATGTCTATACCGGTTCCATATTCTTGAAATCACACTTTTTTGATTTCCCTTCAATTGTGATGTTCCTGCCTCTATCATACCGATGAGTCGCCATTGCCCTTATCACTGAGATACTGTCTTGGTGGCATTTCGTCTTAAAATCTCAATTCGCTTTATGATTCTGTGTTCCGTTTTCAATGTGACAGAATGCAGGTTTGCCATGCTCTTCTTATAGGCAAGAATGCGTGTGATGCACGTGCAAAATTTTTAACGGTTAGGTGGTTGCGTTTGAATGTAGCGCCCAGGAGAACAACTGTACCCCTGAATTAATTCTTGAAATCAGAAATATGCGTTCCCTTATTTTCTGTCGGTAGTATATGTTCGGGGTAGAAAATGGGTTTGTATGTGACCTTGACTTGTAACATTAAATGAGAACATTGAACTAAAGGATTTTTATTTACTAGTTCTCAATATGTATAGGGCTTCCCAAAATCCTTGGTTCATGTGCTGTTAGTCAAGGGCCATAAGGAAGATTTTTTTTTTATTTGTCAACTTCTTTACTGTAGGGAATGTGACCACTGTCGTGTACTTGGTAAGGAGGGGACGTTCCAAGATGGCGACCAAAACAGTACAACAGAGTTAGGTGTCTGATTCCATTGCTCGTTCCTCCCAATTGTCAAGGATTAAATGGTCAGACTTAACTTTGAATAGTCAATGTATAAATAAGGAATATATTAGTGCAGTGTTTGGTTGCACAAACTTCAAGAAAATAACGTAATTGCCATATAAAGTTGAAGTTTATCGCACTTATATTTTCGAAGCGGGGATTACTACTCTAGAAGTGTATTTTCCTACCCTTAAGTAGCTTGAATGTAATAGATATCGTCACACACAGATGCTATTGGACGTAATAAAGATTTCTGTGCAAATGAAAGTGATTTGCTTGAGTGATTAATTAGTTATTGCAAAATTACAAAATCAACAAGGCAGCAGAGGGAACTCGGTGTTAAATCGACGGAGGGGACCCATAAATAAAGGTTGGGAGGGGACTTTTTGGATGGGGAGTGGACTCAATTTCAGATTTAATCAGAACTAACAAGATTTCATGTAACTGTTACTGCATTCAATCATATTTGAATCCCTATGCATACGAGGGTTATCCCAAAAGTTTGCAGCCGGAATATGAAAACATGCCTGAAACGCAACAATACTGTGCGTGCATGAAGAACCTTCATTGAGGTGTAAATGGTATGACTCTGCTCCTTCATATAGCACCATTAAACATTGGTGTGCTGAATTTAAACGGAGTAGAGTAAGCACTAAAGACGAGTCCCGTCCTGGTCGTCCATCTGATGTCACCACAGGTGAAAACATTGACTGTTCTTGACACAATAATGCTAGACAGGCGAGTGACTATCAGATACTTAGCTGATACTAACCACATCAGTAAAACATCAGTTGAACGAATTAAAATTGAACGTTTACATATGAATAAGGTATCAGCACGCTAGGTCCCCAGAATGTTATCTGAGGACCAAAAGCGAAAACGTGTCATGGTCAGACAGCAACTTCTTGACGAGTATCGCGCAGATCCAGAATCATTTTTCGCTCATGTCGTTACTCAAGATGAAACCTGGGTTCATCATATTGATCCTGAGACCAAAAAGCCAAAGCATGCAATGGAAACACAGCACATCACCCACCCCTAAAAAGTTCAAATCTTGTTCCTCCAGTCCGAAGGTCATGGCATCAATCTGATTAAAATCAGATGGAATTCCGCTTGTTTAATTTCGTTTCGTTTTATTTCCGTTTCGTTTCGTTTCGTTTCACTTTAACAAGCTATATTCCATCTGACACTGCCCCGTTAAGTTGAATGTCCCGGGCTTACGAGAATTAACCAATCAAATTCTAGGCTATTAATGCCATCAGCCTGGACTCCATACAGTGTATGTTCGGTGTTGCGCGGAGTTAGGCATGGCGAAAACAGCCGATCTGTTCCAAGTGCTTCGTTCGGCATGTTTCTTCAGCGATCATTGAATATTGACATTTCATGTACTGTGAATATAAATATTTGAAAAATGTAGATATTGACAGCAGGCGCCATGTCCTCCTGTCTTAAACCCAAACGGGTGTATTGTAAGACGAACATTTGCGTGATATGTGGTTTCTCGTTTGTGCAGAAGGAAATTTCAGAAACGGGTGCCTAAATTGTAAGAAAGTATTTTAAAGAAAAACTGCGTTTCAGTGAAGAGAGAGTAAATACCATAAAGACCGAAAGGTTTGTTTTCCTGTAGATTCCTTCGTCGTGATGCGCCAATGTGAAATTAAAAAAAGAAAAAGTAAAAAACACTTTTGTCCGTGTTTTAGACGGTTTTATTATCCCGATCAGGGTGTTGGTTCCCGAACGAGAACTATTACCCGACCGAGGGGTTTGCAGAACCTGACAACGATCCGACGCGAAGCGAGTTCGTTTCTTGCTTTGACCGCCTTACAATACATGTGAATCTTAACTATCCAGTAAACAATGCACAATTTTGACTTGTTCGACTTTGAGTTCGGAATTTCCAAATTCTTCAGCTATTTCGCGGGGATGCAGTGATTTCGTAGACAAACCAATTTCGTAGACACGAAATCCAGTGAAGTCGTAGACAAATCGAGCAGTGAATTCGTAGACAGGTTATAAAACAGGATTAGAAGTAATAATAACAAACCTTTATTTATCCAGCTCAAGGATTCGAACACTAATATATAGGTTCGATCAAAGAAATAAAGTGAATAAAAACTATAATAGTCAATTTTGTTGTATTTTGAAACTATTAAAGTAATCCAACATTCATGTGTTATTATCAATTCTTTTAGTTCTTGTTTGATCTTTTAAAAAAATTAATTAAGGTAACAAGCCCTCCTGTCTAATGCTTTGCCTTTCGTTTGACTGAACTTAAATGAATAATAAATCAATAATATATGAATGATATACTATATCATTTACAAATGAATTACTCGTGTCTGTTATTATTTCTGATGCTTTGTCATCTTCAATATCTGAAAGATATATTTATATTTCGATTAACTCTCCTATGTTGTAGGTGTAGGTTTAGTTATGAATATTCAGATTTCTCGATCGATAACAATTTCACTTTGTCCCCTTCTCCTGTTAGTATTGTAATATTTAATCTTTTGACATTTTGTTATATTTAAATATTTGTGTATATAACTATACAAACATTGCTATATAGACAAAAGTTCGGACTGAAAGAATTAAAACAATTTAATATGTAACATTCAATATTGATCACTATCTGGAAGTTCTAAGAGTGTTTAACAATTTATATGAGGGTCCGAAGTCGACATGACAAGCCAAAATGCTGTACTGGCCCAGTGTCGCACCAGCGTTGATAAACCGTACCGGCCCGGTGATGGCGCACGATGCTGAATTGCTACCTGGGATGATATAAACTACTATAAAAGATAATAATAATTAAAAATAAAAGCCAATATTGACTTAGAAATAAAAAAATTATACTGTCTACGAATTCACTGTCTATGAAATTGTGTTGTCAACGAAATTCCCGTATCTACGAAATTTTTTGTCTACGAGATCACCGCAAGCCATTTCGCGTACTTCGTCCGCCCTTTTAACGGTGACCCGAACAATGGAAGTAACGCGTAATCTGATTGGTTATATTTCAATAGGTTGTTGGTTGGGAGTTCAAGGACGAAGGTCAATCTGGTGACCCCTCTAGCGGGATAGTGTCAGATGTTAGTATCGCATATTGATGATGGACAAATGTTAAGCGCGCGATACTTCATCTGATTTTAATCAGATTGGTCATGGCATCCGTTTTCTGGGACTCTCAGGGTATGATATTGATTGATTATTTAAAGAAAGGTTCTGTGCAAAGGTGTGTTGCTGTTGCAGGACAATGCTCCCGTTCTCACCGCCCAAATTGCAGTCAGTGCAGCACAGGATTGTGGGTTCAGGATTCTCCCCCACCCAGCCTATTCCCCAGACCTAGTCCCCTCAAACTTCTTCCTCTTACCTCGACTGAAAACAGAGCTCCGTGGCCAAAGGTTTGAGACTGACGATGACGTCATTGCTGCAGTAGAAGAGTTTTTTGGGTCTCGTGATAAGAACAGGGTCTAGATTTTCGAAGGTCTCTTAGTGCTAAGAGAGTCGTAGGCCAATGTTAATTGATGGTACTTACGACTATCTTAGTGCTAAGAGAGCTTCGAAAATCTAGGCCCTGGTTTTCAGATGGGTTGCAGATGTTACAAAAACGCCGGAGCAAATGCATTGAGGTCAAGGGTGATTATGTTGAAAAATAAGTCATAAAAATGTGAATGTTTTTTATTTTGATGGTCAGGCCGGAATTTTTGGAACACCCCTCGTATTCTACATTTACAAACCAATGTATGCACAGGGAACCATTTCACTTTTTTCTATTTTATTATGCTAGATGGACAAATTGCAATATAATTGTATTAAGTGGCCAGAATTGTTCCACCCTCAAGCTTTTTGTCAGTTTGTAAAACAGGCCAGATTTACCCATGGGTAAGCAATTAAGGCTCCAAGAGCAGTGATTGGCTACAGGCAGACTGGGGACGATCGTATCAGACCAAGAGCCCCTCCTTGTAACCGTCGCTTGAGTCAGAGAGTTCAAAGGTTATTTAGAGAGAGAGAAACACATGTGCTTATAGTAAAATGAAAGTTCAAGGCACCAATAGAAGTGAATGTAAGTTTTGAGAGAAGATATACTTCAAACAATGACTTGAATTACTGCAGTGTACTTCTGAATGGTTTTCCTTTGAAATGGTGAAATTCTGGTACAGGTTATATAATCATGCTGTTATTAAGTGAATGCAAAATCTTAAAAATCAATTCCTGAATTACCTTCTCCACTGTTTCTTTTTAATGGAATGTACATTTTAATTCCATGTGTGTCCCATATACGGTGTATTGATGGATTCGGAAGCCAAGTCCGCACCAAAGTTATATCACTGTCGGGCATAATGTCCCTTTAAGCTTGTTTATGGTAGCCCACACAAAGTTTCTATTACAAAATTCTTCCAAGGCCCACCTCTTTCTCTCCTTATAACATTGATCTCTCCAGACACCACGATGCAGAAGCATTGTCCAAAATTGTCTATATTTTTCTTTCCTTGCTTTTGAATTACCTGGATTTTCTTGTAAGATGTTTCTTTCCCACCACATTTGCCTATTTGAATTGTCAGTTATACACGGTTTACATAAACAATGTGGAAATTCTTCAGCATCAGGATGTTGTGGGATGACAAAATCTGGATAATCTGGCTCAAAAGCTGTAATTGTAGATGTAGATGAAGATGTCTCAGAGGTAATCTCTCTTATTTCCCAATTATGGTGGTGAAATAATTGGTAGATTGTTTCTCTCTGCAATGGTGTAACCATGAGTGTAAGAGACTGTTGTTCTTCTTCATATTCAGTCTCCATTGTATCCATGAAAAAGCAAATGATTAGACTTATTATTCTCTTAGAACTCTGAGAGAGGAAATGAAAGTTGGAAAAGGTTTCCCAGTAGCCATAGTCTGAGGAAATTGTAAGGATATTTCTTTTCGTAATTAGATCCAAATTATTTTGTAAGTCTGGGATAAATAGGATGATATGTCAAGTTTCAAGCTAAATTTGTTCACTACTAGTGTGCCAAGTTGTCTACACAATTTATCCATTATCGTAAATACACTTGTCAAAAGAGCCTTGACATTTAACGGTGCCATAAATTTGACTGATACTTGAAGGAAGCATTTTTTAACAATTTCTTCTCACGACTTTTGTAGCCATATTGTGGATTCTTAGATCTCCATGATGACGTACATTATCTGTCAACATTCTCGTTCCAATGAAAACTGCCAACTGGGCTCTCATGTTATAAACGCTGTCCGAAAATGATATCCTTTTATCCTGGAATATATTCATAACATTATTTCAACATAGAAGGTCTTTTGCCAAATTATAGTCATCTGGGTATTTGAAAATGACAGAATTCTTAATAACTGAAGTCAGCAGAGATACGGCTTTCTGGCCGGTTAGTACAATGTGAGATGGTTCATAATTGGGGTCCTGTTTGCATCTGACTGCAAGACGAGTGATCATTTTGGTAATTCAACAATATTTAGGAGTGAAGATCTCAGTTTTCCACTGTCCCCGTTTGTTGCTCTCACTGCATAGTGAAAGTGAGTGGAAACTGGCTGAACTTTATCTGCTAGCTGCTCATGCCAAGTACTGCCATGTTTATATTGTGGACCAGTAGATACGGAAGTCATAGCTTTTCTCATTGCCTTCACTCCATGCCAGACTTCACTTTGGTTGATGACGTCACTATCCCATACAAACTTGTTTACAGAGAGGTTTCTGTCATGTGTGTGTACGCGTACAGATACATCTTGAGAATCCAGGTATTCATATATCTTCCTGGTTCCAACCATCTCGTGACGCTGTGACACCGGGTCCTGATGCTTGGTGACATGTTGGCACTGTAACAGTTTATGCGTTTTGTCTCCTATGGCAACAACACTACTGTCTTTGGAATTTTTTCGCCATTTATGTCGAGCATCAGTTCCAATATTGATGCACCCTAATGCGCTTTCTATTGTATTCTCATATTCAGCTTTAACAAAGTCCTTGTACTTAGAGAAATTTTCTTTTCTATGATACTTTGACAAGCTGCCGATCCTAGCACCTCTGCAAAACCTGCTATATTGCACAGGTAAAATTCCACTTGTATGAAATGCATGGCATATTCTTTCATTGACGAGGTATTTATTGTCGGGTAAAAAATTGTGACGATGCAACCCGATATTGGTGGGATCGGCGGCACCTCAGCTTCATTTTCATGACATGTCCATCATTAGACCCTTTAGATAGAGATAGCTTACTCAGACATCCTCGCCCATGTTTTTCAGCGAATATGTGCAAACATAACTTCATTGATGATTCAGAAATCACAAAAAATTTATCGTCAGTGTCCCCTGCTCCAGTTGTAAGATGAGTATTGAGGAGATCTTGTGTTTTCAAGCCGCGATTTTGTAAATAATATGTCAATACAGTGCAAGGAGCTTCAGAACTATTGACACAACTATTTCTTTCTGTCATCAATTGGGTTTTCGCCTGCTTGAGTTGTGAAAGTATGTTTTCTTTCACATTACCATCTCCAGGTTGAGTCAAAGAAATTGAGTTGTATTCAGAAAACTTAGTCAATTTCAGAGGAGAGATTAGGTTGTTATCAAGTGTGAAATATCTAAAAATATTATATTTTAGATAATGTCCCCATTAGAACTTAGTGAAAAAAATATTTGTTTGAATACTGAGAAACATTGATTCAACATTTGTAGGTGTTAAGTGTTGTCATATAACTATAGATGAGGTTATCCTTTATCCCTAGGGATAGTGGCCCATCCCGCTGGCAGCATTGGCCAGGATCGGATCACACCTGTCTTGTAACGAGGGAGTGTTTTTCTTGGGAACATAGGGGTGAAATTGATATCATGAATGAAAAGCTCTTAGCCACTCAGAGACTGCTGCTATGGCAACACATAGTTAGCTGATCACATGACACACACACTGGTAAATTTGAATTGTGGTAAATGTATTTGAATTTTCTTTTAAAAGTTCTCGTTTTAGAGTGTATAATGTTTCAGAACTTTAACTGTGTGTTCCTAAACTATTGTTTTATAAACTTACAAAAAATCTTGTAGAAATGTTCAGTTCTTATTTTGATCATTTGTAAAGTAAGTGGCTACCGAAATGTATTTACAGTGAAAAGACACTCTTCACTGGAAATTTTTACTCCACCCATCCTGCGTATAAGGATTTACCTTCCCCTTTATCACGAAATCATATCACTGCCATGTTTCCATTTCTTGTATCTGACGGATTTGAATTCCATGTTGTCTAAAAGATTCATGTCATCACCATTTTGCGTTTCAATAAGAATATCTTAAAGAGCAACTCCGTGAGTTGTTGGAGTCATATATGCCAAACTTAATCAATGGTGTCATTTTATCGCGAAGTATCGACTGTTACCAAAAAGGCATATTATTTTTAAAGCTTATTGTTTTTTTTAAAATGACAGTGAGAAGGTATAACGTCGCAATTATGATCGAAAACCGGACAGTGGCGCGTGTCAAATAGTCAAACGTAATTTTGGAGACTTATCTAAAACAGCCAGTAGGGCAGTTAGGAATTGATAGTGTTTGTTAGGTTATATAACTAATGTAACAGACGTGGATGTTTGTAGAATTGAAACCTTTCCAAGACTTTGCGTTGTGATTTTAAAACCAATGTCCACGCAGTTTCCCAGATTCGAGATGTAGCTTTTGCGATAAATAACACACAAGTAAGTTGCCTTTAAATATTTAAAATAACAAAAAGTAAACTTTACAGAGTACAAACTCAACAATTACTGGGAGTATAGCCCCTAGTAAAGAAAATTAAAATTTAAACCCTGCTTCTAGAGCTAGTAAATGTCTGTGTGTGTCTTACGCGGTAGCTATGTAAGTATAAGCCTCCCGCCAAACCCGTGACTAAGTGCTAATTAAAGTCTAATAATAACCAATTAATTTCTACGTTAAATCTGTTCCCCTGCACCACCCGTTACTGATCTAATCTAAATCCTACAGCTAACACGCTATGGGGGAAGGGTCATCTGTCTATTACCGAGACAAGAACTGTCCAATCACTGGACAAGCGCTGCAATAGACACTGCAAGGGGTCGGCTGTTCTGACCAGAACAAGTCTCACCTAGGTATGCAACTAGACGCCTACTCAACCGTGCGCGCTGCCTTTTATACCTCTCTCTAGGAAGGTCCCATTATGTGTAAAACATCCCTACGTAAGTGGAATGACCCAGCACGTTTATCCAATCACCGCTGCTTGGTGAAGCCTAAAGTAACCCGGAAGCCCCTCACCGCATGGAACAGGTAAATAAATACTACCCCCTTTGCCCCTTATACCCTAAATACCCGTAAGTTACCCCAAATATAATTATATATGTTAAATAAAACAAGCCCCCGTTACACTAGTATCCATGTATATTGGACGTGATATCTACACCTCTGAGCATTTATTAGGCTGTTTTTAGATTTTCTTGGGAAACCAGTATTTGTCATATATATGTCTTTTGGACGTGAAAAGTTATGACATTTAGGTTCGTAGCAAAGGTAAATGGTATGTTATGAAAATCACGGAGTGGCTCTTTTAGATATCATCACATAGCCGAAAACTTCTCTGACCTAGCTAATTGTAATGAATACAAATACCAGTTGCTCAAGCAGCCTGATTGGCGTATTATGTGCTATCTATATGGAATATCCCAGAAACTACTTTATTCACGGTTATAAAGATTATCCCTTTTGTGATATTTAATTAATGTTTCCATAATCCATAGTGTGGAAGAGTATAACATCTGTGATATCAATATACATTACTGATTGCTAAAAGATGTTATTGAATAAAAGAGCAAAAACACTATTTAGCCTCTTTCATTATCTTATTTATGGTTTCATGTTTTTCACAACAAGAACGTGCATAATAAAGTTGACAGATTCGTCAACATTAGGATACAAACCAATACCATTGGTATATCGCCCAATCACTGTAATATAGTTGTAGAAACATTGAACTATGTTGCGGACAATAAAGTATAAGGCACCAGTTTGGTAACCATAAAAATACACGGGGAAGGGCTATGTCAACTAATGTGTACTGTAAAGAGAATATTGTTTCACTTTGTCTGAAAATCTCATTGACAGTGAATATCCAAGAGATAAAAATTTTGAAACATCCACAAATAGCAAAAATGCAATGTAATCCAAAGGAAAATCTTTCTTCGCAATCATTTTGTTTAAACCTAGCCATGTTTGCAAGTTTTCATTCATCCAATACTGTTTGAATATTGAAGTCATCTTTTTTATCCTGGACAACGGAGCAGTTGATGGCGTTGAGCATTTTAATATTATAGCAATGGGGCTTTCTGGCTCTAATGATATATTTAATAAAGATTCTTTTAACTTATCTACCATGTTTGAATTGCAGAGATCTAGTGAGGTTCCTTCAACAATGAATACCTAAACGTCATAGGGAATTATCTCATAGTCTTTTGTCAAAATTCCACCTTTGCCACTCTGGGGGTCTAAACATTCAATTTCTCAGTTAAGGTTTGAAATGGTTGGTCGAGTTAAAAAATTGTAAAATAAGGAGTTTTGTCTCGTCTACAGAAAATTTATTTGAAATTGAGTTCCCTCCATACCCTATTATGTCCACTCCCCATCCAGAAAGGTCCCCTCCCAACCTTTATTTCAGGGTCCCCTCCGCCGATTTAACACCGAGTTCCCTCCGCTGCCTTGTTGATTTTTTAATTTGGCAATAACTAATTAATTACTCAAGCAACTTTCAATTGCACAGAAATCTTTATTACGTCCGATAGCATCTGTGTGTGACGATATCTATTACATTCAAGCTACTTAAGGGTAGGAAAATACACTTCTAGAGTAGTAATCCCCGCTTCGAAAATATAAGTGCGATAAATTTCAACTTTATATGGCAATTAAGTTATTTTCTTGAAGTTTGTGCAACCAAACGCTGTGTCAATATATTCCTTATTCATATCCTGACTTTTCAAAGTTAAATCTAATCATTTAATCCTTGACAATATGGAGGAACGAGCAATTGAATCAGACACCTATCTCTGTCATACTGTTTTGGAACGTCCCTTCCTTACCGAGTACACGACAGTGGTGACATTTGATACTCACACAGTCATCAAATATTATAATTAGCATCTATAGCCCCCAAATGCACTAAGTTCAAATTGTCTGCATAAAAACCAAGTATAATGAAAAAGAAAGGATAACCAAAGTAGCAAAAGGCGGCATCCAAGCACTAGATCTAACCACATACCAGGTCTATCAGAATAATACTCATTAGATTTTTATATATAGGTTGATAAGTTACCTTACTCCCATATGCACAATGTTCAAATCGTTTCCATGGAAACCAGAAAAATATTTAAAAATTGAGTAACCAAGGTAGCAAAAGGCACCACTCCATCACTAGATCTAACCACATACCAAGTTTTAAAAAAAGTATTGAACAGGTTTTTGAGATATGGCCGGAAACGGACTCTACTCCTCATTTGCACTAAGTTCAAATTGTTACCATGGAAACCAGAAAAAAAATAATTTCAGAATAACCAAAATAGCAAAAGGCACCACTCCACCACTAGACCTAACCACATAGCAAGTTCCGTTTAAAAATATAGAACGTTTTTTTAGTTAAGGTCCGGAAACGAAAGCATTTCGGAATTACGGAATTACGAAACCACGGAACCACGGACGGGACTGAAAACATTATGTCTCCCGCAAAGCTTTTTGCTGGGGACATAAAAACAACCATGGAATCACCTCTTCCTACTTTATCCCCTCCCTGTTCATCAGAAAACCTACAAAAGTCTGCACCCAGGCACCGAAGATGTTATACAGAACATTCCAGCATTCTTGTTTCAGCAGAGGGTAATCGTTGACAGGTTTCATGGAGAGTTACTGCCACACCCATATTGAAGAGAAGATTGAAGATTCGGTCTGTAACCCCTCTCAAACAATCTTTCAAGATTATAACAGAAACTAGCATGCTTGGAAGTATACTATACTATATATTATAACTAAGCTAGTATGTTCTAAGGTAAGGTACAATTCTTTATATCCCCAATATACAGGACACGAAGGTTGGATCTTCTGCTTCAACTCACCTGTTCAGGAGCAGCAGTACCAGAATACACACAGGACGCCACCAGTTCCTTACAGAAGTCCTTGTTATCACAGAATCTGAGACCAAAAACCGTGTAGTCTCCCTGCAGAATATCTTCTCTGAACCTCTCAGCTAGAGCTTTTAGTACTGTTGGTACAGGTTTCACATCTATTTGTGTTGGCGACTTCTTTTTCTCATCTGATGTGAGAGTAAGTTTCTGTCTAATGACAGAGAGAGTTGCATACTTCACACAAAACAACGGGTCTGTATCACATATAACACTCAGTACACTCTCGTAGATTGACGGATGAGCAAATACACAAACACCATTCTTCCACACAGTGATGTAGCTGCCTTCTTGCTCACGTTCAACTTTCAGTAGCGACACTCGTCGTGCATCATCTTCAACCGAATAAGCATTAAACTCTCCATTGTTCTTTATCATCAGTTCAAAAAGATCTTTGCAGTTTTCCCTATAAAGCACAGCCGTTGTTATATCAAGGAACTTCAGTGGCGTCTTGAAGAACTCTTCAATGTCAAGGTCACTTTTCTTAGCTTTCAGTTTCGGGTACATCATACTACAGTGGGGAAAACCGTGAGCAATGTCAAGGTCAGCTACTCTCTTTTTAACTGCTGAACTTACTTTCAGTTTACCTTGTTTTAGATAGTGATCAAGTATTTTTATTCGTTCATCTTTGATCTTCAAAGTGCTTAGGTCTACAACATTTTTAGGATCCACGACTGAGTCTCTGAAATGACCCAGATAATCCCGCACTTCATTCACCACATTCTTTCTGCTGATAAATATTACTTTTATTTTGTTTCCATGAGTAGTGAAATGTTGATGGATACTGCTCATCACATTCTTCCATTTATCAATGAGGACCTTGTCGGCAGTGAAGGCACCGAATCTGTCGTCTAGCAGTATCACACTATTTTCATTCAGCCTTAAAAGTAGTGTGCATTCTTCAGGCTCTTCCATGCTGTAAACTTTAATCTTTCCTCCAAGGTGTTTCTGTCTCTGTGGTTTGTTCTCAAGTTCTTTTAGCACAAGGTAACCCAGTGTTGTCTTCCCATCACCAGCATTACCCGTTATAGTCACCCAGTTCCTCCCTCTCTGCAGCATATCAACCACTGTGTCAACAGCTGATACGTGGACCATACCAGACGTCCGGGATTCGATTTTCGTTTTAGTTTCTTCTGCAAAGTTACATCATTGTATTAATTTTCCTTTTTAATAAATCTGTAAGGAGTCTTTACAGGAAATTGATAATTCATTTATCAGTCGAATTGGAATTGATAGGGGATTTGATGTTTTAAATGCAGCTATAATATATTTGATAACAGTATTCATAAATAATACCTTTTTGTTAAATTAGTCATTTCATACTGATAAGGCTTAATTGGCAAAACTCTAATCCACCACATAAGATACCACACAACAGTTTTAGAAAATATAAGGGTTTTAATTCAACTTAGGGTGAGTTTAGTACATAGGAGCTAAACTCAAATGGTTACAATATATAAGTAAACAAAGATAGACTAGCAGAATAACAAGGTATTGAGGCATCACCAATCAATATGAAAATATAGCCAACGACATGGTTAAAGTAAGAAGGCAATGTTTGGAAGACCAGTTTGGATAATGCGAGGCGAGACGCGCAATGCGTCGTCTGTCATTATCATCAATGGAAGCACAACCTCCCAATCCTGGCGTGCGCTCTACTCCTAAACCAGCTTGAAATTTCTTAATATTTCGAAAAATGGTAGACCTGTGTAACTGTGTGATCCGTACAAGTTTATGAATTGATCTGATGCCATCCTGTCTCAGGGTAAGACATGTAGCTGACGCGAAGTTTACACACCCAGGGTAAGAAGAAAGGAGCCTCAGTTATACGTCTTACCCTGAGACAGGATAATATGATGCCCGATTCATACAATGTCAGGAGGCGATACCTATGATCTTGTTCTGCCATTCCATACTTCCGCATCGTCTGCTAGCAACGAGGTCACGTGGCCACACTACTGTCAAGGGATATAACTACTAGGGCTGCAACGATTCACTACGATGCATCGAAAATCGATTCAGATTTATAATATCGAAAATCGATTCATGATTCAAAATTTCGATTCGATTCACTTTTAATTTTTCATCCTAAAAATAATTTAATTTTTACCTAAATTAGATCTTGATATATTGCATTCGAGAGTGTTAACAAGTCACGTTAAGTTTTTAAACCGGAAACCAAGTCTACAATATGTAACGTAATCAGTGATTGGTTAATATCCTCATCTTCGAGGCACTCGGCCAATCAGCGTGGTTTATACATTTGCCTTAGCAGCGCTGCATGGCAACGGTCGAGCAATATGGCCGAACCAAACTTGAAAGACCCTCCCGCACATTTTAAATCAAAAGTCTGGAGCCATTACGGATTTAGAGCTAATTGCCAGGCTCGTGATATTGCGACATGCAGAATATGCTATACAGACGTGAAAACAAAGGCAGGGTCAACAACAAATCTGGCGAATCATCTCAAACGAAAACATGAAATAGGGCTAGTTTGCGAAGCACCCGCGACTAAGCCTTCTAGTACAAGTGGGGATGAACGATCGAAAACGGGCCATTGAGTTATTGAGTTCAACAATTTTGTTGTTGTGTAGTGTTTACTGAACTCTAAAGAATCGAATCGAAATAAATCGAATCGAGCTGTAAAAATTAAAAAATCGAATCGAAGTTGTCAAGGTGAATCGTTGCAGCCCTAATAACTACATAGCAACCCAAAGAAATATGTTTTGATCGGTTGTTAATACCCCAGAAAAAATCAAGGGAAAATATCAGATGTTACAATTTTTCTGGACAATACTATATATTGTTTAATTTGTTATAAAGAAATGAGAAGTAAGGTAAGGAGTTTACTCACTCGTAAGATTTATAATCTGTTGTTTGGCCTTTTCTGCAATACAAAGACATATTTCGTCAAATCGGAATATAAGAAGAAAATAAGTAAAATGAACATCCCCGTTTTCATATACATTTTGAAATCAATAGATGCAAAAAGCTTCCACTCAGACTAACTTACCGTCCAAGTCTGCTCGCATCAATGGTTCTTGAAGTTCAAATGCTGAAAATAAAGATTGAAAGTTTAAAAAAAAAACTTGGTCATAGTCTCATGATTAAAGTGATGTATAGTATTTTGTTAAGTTTATTAGATGCAAAACCATTAATGACAGTATCATGGTTCTAAATTATAACATTTTAAATATTCCACAACCATATGCGTTACATTTCTTATATTGAAAACAGTTTTGATAAGAAGAATACTCCTTTGTTACATTAATCATTTTCTGAAATTAGACTTGCACGTTAGTCAGCAAACCAAATACCATGGAGTCACGGACAGTGGTCAGATCCTTGTCTCACTGCACTTTGTCTTTAAATACAGTTAAGTGAATCAGCTAATTTATTCCTGAATTAAGTGACCATAGACCTTTGTTCTTAATTTTCTTTCTAACAAACTGGACATAAGTATGCGTCATTAAAATCAATATTCAAGTCCACTGGTCAAATCAAACCACTGAGCACTAAGAATGAATGAGTTATAATTATAAATAATCCACACAAATCAGGAAATTGAAGAACAGATTGCATACTCACATTCCTCATTATGCCTGTGACTTCTGAGAAAAAAAATATTTCAAAGGTCAAAACATGCATCAACAAACATTATACTAGCTTATATGCAACCTCTGGGAGAATTATGTGTGGCCTTTGTAACCCTTATTAGGGGTCAAAGAGTCTCTAACGAATAAAAAATAATAATCCTGGTTTAGAAGGAGTCTATACAGAAGTCAGCAAATCTAAAATTACAATCTATTTTTGCCTAGGAGTCTGAACGCAAAATTCTTGTTTACTTAGACTTTTACTTCTGGAGAAAAAGACAAACATAGGTCTTTAGGGGCCAAAGAGATGTCTAAACAACTATTAAACAACCAAATAAACAACTAACACTTAAGTTGTCAGACAGGCGGACGGACACCATGCCATGCCATTAACCTCAAGCCTGATGAGCTAAAACCTTGATTTTGAAAATGCAAAAAGAATCAATGCCATCAATGTTTTCTAAAAATGAATAAAATTGGTGCTTTTTAAATTCAAATGTTAATCACCACTGTTTTTATTAGACAATCATGCTGTTTTAACAGTTACGATATTGTTAGATTTAAATTGGTAAAACAAATTCTTTGAAAATTTGGTCTGTTCTAAATGAATAACGTCATTTCGCAATATGTTGACTTTGTTGCTTGAAGGTTCAATGGGCTACTGACATGGTCCGATGTCAATATATATTAAAAACTGATTCACAATAACAATCAGTCAGAATCGGTCATATCTACCGCCATGTATAATTAAAGTCGTTTGCCCTTATCCTTCAGGAGAAGAATGTGAAACTAGTTTTTTTTGTGGGTCCACAATTTCACTAGATTTATAAATTATATTCCCCATTGCCTATGGAGAAGACAAAATATCTACGCATTTTTCCAATAATAAAAACACAGAACACAAAAGTTCAAGTTTCTGGAGTCTGGGATTCTTTAGAAAAAGACAAAAAGCACAAAGTTTACATACGGATGGACAAATAGATTAACAGACTGAGGATGATTCAGGGTAGGACAATGAAATTTATACAACTTATTTTCAATTCCATAAAGATGATATTTTAAAATTTGAGATCTGATGGATTGGAGGATGGATGGATGGACACCTCACTATGTTAATAACCAGTAGAAATAGCAGTAAAACTGAGATACATTTACTTCTGATGGATTGGAGGATGGACGGATGGACACCTCACTATGTTAATAACCAGAAGAAATAGCAGTAAAACTGAGATACATTTACTGCTGATGGATTGGAGGATGGACGGATGGACACCTCACTATGTTAATAACCAGTAGAAATAGCAGTAAAACTGAGATACATTTACTTCTGATGGATTGGGGGATGGACGGATGGACACCTCACTATGTTAATAACCAGTAGAAATAGCAGTAAAACTGAGATACATTTACTTCTGATGGATTGGAGGATGGACGGATGGACACCTCACTATGTTAATAACCAGTAGAAATAGCAGTAAAACTGAGATACATTTACTGCTGATGGATTGGAGGATGGATGGATGGACACCTCACTATGTTAATAACCAGTAAAATAGCAGTAAAACTGAGATACATTTACTTCTGATGGATTGGAGGATGGACGGATGGACACCTCACTATGTTAATAACCAGTAGAAATAGCAGTAAAACTGAGATACATTTACTTCTGATGGATTGGAGGATGGACGGATGGACACCTCACTATGTTAATAACCAGTAGAAATAGCAGTAAAACTGAGATACATTTACTTCTGATGGATTGGAGGATGGATGGATGGACACCTCACTATGTTAATAACCAGTAGAAATAGCAGTAAAACTGAGATACATTTACTTCTGATGGATTGGAGGATGGACGGATGGACACCTCACTATGTTAATAACCAGAAGAAATAGCAGTAAAACTGAGATACATTTACTTCTGATGGATTGGAGGATGGACGGATGGACACCTCACTATGTTAATAACCAGTAGAAATAGCAGTAAAACTGAGATACATTTACTTCTGATGGATTGGAGGATGGACGGATGGACACCTCACTATGTTAATAACCAGTAGAAATAGCAGTAAAACTGAGATACATTTACTTCTGATGGATTGGAGGATGGACGGATGGACACCTCACTATGTTAATAACCAGTAGAAATAGCAGTAAAACTGAGATACATTTACTGCTGATGGATTGGAGGATGGATGGATGGACACCTCACTATGTTAATAACCAGTAAAATAGCAGTAAAACTGAGATACATTTACTTCTGATGGATTGGAGGATGGACGGATGGACACCTCACTATGTTAATAACCAGTAGAAATAGCAGTAAAACTGAGATACATTTACTTCTGATGGATTGGAGGATGGACGGATGGACACCTCACTATGTTAATAACCAGTAGAAATAGCAGTAAAACTGAGATACATTTACTTCTGATGGATTGGAGGATGGACGGATGGACACCTCACTATGTTAATAACCAGTAGAAATAGCAGTAAAACTGAGATACATTTACTTCTGATGGATTGGAGGATGGACGGATGGACACCTCACTATGTTAATAACCAGTAGAAATAGCAGTGAAACTGAGATACATTTACTTCTGATGGATTGGAGGATGGACGGATGGACACCTCACTATGTTAATAACCAGTAGAAATAGCAGTAAAACTGAGATACATTTACTTCTGATGGATTGGAGGATGGACGGATGGACACCTCACTATGTTAATAACCAGTAAAATAGCAGTAAAACTGAGATACATTTACTTCTGATGGATTGGAGGATGGACGGATGGACACCTCACTATGTTAATAACCAGTAGAAATAGCAGTAAAACTGAGATACATTTACTTCTGATGGATTGAAGGATGGATGGATGGACACCTCACTATGTTAATAATCAGTAGAAATAGCAGTGAAACTGAGATACATTTACTTCTGATGGATTGGAGGATGGATGGATGGACACCTCACTATGTTAATAACCAGTAGAAATAGCAGTAAAACTGAGATACATTTACTTCTGATGGATTGGAGGATGGACGGATGGACACCTCACTATGTTAATAACCAGTAGAAATAGCAGTGAAACTGAGATACATTTACTTCTGATGGATTGGAGGATGGACGGATGGACACCTCACTATGTTAATAACCAGTAGAAATAGCAGTGAAACTGAGATACATTTACTTCTGATGGATTGGAGGATGGACGGATGGACACCTCACTATGTTAATAACCAGTAGAAATAGCAGTGAAACTGAGATACATTTACTTCTGATGGATTGGAGGATGGACGGATGGACACCTCACTATGTTAATAACCAGTAGAAATAGCAGTGAAACTGAGATACATTTACTTCTGATGGATTGGAGGATGGACGGATGGACACCTCACTATGTTAATAACCAGTAGAAATAGCAGTGAAACTGAGATACATTTACTTCTGATGGATTGGAGGATGGATGGATGGACACCTCACTATGTTAATAACCAGTAGAAATAGCAGTGAAACTGAGATACATTTACTTCTGATGGATTGGAGGATGGACGGATGGACACCTCACTATGTTAATAACCAGTAGAAATAGCAGTGAAACTGAGATACATTTACTTCTGATGGATTGGAGGATGGATGGATGGACACCTCACTATGTTAATAACCAGTAGAAATAGCAGTAAAACTGAGATACATTTACTTCTGATGGATTGGAGGATGGACGGATGGACACCTCACTATGTTAATAACCAGTAGAAATAGCAGTGAAACTGAGATACATTTACTTCTGATGGATTGGAGGATGGACGGATGGACACCTCACTATGTTAATAACCAGTAGAAATAGCAGTGAAACTGAGATACATTTACTTCTGATGGATTGGAGGATGGACGGATGGACACCTCACTATGTTAATAACCAGTAGAAATAGCAGTAAAACTGAGATACATTTACTTCTGATGGATTGGAGGATGGACGGATGGACACCTCACTATGTTAATAACCAGTAGAAATAGCAGTAAAACTGAGATACATTTACTTCTGATGGATTGGAGGATGGACGGATGGACACCTCACTATGTTAATAACCAGTAGAAATAGCAGTGAAACTGAGATACATTTACTTCTGATGGATTGGAGGATGGACGGATGGACACCTCACTATGTTAATAACCAGTAGAAATAGCAGTAAAACTGAGATACATTTACTTCTGATGGATTGGAGGATGGATGGATGGACACCTCACTATGTTAATAACCAGTAAAATAGCAGTAAAACTGAGATACATTTACTTCTGATGGATTGGAGGATGGACGGATGGACACCTCACTATGTTAATAACCAGTAGAAATAGCAGTGAAACTGAGATACATTTACTTCTGATGGATTGGAGGATGGATGGATGGACACCTCACTATGTTAATAACCAGTAGAAATAGCAGTAAAACTGAGATACATTTACTTCTGATGGATTGGAGGATGGACGGATGGACACCTCACTATGTTAATAACCAGTAGAAATAGCAGTAAAACTGAGATACATTTACTTCTGATGGATTGGAGGATGGACGGATGGACACCTCACTATGTTAATAACCAGTAGAAATAGCAGTAAAACTGAGATACATTTACTTCTGATGGATTGGAGGATGGACGGATGGACACCTCACTATGTTAATAACCAGTAAAATAGCAGTAAAACTGAGATACATTTACTTCTGATGGATTGGAGGATGGACGGATGGACACCTCACTATGTTAATAACCAGTAGAAATAGCAGTAAAACTGAGATACATTTACTTCTGATGGATTGAAGGATGGATGGATGGACACCTCACTATGTTAATAATCAGTAGAAATAGCAGTAAAACTGAGATACATTTACTTCTGATGGATTGGAGGATGGATGGATGGACACCTCACTATGTTAATAACCAGTAGAAATAGCAGTAAAACTGAGATACATTTACTGCTGATGGATTGGAGGATGGACGGATGGACACCTCACTATGTTAATAACCAGTAGAAATAGCAGTAAAACTGAGATACATTTACTTCTGATGGATTGGAGGATGGACGGATGGACACCTCACTATGTTAATAACCAGTAGAAATAGCAGTAAAACTGAGATACATTTACTTCTGATGGATTGGAGGATGGATGGATGGACACCTCACTATGTTAATAACCAGTAGAAATAGCAGTAAAACTGAGATACATTTACTTCTGATGGATTGGAGGATGGACGGATGGACACCTCACTATGTTAATAACCAGTAGAAATAGCAGTAAAACTGAGATACATTTACTTCTGATGGATTGGAGGATGGACGGATGGACACCTCACTATGTTAATAACCAGTAGAAATAGCAGTAAAACTGAGATACATTTACTTCTGATGGATTGGAGGATGGACGGATGGACACCTCACTATGTTAATAACCAGTAGAAATAGCAGTAAAACTGAGATACATTTACTTCTGATGGATTGGAGGATGGATGGATGGACACCTCACTATGTTAATAACCAGTAGAAATAGCAGTAAAACTGAGATACATTTACTTCTGATGGATTGGAGGATGGATGGATGGACACCTCACTATGTTAATAACCAGTAGAAATAGCAGTAAAACTGAGATACATTTACTTCTGATGGATTGGAGGATGGATGGATGGACACCTCACTATGTTAATAACCAGTAGAAATAGCAGTGAAACTGAGATACATTTACTTCTGATGGATTGGAGGATGGATGGATGGACACCTCACTATGTTAATAACCAGTAGAAATAGCAGTAAAACTGAGATACATTTACTTCTGATGGATTGGGGGATGGATGGATGGACACCTCACTATGTTAATAACCAGTAGAAATAGCAGTAAAACTGAGATACATTTACTTCTGATGGATTGGAGGATGGATGGATGGACACCTCACTATGTTAATAACCAGTAGAAATAGCAGTAAAACTGAGATACATTTACTTCTGATGGATTGGAGGATGGACGGATGGACACCTCACTATGTTAATAACCAGTAGAAATAGCAGTAAAACTGAGATACATTTACTTCTGATGGATTGGAGGATGGATGGATGGACACCTCACTATGTTAATAACCAGTAGAAATAGCAGTAAAACTGAGATACATTTACTTCTGATGGATTGGAGGATGGACGGATGGACACCTCACTATGTTAATAACCAGTAGAAATAGCAGTGAAACTGAGATACATTTACTTCTGATGGATTGGAGGATGGACGGATGGACACCTCACTATGTTAATAACCAGTAGAAATAGCAGTAAAACTGAGATACATTTACTTCTGATGGATTGGAGGATGGACGGATGGACACCTCACTATGTTAATAACCAGTAGAAATAGCAGTAAAACTGAGATACATTTACTTCTGATGGATTGGGGGATGGATGGATGGACACCTCACTATGTTAATAACCAGTAGAAATAGCAGTAAAACTGAGATACATTTACTTCTGATGGATTGGAGGATGGACGGATGAACATCTCACTATGTTAATAACCAGTAGAAATAGCAGTAAAACTGAGATACATTTACTTCTGATGGATTGGGGGATGGATGGATGGACACCTCACTATGTTAATAACCAGTAGAAATAGCAGTAAAACTGAGATACATTTACTTCTGATGGATTGGAGGATGGACGGATGGACACCTCACTATGTTAATAACCAGTAGAAATAGCAGTAAAACTGAGATACATTTACTTCTGATGGATTGGAGGATGGACGGATGGACACCTCACTATGTTAATAACCAGTAGAAATAGCAGTAAAACTGAGATACATTTACTTCTGATGGATTGGAGGATGGACGGATGGACACCTCACTATGTTAATAACCAGTAGAAATAGCAGTAAAACTGAGATACATTTACTTGGTTTTTACTAAAGAAGAAAAGTGTGTTTGTGAAAGATTAATAAGTGAACCTTATTAGGCTCAAGTAAATCCTAAGACTAAACATACTTATATATATATATTCATATCTATATATATATATTAAACATTACCTTCTGGACCGACGTCTTCTCCAAATAACAACAGCAGTCACCATCCCAACAAGAAGACTGAAACACATTCCATTACATTCAAGTCCTTTAAAAAGTTATATTAAGACAGTTCAGATATCTAAGAGAACATCATTGTCAACATCACCAAATTAAGATTAAATGATGATTCTAAGCTTAAGGTAAAGTTACTTTGGATTCAGACATGGTTACATCATTGATCTGACTCACTCGGGTATTGACAAAATTCTAACATTTCCAGCTTAAGTTGAATATTATGCTAATAAACCTCGAATAAATTTATATAATCTTTTAAGTTAGGACTTTAAAATAACTCGAGAGGAAGTCACAATCAAGTTGCATCCCCTTTTGGTATTCAAGAATCCTGATAGTCTAATATAAGAATCAAATTTTCTGATGGTTGTGTTCATAGAAATGAATTTACAGAGAGAAATAATTGCAACTCACCAGACTAAAATGATGATCGGTACGACAACAGCCACTGTCATGTTGAATCCTAAAACAAAGGAAGAAAATAAAAGCCCTATTGCATTTGTAGTCATACTCAAATTATTTAAGGCATACGAGGGCATAAATTGTTAATTAAACTTCCTATTCATGCCATCAATCAAATACTTATCAATGTTAGCAACTGACTTAAGACGTAAATGAAAACTCTCACGGCACAGAAATATTAAGCACACACATCAGAAAGTCGCAAACCAAACTGAACTCACCCTCTTCTCTTGTGTGACTTGCATTCTATAAACGTTTTACAAGTCTACCTAGACCATATGCAAAATCGTTACACGCCATTTTGATATCAACAAGGTTCTGACTGGAATAGTTTTCATAAAGACCGGCAGAAGGGAGAGCATGCAAGAGGTTTGTTTGGGTCAAATGCAAAGTTTCATTAATTCATTATAAAATAACTTTTTAACCTAAGCACATTTGACCGAACTAAACAATAAGCTAGATCAGTTTGAGATTGACAGATACTCTTATCAAGAGTAATGCCTTGTCTATTTAGTTTCACGAATAATGCTGTGCACAAGAGTTTTAGAAGGTATTTGACAAAGACAGAAAAACATGCTTTACCTTCTTCTCTTATTTTCTCTTACTGACACATTTTGCATTTGTCATTCAACCAAAATATACTGTCATACAAGACATTCCTCCATTCCTCCATTCTCAGTCATATCAAGTCAAAAGTAAAAGTTACCTACAACATGCTAAGGTATACATTGTAGGTCACCTGTTTTGATAATAATAATAATAATAATTATATATATATATATATATATATATATATATATATATATATATATATATATATATATAAATAGAGCTCTGTAGCTCATCAGACTTTTGATAGAAATAGGTGTTTGGGTTTAGACCATGGGGTCATGGGCAGTGTAGGAAAGATAGCCTGTCCCAACGTCCGAGACGGGTAACTTTGGTTGAGGACGGGCTGTAAAATTATTTAGTCCGTCCTTGTGGCGGGCCAATTGTCAATCCTTGTGTCAGGCCAATTGTCCGTCCTTGTGTCGGGCCAATTTTGTCTAGGAAAAAAAACAACAATGTATTTCTTAAAAGTTATTCACAATCAAATAAAAAAGGCCCATTGCCCATTTGGGGTCAAGGGGTCACCAAACCTACAATTTAGAATCCCCGTTGGCCAAGGAGTCTACACACACCTTTTCAGCTCTCTAGACCTTTTGGAACTAGGGAAAAAGATGAAATTAGGTTTTTTAGGTTTTGACCCCTGTGACCCCATTTGGGGTCATGGGGTCACCAAACCTACAATTTAGAATCCCCGTTGGCCAAGAAGTCTACACACACCTTTTCAGCTCTCTAGACCTTTTGGAACTGGACAAGAAGATGAAAATAGGTTTTTCAGGTTTTGACCCCTGTGACCCCATTTGGGGTCATGGGGTCACCAAACCTACAATTTAGAATCTCCAGTGCCCAAGGAGTCTACACACAACTATTCAGCTCTCTGGACCTTTTGGAACTGGAGAAGAAGATGAAAATAGGTTTTTCATGTTTTGACCCCTCTGACCTCATTTGGGGTCATGGGGGTCACAAAATCTACAATTTAGAATCTCCATTGGCCAAGAAGTCTACACACAACTTTTCAGCTCTCAGGACCTTTTGGAACTGGAGAAAAAGATTAAAATAGATTTTTAAGGTTTTGACCCTTGTGACCCCATTTGGGGTCATGGGGTCACGAAATCTACAATTTAGAATCCTTATTTGCCAAGGAGTATGCACATAAAATTTCAGCTCTCTAGAGTCATTGGTTCTGGAGAAGAAGTCGAAAAGTGAAAAGTTTATGGATGGACGGACGGACGGACGGATGGACGGACGCCGGACGCCATGCCATGCCATAAACCCATCGGGTCTTTCAGACCTGATGAGCTAAAAATTGTGTCATTCCTCACTTAAATATTTCATTTGTCTCATCAGTTAAATTAATTTTATTGATCAGAATTCTTGACTCTATGAAACGCTGGATTATATACACATACACCTATTTGCTTCCTAAAGTTTTACAGTAGCTTCAGATACAGACATTGCACTAGGATAAAGTTCTATCGTTAAAAGATATACCCTGCCAAAGAATGGCTCCTTGAATGGTAAAAGATTTCAATGTAACAACATATCCGAAAAGTAAACTATCACACTCAAAATAGCATCATAACAATCATATGCAAAGAAAGATAGTAATAAACAAAGAAATAAAATATACAAATCGTATGAAGGTATTTTATGTGCGCTGTACTTGGAAATTTCTGACAGACAGGTTTCCTTGCTAATGATACTTCTGTGTAGTGGCAAACATGAGATTTTAAGAATTCTTCTATCAGTTACAGTGCTGTCATAAATTCATAATCTATATAATAAAATGATGTACAGTGCTGTTGGGACAAACTGTGCATACAAGAGATACAAATTCTTTCATCTGAGAAAATACAGTATAAGGGATAAAAACCACGTCTTTTTTAAAGTCTATAGCTTCATCGATAAGATTATTGTAAATCATACATGTTGAAATGTTATTGGAAGTGACAATGAAGGATTTCAAATGACCCCCAATTCCCATAAGTCGACATGTGTATGCAGCTCGCTTGTGAGAATAGAATATTCGGCGACAGAAATTTCAGTCTAGTTTTAAATACACATAACATTTCGTTTTATTAATGATTTTTATAGATTTCAAAACTGTTTTCTGAAGTTTAGGTAAGGACAAACCAATAGTCAGATCAATATTTTGATTTCTATGGACAATTTCTATGTGAGAAGGCAAAATGTTTGATGATGACTTGTTTGCTAGGAATTTTCTCAGTTTTTACAAATTTGTCAGTCTAATGTTGCACTTCTTAACATTTGATCCTTTTTACCTTTTCAAAAACTAAATGATATCTTCCAAATTGCCTAATGATGCAAAGACATCAATGTTTTATAAGCTTACACTCATCATGATTTATGGAGTTTACAGTTAGGTTTTGTGCGAGTGCTTATCTTTACCCTTCACCCATCACGGCTGTTAGATAGTTCGGAATTCTAATGCTCATCTCCTGCTGACAGAGAAAACTTGATCTTGATGACGTCATCTTATGATATGAAATACTCTTCCACACGTGGATATATGTGCTTCCTCGTGTGCTGGTCGAGTATTCGTCAAATACTTTTGGGAAGAAGCTTGTAAATAATCAAAATAAACATAAAAAATGTTGAAACTCACCCATCTCGCATCTGTTGATTCTAAACACAGCAGTCACACAATTTTACTTGACACATTGGATTGAGGGTCAGGTAACTAATGGGGAATATATTTTAGAAAATGGTGCACACACGATCTTGATATATTTCATTTCATTTCATTTAAAGTTTATGAATGTTTGCATTACAAAGGGATTCTATTGTTTTGTTCTGCAATGTCTTTTCTGTGACGTCTTTGCACATGACTGAGAAAACTTGCCATAAACAGTAACCATGTTAAAAATAACTTAATTAATATGAGTTAATATTAGTATGTTGTATATTTATCTTAAAATATGCATGAAATGGTACAGAAAATTAGCTCAATTTACTCATAATTTACACAAACAAGTATTGACCTTTAATTTGTTCCGATTTTTGCAAGAAAGAAATGGAAACTTGACATTTAGTATTGTTGTCTTTTAGCTATGTTAAATTGATATTTGTCAAGCGTCTTCAGGGCTCCAGATAATTATTTGGAGTCAGGGGTATTTCACTCCTCAAAACTAAAATTGAGGAGTAAAATTACCATACAAAAAAAAACTAGGAGTAATTCAAGGTTTACCGTTTTCTGATCTTCATTCCATATTAGCATTTGTTTTCGATATTAGTCGTTGATTATGCTCACCATATGTTTAAGCTGTAAACAATCGAGTAATTTATCATTGACGAAACATGACTTTGTTTTCATTCAGGTTGGCATTCCGCTGGCTACTACGAGATGTGAACAGGGCTAGAAACTAACCAAAATCTTTCACAAGCCCTGTAACTTTAAAATGTCACTAGCCCACAAACGATTCAATTAGCTCGAGAAACTGAAAATTATTAAAAGCATGTACAATCAATTGCATCACTTTCACCATAGTCTTAAGCTTGACATGTCCGGAGAAAATACTTAATAAACCTGTTTGTTTGAAAATATAATATAGTGATGACAAGTTTATAATAAAGTTATTCATAAAAAACTTATCAGGTGCTTCTATGAAAATAAATTAATAAAATCCTAGTTAAGAAGTTCAATGTGACTTTTCTTTTAGATTTATATTGGTATGGTTTTAAAAGATAAATTGCTTTAATTTTGATTTCAACTGTTGATCTCAGATATATTGTTCAACCACATGAACTTTTCTATTACATCAAAAAGTTTCCAAATGATCCCACCACAATAATGTGTAAATATTGGCAAATTCTTTTACCTAGAAATACCAAGTGCAGAAATATATAAATGGCAAAAAAACAGTATAAATTAAATTTTTTTAAACTTAATGTTTATATTTTCATTATCAATTTCTCAAAGTATGCACATTGCTATGTTGATCTATTACGATTTCATAATGTTTTAAAATAACATTATCAATTCTGTTTCTAAATATGAAGCAGTTACCAAGCTGTATCCATTGACGACTTCGACAGGAAATGACTTGACCTAATTCAATGAAAACCGTGCTAGAAGAGTCTATTACAAAATATTGGTTGACAGTAAATTAATGTTTTAAATCACTCAAAATGTCTTGGAATTCATTTTAGAATAATTGATTATGTTCTTGATATTATCTACCAACACTACTTTAGAAAAGTTATCTTAATTTTAATGAATGGACAATTATTTTGAACAGCAGTTATTACACCTAGCTGTCTCCCCTATGTACAAATGAATGTTCCCATCAGCCGATTGTCACAGTTGATTTGCCGACTTTATCATGTCCTAACTAAATTCTTTTTAACAGTAATGTATGTATAAATATTTTTTTAGAACAGTACAAGCCTTTTAGGGAAATAAAGTTCACTTTACTAGGAAAGAGTAAAAGAATCAAATAGGTTTCTATGATTTTGATTTCAGCGCAGTACCACTCATGGTTCGCAAGTTACTGCCGATGCTCGCAGGTTTCACCGCAATGCATAGCCACAATGGTGTTGCGGGCTTTCTCCCTGTAATAATACTAGCAGCCGCGGCGTTAAACACCAACTCACCTCACCTCTATGATTTTGAGTTTTAATCAGAACTAGGCCTACCAACGGCTACGGCTGTACAAAGTTGTTAAAACACACATTACATGAAATATAAAATGAGGTTTCAGTGCAAATTTAGCTTAAAGTTGAAACGTATCTTTAACACAACTAAAAACACCATACCTACTCTTTGGTTGGCCTATAAATCACGATAAAGATGAAATGCTTTCCGAACAGTGAAAATATCAATCATGCACCAGAAAGTCTATGGTCCGGTACAAAGGGCGATAACTCTAAAATCCTTTGATGAATGATACCGCTAAGAATGTAATAAAGCGCCTGTTAAAATTCATTCTCTCCCAAAAGCGTTAGCTCATACAGGAATTTCTGACGGTGCAACACCTGTTTCGAAGAATGAAATTAACAGACATCCGAAATTATTATTAATAATTATTGAACTTATTCATATGAAGGGCCTAACCCTAAAAGAGCCCATCTCTAAGACCAAGATTGAAATATTAATTGTTAAGCTAACGTTAACGCCTTTGATTAAAATTTGGGGAATGATTTCAAAGGGAAAAGTTAACTCATAAGAGGCACATTTGGGGATATTAGTTGAAACGTTTAGTTAGTCAATTATATACAGTTTGGACAATATAATCAGAGGTCATATTTTATGTAATGGAAAAGTTGTATGAATTAAAAAACGTGGTACTAAAACTATCAAGAGAGACATCTTCACATAATATGAATTAACTTTGTCATTTGTTTTACATATAAGCATTTAATTCAGGTTTATGAGTAGGACAAACGTGTAACTGTGAACGATATGTCTGCTTTTTACAATATATATATTCTTAGACTACTGCGGTACACCAAGACACAGCCATTACATATCGCAGCTTAACCAAAATTTATAGGACATACAGAGAAAATCAAGCACGAACAAACTCGAAAAGAAATTGAGAAAAATCAAAGCTTGAAGTTGATCACCAGTTCTATGTAAGCAAAAAGAACAAAGTAAACCATCTGATCCGGAGATAGAAGGTACAATACTTCATCTCACAAATCATCGAGTGTGAATTTTTCTTTTTGAAGTTACCTCAGTAATTCTTAGTTCTTAAATGGCCCAGACGCTCATTCAGATGCGAATTTATCATTGACTTTTGGAGACAAGATCGATGCAATATATCAAATGTTTAGAAGTTACTTTAGAATTTCTAAATAAATGCTCTAACGTGGCCCTGCCAGACGCTATTCAGATGTGGATTTATCAGTGATATTTGAGACTACTTTCCTGACAAGATTGATGCAATACATAAAATGCAATACATCAGTAAGGACTCTGTACCACAAGCACCGAGTGAAGAAATTCAAGAATTTGATTGTCTCTTACTGTAACCCTTCTGCAGTAGAAGGTATGCGTATATCATATGACAAATTTGTGAAAAAAATTTGTTAACTAAATCTAATTCCAAATCACTTCTGATTGATTGCATTTGTACACTTTTACTATTTATTACCAAGCTCAATAATATGTCTATAAACAGGTATTGCGACCAATTCTTTTAAGACTCAATAGTAAAACATCGCTCAAAACAAAAAGGCTTGATATGAATATTTTAAGCCTGTGTCGGATTTGACCTTTTTATCAATGCCACCAGAAAACATGAATTGATTAGCATCTCAATCTGAATGGCCTACATGAAGAATATCAAATCTGATATTAAAGGGCCACAACACCGAGACAGCTTTTTTAGGATTACCAATGATATCTTAGCTGCAGCCAACAAGGCAAGTCATCAATGCCGACTATATTAGATCTCTCCTGAGCCTTTGCTACGATGGAACATGCAATTCGTCTGTCAATACCCTGGGAAGAGCTTGGGATGAAGTTCACAGCTATAGCCTGGTTAAGATCATATTTGAGCGATGTCAGAGTGTAACAATTAAATCATCTTAATCTCCCATCGCTATGCAACACGCAGAGGTGTGCTTCAACTGTCCGCATAGGGCCCGAAGTCTGGGTGATACAGAGAGAGAGGCCATAGTGTGATACAGAGAGAGAGGCCATAGTGTGATACAGAGAGAGAGGCCATAGTGTGATACAGAGAGAGAGGCCATAGTGTGATACACAGAGAGAGGCCATAGTGTGATACAGAGAGAGAGGCCATAGTGTGATACAGAGAGAGAGGCCATAGTGTGATACAGAGAGAGAGGCCATAGTGTGATACAGAGAGAGAGGCCATAGTGTGATACAGAGAGAGAGGCCATAGTGTGATACAGAGAGAGAGGCCATAGTGTGATACAGAGAGAGAGGCCATAGTGTGATACAGAGAGAGAGGCCATAGTGTGATACAGAGAGAGAGGCCATAGTGTGATACAGAGAGAGAGGCCATAGTGTGATACAGAGAGAGAGGCCATAGTGTGATACAGAGAGAGAGGCCATAGTGTGATACAGAGAGAGAGGCCATAGTGTGATACAGAGAGAGAGGCCATAGTGTGATACACAGAGAGAGGCCATAGTGTGATACAGAGAGAGAGGCCATAGTGTGATACAGAGAGAGAGGCCATCGTGTGATACAGAGAGAGAGGCCATAGTGTGATACAGAGAGAGAGGCCATAGTGTGATACACAGAGAGAGGCCATAGTGTGATACACAGAGAGAGGCCATAGTGTGATACAGAGAGAGAGGCCATAGTGTGATACACAGAGAGAGGCCATAGTGTGATACAGAGAGAGAGGCCATAGTGTGATACAGAGAGAGAGGCCATAGTGTGATACAGAGAGAGAGGCCATAGTGTGATACAGAGAGAGAGGCCATAGTGTGATACAGAGAGAGAGGCCATAGTGTGATACAGAGAGAGAGAGGCCATAGTGTGATACAGAGAGAGAGGCCATAGTGTGATACAGAGAGAGAGGCCATAGTGTGATACAGAGAGAGAGGCCATAGTGTGATACAGAGAGAGAGGCCATAGTGTGATACAGAGAGAGAGGCCATAGTGTGATACAGAGAGAGAGGCCATCGTGTGATACAGAGAGAGAGGCCATAGTGTGATACACAGAGAGAGGCCATAGTGTGATACAGAGAGAGAGGCCATAGTGTGATACAGAGAGAGAGGCCATAGTGTGATACAGAGAGAGAGGCCATAGTGTGATACAGAGAGAGAGGCCATCGTGTGATACAGAGAGAGAGGCCATCGTGTGATACAGAGAGAGAGGCCATAGTGTGATACAGAGAGAGAGGCCATAGTGTGATACAGAGAGAGAGGCCATAGTGTGATACAGAGAGAGAGGCCATAGTGTGATACAGAGAGAGAGGCCATCGTGTGATACAGAGAGAGAGGCCATAGTGTGATACAGAGAGAGAGGCCATAGTGTGATACAGAGAGAGAGGCCATAGTGTGATACACAGAGAGAGGCCATAGTGTGATACAGAGAGAGAGGCCATAGTGTGATACAGAGAGAGAGGCCATAGTGTGATACAGAGAGAGAGGCCATAGTGTGATACAGAGAGAGAGAGGCCATAGTGTGATACAGAGAGAGAGGCCATAGTGTGATACAGAGAGAGAGGCCATAGTGTGATACAGAGAGAGAGGCCATAGTGTGATACAGAGAGAGAGGCCATAGTGTGATACAGAGAGAGAGGCCATAGTGTGATACAGAGAGAGAGGCCATCGTGTGATACAGAGAGAGAGGCCATAGTGTGATACACAGAGAGAGGCCATAGTGTGATACAGAGAGAGAGGCCATAGTGTGATACAGAGAGAGAGGCCATAGTGTGATACAGAGAGAGAGGCCATAGTGTGATACAGAGAGAGAGGCCATAGTGTGATACAGAGAGAGAGGCCATAGTGTGATACACAGAGAGAGGCCATAGTGTGATACAGAGAGAGAGGCCATAGTGTGATACAGAGAGAGAGGCCATAGTGTGATACAGAGAGAGAGGCCATAGTGTGATACAGAGAGAGAGAGGCCATAGTGTGATACACAGAGAGAGGCCATAGTGTGATACAGAGAGAGAGGCCATAGTGTGATACACAGAGAGAGGCCATAGTGTGATACAGAGAGAGAGGCCATAGTGTGATACAGAGAGAGAGGCCATAGTGTGATACAGAGAGAGAGGCCATAGTGTGATACACAGAGAGAGGCCATAGTGTGATACACAGAGAGAGGCCATAGTGTGATACAGAGAGAGAGGCCATAGTGTGATACAGAGAGAGAGGCCATAGTGTGATACAGAGAGAGAGGCCATAGTGTGATACAGAGAGAGAGGCCATCGTGTGATACAGAGAGAGAGGCCAAAGTGTGATACAGAGAGAGAGAGGCCATAGTGTGATACAGAGAGAGAGGCCATAAATCAACTATAAACTATAACGCTCATTTAATGGGTACAAAGTATGTTGCTCGAGTCAAATATGTCAAACGTGATGAATGGTGTTAGTTGATTGGGAAGTACTGGTTTTGTTTCTGAAAATCAGCATCCTAATGCTTAAAACTTCAGTATCCAGACAATATACAGATTTGAGTCATGTTTTGTGATCGAAAACCAAACAGTGGCGCGCGATAATGTCTCAAACGTAATACTGGAAACTAATTAGTAGACCCAAAGAATAACATGGGTTTGAGGAGTCGAGTAAAGAACTTACCTAATGATATATCCATATATCACGCAGAAGTTCGACTTTTCAACATTGATATGACTGTTATCCGATAGCCATTGAAAACAAGAACATATCATCATTTGGGCATTTCAGAGATAAAAATGCCAGTTTAGAGAGGCGGTTTAAACTTTACTCAGGGCAAATGATATTTTGAAACGTATTAAAGTCACATGAAAACTATTTAAAAAAACCACAATTTAATTAACTCTCAAATTGACTATTACAATCACCTGATGGCCAATCGTCGCCCTAGAAACAGAATGTTCTATCTCCACTTTACAAAGTTTTGCGTTATAGCTGTTTGAAAGTTTGATACTTAAGCTTTCTTGTTTTATATAGGACATAGACCCACACAATTTAAAATAAAATGTACTTTAGGTTTAAGATATGGACTTTAAATTGTTATTTAATCATGAAGAAAGACTTCTAATTCACAAAAACGAGAAAACATCAATTTTTATGAAAAGTGGACATAGCACCTTCTGTTTCTCAGGCGACGCAATATATCCGAAGAATAGATCACAAGCATAAATCATTGTCAAAGTACAACAGCAAAATTATCTCCAGATCTTCCAAATTCGCCTAACCTTTTCTACAACAATTTCACTGGCTTCCTTTCCCTGCACGTATTGACTATAAACTTCATGTCCAGGCAGGCTGAAGTTATAAATCTATTTGTAATTAGTTGTTCGTTATTCAAATAGTGAATAACTTACTGTCTCATATTTGAAAAAAAAACCGAATGACTAACTGGTTAGTCTGTTTTATGAATAACTAACTACTGATCCATTTCCTATACAGATGGTGTATCTTATATGTAAGTATAGATAACTCGGGTCGGTCAGAGATCACACATGTCTCACAGTAAGTGAAACAACTTCTTCGTTTTGCAATCTCCCCAATATAGTACATGCCAACCAGACTCACATCCCGTTCCAGAACCAAACATATCCTATCTTAGATTTCATAGCATGCCAGTGTTATATATGAAGTTTAATCAGAATGTATTAGGAAGGATAAAGCTTTACCTTCGAATAACGAATAAGTAAAATGTTTAATATACGTTATTCGAATATTGAAAAACAAACTGGCTCATATTTGAATAGCGAATGACTAACTGGTTAGTTATTCGTTATTCAAATATTGAATAACAAACTGGCTATTTATCTGGGGGTTTTTAAAATGAGGAACTGGAGACCAAATTCCTATTTAGTAGTATTCTGTCCCTGCACAGTAAGACAGGCAACATGATTGTCACTCAGTAACTTCTTCATCTTACAGATATAATGGGCCCATCATATTTTTAATCTAAAGAAGCAGAAGTGGAACATATATTAAACAATGATAATGTAGCAATATTCTTAAATCAACCCTCAAACAAAACACGTTTAGTTGACGATTGTCATTAAAAGTTATAAAAACCATTTGCCATAAACCAAGTTCTAAAGAGGGGGGAGGGAAATTGGCTCCAGGCTAATGTACCAACTTTAACTAAAAGATGAAAATTGGAGGATATCACCAAAGTGTCCTCTGATATCAACTATATCAACATGAGTTGATTAAAGTAAGAAATATCCTTGCCTGCCGAGTTCGACTACGATTGGGTTGTTCATTATTCTGCCTACACCTCAGTGTCCTCAGTCCTAAAACAACAGGCCCCATCACTAGCTACATAATAATATCTACAGTATATTCAGTATGGAAGGTCCCATCACTAGCTACATAATAATATCTACAGTATATTCAGTATAACAGATACCATCACTAGCTAAATAATAATGTATACAGTATATTCAGTATGGAAGGTCCTATCACTAGGTACATAATAATATCTACAGTATATGCAGTATGGCAGGTCCTATCACTAGCTACATAATAATATCTACAGTATATTCAGTATAACAGATACCATCACTAGCTAAATAATAATGTATACAGTATATTCAGTATGGCAGGTCCTATCACTAGCTACATAATAATATCTACAGTATATTCAGTATAACAGAAACCATCACTAGCTAAATGATAATAACTACATTATATTCAGTATAACAGGTACCATCCCTAGCTATATACTAATATCTACAGTATATTCAGTATAACAGGTACACTATTTGTTATCTTTGATCAAGCTGATATGTATGCTCCAACAATGAAACCCTTGACTGAATAATCTTGTATCTGTTTGTTTATCAACACACATAAGCTTTGTAAATGACTCAGACTTTTACACTATCAATTTACAGGTCATACCCATTACATTTATGAAGTGTCAACATTTAAGTACTTTTGTGTTGGCACATTGGGATGTATGCTCATTTGGATGTAGGCAAAATGTGGCAAATGTTTCGATTGAAATGGTTTTGAATAATAAGTTCAAGGCTTCCGTTTGTTTATTCTTACATTTTATTTTACTATCTATGGGCTATCTGTGAAAAATGACGTTTTAAATTGTTTAATAACATTATTTAGAGTGGTAGTTTTATCATATCTAGCCAAGAACTATCTTCTGTTACTTGCCAGGCATCTATCTACAGTTACTACATTATCTTCACAAGGATATAAAATGGTTTTGCATGTTGGAAACTAATAACATAATCTCTTTCCGATTAAAGGCAAATGCAAATAGATTTCAATTTGTGCAATGGAAAGTTAGCTTTGCTGAAAGTTCTGCAGTTGAACTAAGGCGTTCTTACCTTCATTGTCGTATTTTTCACAAATATCTAAGTTTGATTTGTAGCCGCTGATGCATCCAGATGTACAGACCCCGTTGTGTTGGTTACAGACCCCGCCCTCACAGAATGAGTTACACGTGTAGTTACAGGTCAGTCCATGATATCCAGACACGCACCCATAAGAACATTCTCCTGTTGCTATATTACACCTCCCAGACAGACAGTGTTCATTACACGTGTAGTTACAGGTCAGTCCATGATATCCAGACACACACCCATCAGAACATTCTCCTGTTGCTCTGTTACATCTTCCAGACAGACAGTGTTCACTGCACTTATAGTTACAGGTCAGTCCATGATATCCAGACACACAACCTTCAGAACATTCTCCCGTTGCTCTGTTACATCCATTTTCACGGTTTTCACAGCCAGGGGAACATGGAAGTTCACAGGCGTCTCCACGGAAACCCGCCGGACATATCCCTGTATAATATAATTACAATAGAAGCTTATCGTTTGGTATCTTTATATCCTACCATCATAAAGCCAGTGAGACAAAGCCGCGCACTAAAATCGATTTCTAATTTTGTTCCACTCTATTATCTAGTAACTCGAACACTATCCATAAATTGAATTTGATTGGAACATACAAAAGAATGTTTTGAGTCGAAAATAAGAAAAATTAAGTAAAATCTGGCTTTGCTACTTGTTTTCGAAAAAACAATAACCCAACTTAAATACTCTTTTGCTGAAAAATTAAAAAGCAAGCTTAAAATATGAACAACATGAGACGGACGTTATGTTCGGGATTGTAAAACCTGAGGAATGAAAGCTAAGCTGGACGTAAGATTGGAAGCCAAGCGAGAGGTCTCTATTCTTCACAGCTTTCATTCAGAGGGTTTTAAAATCCCAAGCATAACCGAGGTCGAGTGTTTTTAAGTTTGATAACAAACAGAAATTTACAAAAGAAAAACCCCATCACAAATGAGATACGACTGGTGTAGGAGGTAATATTGACATCTGAGGAGGAGGATGATAAGCAAATCAGCCAGAACCTCATTTAGTATCGTTAAACAAAACCTCTCCTTCTGTCGGGTCAACTAGTGTAGTGGTTAGAGTGCCTTTTTCACAGGGATCACATTCAACCAACACCGACACTGATACCTGCGTAACAAATGACTCAAACAAAAAGTTTTCCTTTTTATGTTGGAATATAAATGGACTGAGAAGTAAAATCGAAGACTGTGACTTCATAAGTTACATAAGAAACTTTATGATAATATGCCTTGTTGAAACTTTTGTTGACAATTTAAGTGAAACCAACTGGCTAGAAGGTTATGATGTATTTTATTGTCCAGCTGTCAAACTTTCAGATCACGGGCGTTTATCTGGCGGAGTGTGTCTATGTATTCATCAATCAATCAGTAAATTTTGTAAGCTGTCTACTGTAAATATAGACAATATTCTGCATGTAAAGCTGTCTAAAGAAATGTTTTCGATTGATAAGCACATCAATTTGATATGCACATATATTCCACCCTCAAGTTCATCCTATTATGATAAACATAACCACAACTGTAGTATCGATCAACTGGAACAATTTCTGATTGAAAACCTGACTGAATTTAGCTCTGAACACCTCATGTTATGTGGAGACTTTAATGCTCGAACTGGTGAATGTAACAACCCTCCTGTAAATTTAGATGAAGATTTTAATAATTATGGTTCATACTACGATGATGATACTGTGCCTGTTGAGAATCGGAAATCACATGATACAGTTGTTAACAGATTTGGTCAGTTGTTATTAGATGTATGTTATGCTTTTCATTTGTTTATAGTTAATTGTAGAGTAGAAGGTGATGTAAATGGTGAATTTACACATCACAGCGAAAAGGGGTGCAGTGTTAATGACTACTTTATTTGTTCACCAGATGTTTTCAAATATGTGCACAATTTTAACATAAGCGAGCGTCTAGAATCCGACCACATGCCCTTAGAGTTGATATGTTTATTTCCTGCTCAGAATACTAAACAAGATATTTCAGACACCTGTAGCATTTTTCAAAAGATATGTTGGAACGATTCTCTTTGTAATCAGTTTCTGACTACTTTGAAAAAGAACATATCAGATTTAGGAACCAGTATTATGGAGAAATTTATTAACGACATTGATGACGCAGTTAATGATTTTGTTGACTTGATCTTGTTATCTGCACATTGTATGAAGAAGACTATTAAGAAAGGCCAAAAGTATAAGCCAGTGAGTAGAGAGTGTAGTGAAGCCAAACGAAATGCTCGTAGATCCTTACGAAAATTTCGTTCTCATCGATCAAATTCCAACAGAATAGCTTACTGTAAGGAACGTAATAGATATAAGACATGCTGCAGAAAGTTTCAGCTAGATCGAAAACGAATCAGACTCGATAGACTCACTAAATCTATTCACTCGCAGTCTACTTTCTGGAAAGAAGTCAAACGTATTAAAAATCAGTGCAGTCGACAAAGTTCAATATCTCAAACTGAATGGCTTGTCCATTTTAAAACACTCTTTGCAAATGACCAAATACTAGATTATGACGTTTTTAATTATGCTTATGATAGTGAATTTGTATCGGACATTAATGATGTAGATGAATTGTTATTAAATTCACCGATATCAGATGACGAAATTGATAATGCTGTTACAAAATTGAAATGTGGTAAGGCAGCAGGCCCAGATGATGTAGTTATAGAAATGTTAAAATGTTCTCTGCCACAAATACTACCTTTTCTTAATACATGTTTTAATAACATTTTCTCTAAGGGTGTTTCCCCAAAGCTGGTCGAAGTCAATAATAGTCCCACTGTATAAGAAGGGAGATCCAAACAATCCAGATAACTACAGAGGCATATCTCTTATGAGCATTCTAGGTAAAGTGTTTACAACAATACTTAATGATAGAATACAGAATTGGGCAAATATGCGGGATAAAATTCCAGAAAATCAGGCTGGATTTCGTAAAGATTATTCTACAGCTGACCACATATTTACATTGTATGCAATTATTCAAAAATGTCTTTCACGTAGAAAACGTAAATTATATGTAGCTTTTGTTGATTTTAAGAAGGCATTTGACTCAGTAAATAGACGTAAACTTTGGTATTGTTTACGTAAAACTGGTGTAAATGGGAAAATGTACAGAATGTTAAAAGCAATGTATCTCAATGTTAAATCTTGTGTAAGATGTGGTTGTGACGTAACAGATTATTTTGATTGTCCGGTGGGCCTAAGGCAGGGATGTATTGCTAGTCCATTATTATTCTCATTTTTTATCAATGAACTGTACTACGATATTATGCAAAATGGTAAACATGGCGTACAAATGTTCCCAGACATGTTAGAAATATTCATACTCCTATTTGCAGACGATGTTATTCTGATCTCTGAAACAGTAATTGGATTGCAAAACCAGTTAAATATTCTTGAAAGTTACACTAATCTTTGGAACTTGTCAGTTAATCGTGATAAAACAAATATTGTCATATTTAGAAGAGGGGGGCCCGTTGCATCGAAGGAGAAATGGTTTTTCAAAGGTAAACCCATTAATGTAGTAAATCAATATAAGTATCTTGGTGTGTTATTGTCACATACACTGAATATGAAACACTGTATTAATGATTTGTGTCTTAGAGCAAAGAAGGCTTTGATTTCGGTTTTATCTATTTCACATCATTGTGGGGTGTTATCTCCTAATATATTTTTAAAACTTTTTGATGCCCAAATACAGCCAATTTTACTATATGGATCAGAAGTGTGGGGTTTTCAACGGTTTGACTGTCTAGAGAGGCTTCATTTGATGGCTTGTAAAAAGTTCTTAGGTGTACCAACAACTACTCCAAACTGCATGGTTTATGGCGAGTGCGGGAGATATCCCCTCTATATAAATTCACAAATTAGATGTTTAAAATATTGGCTTAAAATACTCAAAATGCACGAAAGACGCCTTCCAAAAGTTGCATATAATACGATGGTCCATTTAGATAATATGGGTAAGGTATCTTGGGCATCAAATATTAGAAATCTTTTATGTTCTCATGGTTATGGTTTTGTTTGGTTAAACCAGGGTGTCGGTGATATCAAAATGTTTTTAAAGGAATTTCGTGAACGGTCTGTAAATATGTTTTGCCAAGAATGGCATTCAATACTGGAAACAAGTTTTCGTTATGATCTTTATAAATCGATCAAAACATAACTGCAACCAGAACGGTATTTAAGCCTTCTCACATTTAAAAGTAATAGAATCTTATTCACACGATACAGACTAGGCTTGATAGATTTAATGATGAATGAGGGCAGAACAAATTCCATGATTAAAAGCGAACGTATATGCCAACTGTGTAACTCTGCAATTGAGGATGAAATTCATTTCACATTTGTCTGCCCATGTTATGAAGATATACGCATAATATACGATATACGAATATATATCAGATAATTTCTTATCAAAACCACCATTGACAGCATTTATATCAATTGCGACTTCTAGGGATACTTCAACTATTATAAATCTAGCTATGTACCTTAAGTATGCTCAAAAGCGCCGTGATGAAATGTTGAAATGCAGATCTATATCAAACTAATTTGTATTGCATATTGTGTAATGATTATTTTTATGAATATTATAAAAGTGTAACTCTCCTGTATATGGGCCGGAGGCCTTGAATACAATAAACTTGTCTTGTCTTGTCTTGTCTTGCCTGCTTACGGCTCAGAGGGTTGTTGGTTTGATCCCTTTTTGGATATATCCTTTAAGGAACTCTTGAATTTATTTTCTATAGACCATTACCATGAAATGCGGTTGAGGTCTTAGATTTGAGTATCAAAGCCTTCTTACTTTCAAATTTCAAAGACCGTTAACATTTGATAAAAAGGCCTAATCTCAGGTAAAACCTTCTGGGGGTTATAACGGTAAAACAAGGTACATAAAAAGTAGACAACATCCCTGATAGTTTTCTAAAGCAGGAGAATTTAGCAATTGCACGGAGTACGTGTATGTGTATATTATTTAGAATATTTCCTTGGTATTAGAAAATCTCAGACCTTTTGATTTACAAATGTCACAGCCAGACAGACATTCGTCGTATATGGTCTCTGCTCGAGTGAAACAAGTCTCGCAATCCTGATTGCATTCGTCCCCGTAGTATCCTTGTCTGCATATGATGCACTGTCCAGTTTCTCTGTCACATTTCGCGTAACGTTCACTGCAGACCCTACTACAGTTATCTCCATAACGACGTTCAGGACAGACAGTCACATTGCAAGAACCACACTGTCTGTCACACGTCACACAACCTCCTGGACAGTGACCGTCACACGAGGCACCACAATAGCCTGGTTCACACCCATCTGTGCAGGTGACTGATCCGTCGATTATGTGTAAGTGACATCTCTTGTTCAGGCACGTAGAAGGACACACTTCATTACAATATATATTGAAATATCCAGGCATACACCCGATGATGCACTCTCCATTTTCATAACATCGTTCTTCTAGACACGTTGAACACAGTCCGGACACTGGTGACAGACTGGACACGAGCATAAGACAACCTATAAAAAAATTCTTTAAAAATAAATGTAAGAACATTTTAAAACATCCAATAATTCAATAGGAATACAATAATTAAACACACAATTTTAGCAATTTGAAAACGATAGTATTGCTTATCAATGCATCAAATCACAATTGAGCTGTAGATATAAGCTTTACTAATACGAAATGATATTCAAAGATTATTTTATTCTTGTTCAATAAACAAAAGACAGGTCCACTAGCAGACAAAGAGAAATAATATGGCATGAACAGGAATTGAATGACGAGCAGTGAGTTAAGTAATTACAAAAACAACTACCGGGAAGAGAAGGCTCTGTTACTGGAGCAACTAATATCAGAATTGCAAAAGCAGTACCTATACTCGTCCAGACATATAACACAGGCCGTGTGGATGTGCATACGTATATCAATCACACAGTACATCCACGATTTCTTAAACGCCAACGAATAGACAGATTTATGTGTTCAAGATAAATCGTGATATACATACAACTTTCTTATATTTTCTTATTTCTTACTTGAACATATATTTTTACATTCTAATATTGCAGGACTAACCAGTCTAATATCGAAACCACCGAGTAAATCAATAAATAATAAAGTTTGTACATACCGATAAAACAGCGAGAATTAACCATCATCAGACTTCTACTTGAAGGTCATCTGAAATCAGAAAATCGTACATAACGTTATGTGGCATGTACAAATGACAATTTTTTAAATTTGTTTTATCATTTTAAAAACTGATAAACATGGTAGCATGTTCACTTCTGATGTAAAGCACACATCTGAAACATTATTAGTCATGACAAGGAAACGATTAAATATTACAATCAGTTGATCCAGTCTCTTCCAGCATTCACAACGATGAAGCTATCAAGAGGACTTGTGGTTTTGTTCATCTGGGTAACTTGTGGTATGTATATGTAATTTTATATCCCCCCTTTTTAAAAGACTTTATATTTTTTATCAAGTTCGTATACGTATGTATCTTAACAGAGTCGATAGTTGAAATTTTGACTTAATTCTCAGTTTTCGTTAATGTTAATTAGAAAAAGGAAATCCCAGTCAATGCTAGAAGGGGGTAGTGACTTATAGAAATCATAGTTTTACTCAATAAAAAGTATCCAACTTTAAAATTGGGCCTAAATCAATTAAATCTAAAATGCTATAAACACCAGCTGTTTGTTTTCGATTCATTAAATTATAATGCGTTTTTACTAATGTATCTAAGTTCACTGTGTGTATTGTATCAATTAAGCAAATAAAATGTTAACACAAAGTTTTAATTTTCTTTGGACATTTTGTCAGAATAGTCACACGTATATATGAAACTTGCGTTGTGATGCTGTGGCCAAATTCCTAGTATATTCATCAATTTAGAGACCTGTTGAGCAGTGACGGTATAAAGGAAAAGAGTTGTCGTAGTGTTCTAGTTATCAAGTAATTGTATCTAATGAGATTAAGAGCTCTAATTTTCAGGCAGATGCCCTAAACCAGCAATATAATGGGAATAACAGGGAAACATAAACGATTACAAAAATCGCCGACTCCTTCTGTTTTTACGTGCAATGCGAATTAAGAAATCGTGTGAAATGAAAATCTGCAAATTGATGCAATCATGTGAGTTATTATTAAGTTTTATGGACGCATCTTGCAATGTACTGTATTTATGGTTGTTTTCTTTTTATTTGTTTAATAGAGATTTGTGTAAGCTTATCTTATTATGTTTTATCCTATCTGGTCCCTTGCTTTGGTTCTTGTGGTGATTCTGCCTCTATGGTCTAGAGGAAGTTGGAGACAGTGAATCTCGCCGGATCAATTTACGAGAGAGTTGAAAATTGATCACAATAGAGATCTGTGTATGCTTATCTTATTATGTTTTATCCTATCTGGTCCCTTGGTTTGGTTCTTGTGGTGATTCTGCCTCTATAGTCTAGAGGAAGTTGGAGACAGTGAATCTCGCCGGATCCATTTACCAGAGAGTTGACAACTGATCATATCATGAGTTCACTATTTCAGTTGCAGCTTCCCGACCTTGTCCGGAGAACTGTAGGAACTCGACCCTCGGAACGTGTAACATAGACACAGGAGCCTGTTCTCGAGGATGTGTACCTGGTTACTATGGAAACACGTGCAACATGACGTGTGATGACAACTGTAAACAGGAAACATGCCAGTGGAAAGACGGTTCCTGTACCTGCAAACCAGGATACACGTTCAACAGCGGCTCTTGTGATCCCAATACAGGTAGGCCTTATCAATCTAGCCACCATATACACAAAAATCTATTGTCTTATTTACTTCCTAATGTTTCTAAGAGGTATACCTGAGAAAACAATGATGCAATCTGACGTCAGAACAACTGGATAACATTGACGTTGCTTCTGTAGAACGGAAGGTGAACGGTAGTGAGTGAACCCATCGTTCAGGTACATCATGAACTGCATCTGATGAACGTGCAGATACTGGACGATCAGTTGGGTAACTCTAGTGAACAGCCATGGGAGTAGGAGATCATACAGAGTAGAACCTTCCATGGGCAGTGTCTCCCGACCAGGATGAAACAGGTGTACCTGCGGTCCGACGCGAAGATCGGAACTTGTAGGTAAACATTCTGGAGGTCGAAAGACACAATACTTTTTGAGTGGTCTCAATGGAGAAACGGATCTTAACCTACTACAATATTAGGGCGAATCAATCCGCAACAAGCAGGGCAGGAACAGAACAGGAAGGGAAGCGCAAATCCAACATTTGTTAAACTTGTTAAAGGCTAATGTTTTATGATGTGCAAGCATGAGCTATTTAATGCAAGTAGTAACAAAGAAAGGTTCTCTCAAATGTGTATGGGTCCGGAATCCTTAAAAAGCGTAAACTAGCAGGATGGCGCCAAAATCACGTGACCTGCGACTTCATCATGTTTTACTTTTTTTCAAGATATTTTTGTGCGAACCTTTTGAAAAAAATCGATGAGTGCACTTCCAAAAAATAACATTGTTAGTTTTCAAAACTTTAGGTTGAACTGGGAGAAATTTCATCCGATTGGGCCCGAAAGCATCATCCTGCGAGTCCTCCTTCAGGACTATGTGTATAAGACATTTCGTTGCATTTGCTTCAGCCGTTTTTCATAAAAAAAATAAATTATAAATCGTGAAAAAGATAAATGATAGACACACCAATAACAATACGGATTCAGCCTGATTGTAGAGAAAACGTGCTATTACTGTGCATACCCGATAATATTCGCTCAGATATGTACCTTGTATCAAATGAGATGAAGTTCTATAACCTCCTTGAACCTTTTAGAGAGTTGTTATCTGCCGGTTAGCTTTCTGAAGGTTTCTCTTTCTTTCATATCATGACGTAGTCTGTACTAATTATCAAACATGTCAAGCTAAGTCAAAGGAGAGTTCACTTTGAAAAGATAAAATGTAGAAATTGTGGTATGTACAAGTTGCAAACATTATGATCGATTCATATTGCACGTGCAGCCTATTGAGAGATAACACAATAGACTACATCGCCAATATCACTGGCGAGAGTTTATACAAAATCAGTAACCAAAAGGTAACAAGTGCGAACCCGTGATTGAAAGATTTGCGAGTTGTTCTTAAATGGAGCGTCTTAACTTTAAACATAACATGACATACATAAAGCGGAGAGCATTTCATTACATATAATGTCCCCATGGACACCAGGCTTGCACAATGAACACTTCTGTAAATGTGTTATCGTTGACAACATCAGTCTATATGATTTTGAAAACCCGAATTAAATAAATATGATAATAAATAACGGAGCAAGTGTGTAACATAAACTGACCACAACTCGACTCCATTCAACTTCAGGTTGATTTGCCCGTCACTATACCTACTATACTGTATCGAGATGAGTTGTTTGTATGTAAACACAGGGGCTCTTCCTTACGATATGAGTATATGATTGATAGATATACCTGGAAGAAAAAATAGCAACGACCAACACTTTTTAGTTCAGAATGTGTTGTGAAATTACGTAAATACTTTTATTACAGATTATGAAAATTCTATCTTAGATATTTGATTGATATGCGTATGACAAATGTTAAGGCATATCTATCAATTAAACATATTTACAGAATAAACGGACAACACCTTTTTCCTTCATTTCATCCTTAGTGATTTAAAAAGTGGCCCCGCTTTATCTGAGGGTTTTCAAAGTGACGCATTGGCACCAACTAAGTTGCCTTTTGATTCTGTGTCCCTAGCATATACATCCAGTCCTAAGACACAGCAATTGAACACATTAATAAAGACTATAGTTGTATGACTTCATGATTACAAAAAACATTAGATTATATACATATAGGTTTTAAGGAAAAACTTGTTAGGATGTTCTTTTAGTATCTTTTGTAGAAATCAATACTCCGAACTACTGAAAAGTGAAGCCGATGATTAAGCAGCATGTATCGTTTATTTTCACCAGGTGCTGAATGCCGGTCCAATGACCATTGTAAGAATAACAAGTGCGTATCGGCTGGCAGGAGGAATTGTTTGGAAGGATGCAAACCTGGATGGTTTGGAGAGTTTTGTCAGCAAAATTGCTCTTTTCATTGTGCTTGTGACAGGGTGTCGGGGTTCTGTACAAGCTGTATCCCGGGGTGGTATGGAGAAAAATGTGGGTCACTCTGTAAACCGGGTTGTGTGGACAAGAAATGTGACAAAGTGTCCGGGATCTGTACAAGCTGTATCTGGGGATGGTATGGAGAAGAATGTGGGTCACTCTGTAGTCCGGGTTGTGTGGACGAGAACTGTCACAGGAACGGGACGTGTGTTGGAGGTTGTAGGAAGGGCTCCTACGGAGAAATGTGCGAGTCCTCATGCCCAGAGCATTGTGATGATGGTCAGTGTGACAAATATGGAGCTTGCACTTCGTGTAGGTCCGGGTTCTACGGAACTTTGTGTCGCCAGAAATGTCATAGATGCACAGATCAAGTCTGTGAAATGATGACAGGAGAATGCAAAGACGGATGTGAGAGCGGGTTCTATGGTTCCTTCTGTAACCTGACGTGTGAGCACTGTGAAGAGGGCGGGTGTGACCCGGACACTGGAGAATGTGTACATAAAGGTACTGTATCAAAATTGTATGTAACATTGAGTTAGATTATCCAAAGGCCAAATTTAGCGGTATGCAGCGGATTTCTTAAGACTGAAAACGAATTTCTTTCGACACGAATCGAAATAGTTTGAGCGGCAGTGTTGAGCGTTGAAATGTTGAATAGGTGAGTAAATGAAACATATCACCCTGTGTGGTAGTTGATGTTTAATTTGAATTATTCGAAAAATTTAAATTGGACCAAATCATTTCGATTCAATTCGAGGAAAGTAATTTTAAACCTTGCACACTTCGATTGCATATAGCGAAACTATACTTGGCATTTGAATTAACAAACCAAATATAGACGTCCTAAACTAATGTTAAATAAGATCAGTTTTGTGATACAGAAGTTACTGACATATTATCACTCTCTAATATAAACTGATTTCTTGAAGTTAAAAATCAAATCTCATTTGTCTTTATTTTCAGACGAAAAGGGAGAGAAGTGGAGTTCAGTGCAGTCCTGGGTCGGTGGGGGTGTGGCTATCGTCATCATCATCCCCGTTGCACTCGGGGTGTTCTACATGTTCCGTCGCTTGAAACGGTAGGTGTTCAGTAAGATCCACATTCAAAACGACCCTCATAAAGAGGGCTACATGAGGAATGAAGTTATAAGCTAGTTCGGCGTGGAAGCACTTTATTACGCCTTCTTGATATTTATTGATTAAGCTGTAGATATATTGGGCTCATTCTTAATATTGCCAACGGACGGACCCCATATCATATTATAAGCCAATTTGGCCTTTATAAAAAAAGTCTTTCAAATATGTTCATGTTTTGTATGTAATTGCCGCATTTGATAAAATAATGCAGAACTTTATTTTCCCTGCAGGATGAACGGCGTCGTTTACGACATCGCGAAGTGGAGGAGACGTCCGACTTCCGCTGTTGATGTCTGTCCTGTTGTCGCTCCTGGGTACGTGGAACTCGACGAAGAGGCATCAACAAATCCTCCAAGGGTTTGCCCAATCCGTCAGGCCAGACAAACCAGCTACATCGAACCCCGACACAGTGGCGGCTCCGGAAACAACCTTCAAATACAGCGCCAGTTGCAGGTTGCTGGAGTGTCTGGTGACGAACACCAGGCGGCAGCTGTCTCACCTTCAAACGACGTTCAACGACGCTCAGATGAGTCGCATGTTAGGCCAGACAGCTATGTCTTGCCTAATTACTGCGAGATAAACGAGGAGCTGATGGCCGCACTTCCACAGCCACCTCAAGGAGCAGAAGCACGCGCTCCTGTAGTAAAGAACTCCTCATTCTCTGTTGTAGCTGATGTACATGCACAACATGAACAACGTAATGATGGGGATGCTGACCTTACCATTCCCCTTATTGCTGAATGTTACGGGCCCACTGAGACTGAGGACTCGACACCAGACGAGGAACCTCGACCTAATGTTGAGAATTATGAGCATCCATTTAAAAATCATTATACGCAGTTTTAGTATTGTATTCATGGATTAGAGTTGGGTGATATTATTGTTTAACTTTTGCGAAGGAATTTAATTTGGACTTTACACCATATGTGGTCAGGGCAAAGTCAGGATTCTGCTTTAATCAGCGTAATTTTGTCACAAACCAATGGACTGGTAATCTATCGTCAGTGTCAGTGTCAGTACGTCAGTAGGTAGGAAACTGCCAGAACTTTATGAGCTAAAATACAATAGCGCTGTGTATAAATGTGTTTGAGGTAACAGAAGTTGCATTTCTGTGTGAATACTATATAAATGAACAAATGTTTTAAAATCACTGTAATTATTATTTTGTAGTATATTTTCGAACGTTAATCATGCCAATTTTACATTAGATAGGATTTTCAGTCCACTTTCAGTTTTTTCTTTCCTTGTTTATCTTTTAAAGATTGTCAGCGATATTATCGATCCTTTATTTTCACTTCTGTTTTCCACGTCATGTAGCAAAAATAACGGAAATTGATCAACCACGAAGGCTTTTCTATAGTATTTCGTGATGTGACTGCAACCCGAAATGAGAGCCGGAATCATTTGATATCTTCTCATGCAATCATTGCAATAAGTGCAAGTGCAAGTGAATGATTTGCTTATGACAAACGTGTAAGATTATTCGTCTATTCTTCTATCTTGATCTTTTTAACTGTAACGAGTGGTGCAAGAGGATATTCATCTTTTATTTGTCACGTTGCGTGTTTTTGGTTTTCATGTTCCTGTCGAGAAAATAAAACAGAATGCAAGTATCATCGACAAGGTCGCCATACGGCGTTTCAGTTTCAACTCATTCAGATTAATCTACCGAGTTGTTACAGGTCCTGTAGTGAAACCTCACCTTTATACTTCCTTGTTTGTCCTTGACTGAGTCAAGACGTTTTGTAGCTTTGTCATGATTATCAATGTCTGCAGTTTCATACCGGTTATAGATCCAATATAAGAAACATTTAATATTTGAATAACTGCCATAATCATGTGGTTCAGGGAAATACAAATTATCTCTTTATTGAAACTTGCCAATGTTATTTTATTATCAGAATTAGGATATCTGATAATAAAAGGGAATTGAGAAGAACAAACACCAAAGACTATGACAGGAAGCGAGAGCACCAGTTGTAAGCTAACCATAGGAGAATGTCCTGCCTGAACGCAAGCAGTGACAATTCTGGAAGAATAGATACAATGGAGGTTATTAATTTACAACACGTTTACTGATATGGATGCTTAACCAATACACGCAACAGTTATGATTGTCAGATTCAATAATTACATTCCATTTGTGAATCTAACAGAAACCTCTGCATATTGTTCAGAGCGATCCAACAAGTTTATAGCATTTGAACATGAAATATTTATGCAAATGTATGTGAAAGAAATATCACAGATGAATAGAAGTATCATTTTGGTCAGAATGCAGTTTATAATAGATAATATATCAACAAACGATTTGACATATCAGATGATAGCCGATCCTGTATTAAAAAATGTTGTCTAGAAACAACACACTTCTTAATCGTACTCTCTTTTGAAAGTTCAAATACATGTGAAATGTTTTGCTGGGATTTCTTTCTTGAAAAAATGAAACGACTTTACGTGTACAAATTGGAACGAAATGGATTTTGATATACTGATAGAAATAGAAAATTTGAGATAACCCGTTACCCCTACAGTTCGTGATATTAACAAATCATATAATCAGTAAATTCAGATGTACATGATTCAGAAATATTTTACACCCCCTAAAGTTTTGGTATCTTTACTTCCTTGTCCAGTTTTCGATCAAGATCGCCACTTTATACCCTAAGATTGGTATTAATCGAAACCGAATAGCTTGGAATAATACTTTTAAGCTGCAGACCTATAACAACTTTATTCAATACTTAAAGGCCTAAGGCCTATAGTGCAAATATGGTACTAATGTAAAATAGCAGTTATGTTCTGATATCTTCCAGTCTCTGTTGCTAAATCCTGCGATGAGCACCTAAAGAGTGCAAATGCATTCCGGAATTTTCTTATAGTTATTTAACTCAAATAATATACTCTGTAAACATATGATTTGAATATTCTGTAGTAAAAACATTTGCTTGAAAGTGATATTGACGTAGCCCATTTTTGTGTGAAAATATCTATCAGTCTCTGTGTGACATTATTAACAAAATTTGAACGGAAATTTACATTTTGACTCAGCAATATATCCAATATCAAATTGTATTTAATAACACCCGAATGTTTGATACCCAATTCGTTCTCCTCTCTTATCATACAAACTCATCACATCGTAACATTGTCGTGGATATCTATAAGAAGGCATATTTAAATGGCGAATCCAAAATTGTATTATTCTTGCTTTAGCTAAAATGTGAATTAGAAATCTTCCGCATTCTCCGTACACCATACTACTCGGGGAATTTAACTTAACTCCCAATTTTTTTTTACATGTATATAAGTGTATTTTCTCAATAACATCAAAATGTTTATATCCCCACACTTCTGATCCATACAATAAAATCGGAAGAATTTTCGAGTCAAATATTTTGATTTGTCATCATTAACAACAAGTTACATAATACTTTTAAGAACACCAATTAGTACCCTTTTGGTCTGAGTTGAACAATATTTTGCATGCTCTCAGAAGCAAGGCGATTAGAGAAGTAAACTCCAAGATATTTATAGATTTTGTAATAAATAGCGGCTGACCTTTAAAACTCCACTTTTCCTTTTTTAGACAGCTTAATGAATGTAAACTTCCGAAAGTATTAACTAAGCTGCAGTTAAGTTTCATTAAGTTTTGCATATGTGGGTTAAACAGAGTAGCAGTGGTGTCTCTTCAACATTGGTTGTAATAATGACACCTCTTTTGTCATCAATATTGTTATTACACAGAATTAAAATTCTAACAAATCATCATCTAGCTCGAGGATATTTTCTTTGAATATGTATATTCAAATATAACACTTGCAACTACAATATGACAAAAGAAATGTTCGATTTACCTTAGTCAAAGACTATCCACGCTCTTGTGAATCCGACATTTTCAAAATGGCGTATGTCCTCCACCGAAATAACAAGCAGGTATGATTCAGGTACATGCAGGCCTCATTGCACAATAAATCTCCGACATGCGATTGTTGTGTCAGTGCTGATAAGGGGTGCAGAGTCTAAGTTGTTATCGTATTAAGTTATAGGTAAGCCCACGTATGGCTACGCCATGGTTTAAACATGTTTGTTGATTGTTGAATGATTGTTTCAAATTGGTGAAACACTACGTACCAAATTTACTAATTTTATTATGTAAGAGCTCGAAGGATTACAAAGTCTATGTTGTTAAAACGTTGATTCACATTTACTAATGTTGACAATACAAGTGCGCACTAATGATTTAAAAACAGACCACGGTTTTGTTTTGAGAAATAGTTTTATTTATTTACTCCTTCTTATTCTTTGTAAATGACACTTCAAATCCCAAAATACTAACATCACAAGTCAATATGTACTTTATTGGTACTTGGTTAAAGGGTATACTTAATTAGATGAAAAGGGAGGTAAAAATTATACAAATTACAGTGAATTGTAAAAACGTTTCAGCCTAAACGTAGCCTAGTGAGCATTTATCCGAAAACAAACACGTATAGAGTTTTTATTAAAGGTAGTATACATGGGCTACCTCTAAGTTAAGTATCTTTTCCCATTTTTCGAATTTGCAAATTTTTTCATTTGATTACAAATTGGTGATTAACATATTTTTGTGGTAATATTTGATATTTTCGAATTTATAACACAATGCATGGTATTTATATTCGTATCAAAGTCTATGCAAATGGCACAGTATATAAACCAATCGTTTTCATATGTTCCGTAACGAAATAAATACAATGAAACAGAATAGATGGATAATAAACTGTGAACCTTGTACATAGATGCATGATGATAGTACCTTTGGGTCTCTTATTTGAGTCGATTTTAAGCCAAATAAAGAGGAGTTTGAGAGAAAGACAAGTGATACAATAAATTAAATCAAGACATAGATAGTTTGCTATATGAATTTGCTTGAATATGGACAAAGAACACAGAGTTAAGCAACTCATGAAATAAACATAAGTTCAAGTGGTTTTTTAAAAAAATATTTTATTTACAAAAATGTCAAAACATTTTTTTCTCAAATGATTTCAAACTATCAATCTGACAATTTCATTTCCATGTATATTAAGGTAATAATAGATATTGAAAACAAGGTGTATTTCTATGTATACGATTGAAACAAAGTTACACCATTTCTTTAGAAGCAAACTCATAGACATTTTCCTTGTTTTAATCATCTTGAATTGATTTTTTTCCAAAAAAGGAAGCCCTTTAAAAGATAATTTCAAAAGTCATTATGGAGTCTCCTTAAACGAGATAAGAGAGGTAAATTAGATAGACAACATCTTACATTACCTTCACATGTATAAATTAGAGATGTTATCTTGCTTTTAACTTTTCAAAACACCAGAACTGTCTGTACGACCATACAGCAAGGAGCATCCTATTCTCTGGCTCATGACTGAAATTACGCTACAATAAATCTAAATAATATTAACATTTCGTTTGTCAGTATGCTGAAAAAAAGCCAGCGTTCCTTTTGCCAAATGCTTTCCTTCGAAACTGAAATACTGTGATACCGTTTTCAGGTACTTATATTTACAGCTGGGTTGACTGAATATATGCAATGTAGATGCAAAGCATCCCTAGTAGTCTCGAGTACTTTCTTCAGAACCCTAGCTAGGGGGATTCTGTCCCGTAGTGACAATAACAAGTTATTTAAGTTTTATTGGGGCTATCTAGACGTGCGATATATGAGAATGATCTTTTGGAAAAATACTTTTTCATTAAGTACAAAGGGAAATACACACCCCAGGGATTTGGTTTCTTAAAAAAAAAACCAGAAAAACTTTCGAGCATTCAAAATGTTAAATATAAATACTGAACTATTTTCAAACAATGAAAGGACATCACTTCTCTATATCTGTTTGTGTCCACTGGAGGTAGACTTTGAAATTCACATTGACAGATCAACCGATTTGACTTTCATTGATAGTGGATTAAGTATCGGGTGTGTCGGATGACGTCATTCGGGATACGTTACCACTCTTCGTGTAGTGTCTGTTCCAGCTGTTTTATGGTAACTGGTTGTTGTGGCCGACGTCTTAGTCGTCTTCCTAAATGGTCCCAAAGAGGTTCGAACAGTGATCAAGAAACTTTACGTTGTATG